>CM076577.1:604201567-604801567 GCA_034641835.2 Pinus albicaulis
GATGGGAGATGACGAGAGGTATAGTGTGAACGATATAGGTACAATTACCTTTCAAAGGGAGTCTAGTACTCCTTTCACATTAAAATATGTCATGTATGTTATTGGTTTAAAGAAGAATCTAGTTTCAGTTGCTATGTTGGAAGACCGTGGCTATGATGTAATATTTAACAAAGGAAAGGTGTTCATTCATCACAAAGCCATAGGACAGGCGAAGAAGATTGGGGTTCGAGTATAGAACCTCTACAAATTGGATGTAGAAGAATGTGTTTCCTTGAGCACGAAAGTAGAGAAGGTGCAGAGCTGAGACATTGGTGAGTTATGGAATAGAAGATTGGGCCATCTAAACCATGGCACTTTGAAGATCATGCAACAAATTTCTACAGGACTTCCAAAGGGTGCACTTGAGCAACGAGATATATGCAAAGGGTGTACATTAGGGAAGTACACCAAATATATCTTTCATGATAAGGAAAGTCGAGTAAAGGAAATCCTTGAAAGAGGTCACTCAGATGTGTGTGGACCATTCTTGACAAACTCCACAAAAAAGCACAGGTATTATGTGATTTTTGTAGATGATTTTTCATGCAAGTGTTGGATATTTTTCATGCAGAAGAAAGATCATACGTTCTCAAAGTTTTGTGAGTTCAAAGTACTTGTTGAGAAAGGTATAGGGAAGAAGGTGAAGGTTCTTAGGAGCGACAAAAATGGGTAATATGTCTCGAATGAATTCTATAACTTATGTGCTTCAGAAGGAATTCGATGGGAATTGATATCACCTCATAACCCACAACATAATGGGGTTGTAGAAAGGAGGAACGAAACTATTGTGGGAGAAGCACAAGTGATGTTGCACGATTAGTGCCTACTGTTGCATGTGTGGTTTGAAGCATGGAACACACAAATATTTGTATAGAACATAAGTCCTCATCATATTCTTGAGATTAGTATACCAAAGGAATATTTTTCAGGTAAGAAATCAGATGTGGCACATTTTAAAATTTTTGGTTCATCAGTTTATTTCCATGTAATTAAAGATGCTAGGAAGAAGCTAGAGCCAATAGTTGAGTTGGGAATATTTATGGGGTACACCAATACACCTCACAACTATCGGGTGTACTTTCCAACACACATGATGACAGTGGTTAGAAGAGATGTGAAATTCGATGAAGAGAAGTCCATGTGAATTTCCCTTGAGAGGGAGATTCATTTTCATGCAGTTGAGGAGCTCTTAGCTATAAAAGAAGAAGCTCAAGATGTGGAGCAACCACAAGCAGAGCAACAGAGAGTGGAAGCATCCACTCATGTAGAGCCATCTAGATATGGAAGGAAGCACATCAGAGAGGCTAATAGGTTGGTGCTTGATGCTAGAGATAATGTGGGAGCACCCATAGCACAATGCAAGAAGAGAAGGTCCCCAGAGAGGTACAAAAGCTACATGTCTCTTATGAGAGAGAGTGTAGAGATAGATCCATCCTCTTTCAAGGAAGCAGTGCAACAACTAGTTTGGGTTGATGCCATGGTTGAGGACTATGACTTCATCATAAAAAACAATGCATGGGAGGTTGTCCCAAGACTAGAGGGAAAGTTAGTTGTAGGATCTAGGTGGATCTACAAGGTGAAGCAGGCAGCAGATGGGAGTGTGGAGAAACACAAGGCCAAATTTATGGCCAGAGGGTTCTCTGAGGTGGAGGGGATTGATTATGAGGAGACCTTTGCACCAGTCACAAGGTACTCATCAATCATATCCATCCTTGCACTTTTAACGCAAATGGAATGGCATATCAGATGGATGTAAATACAACCTTCCTCAACAGAGTGATTAAGGAATAGGTGTAAATTGATTAGCTGGAAGGTTTCAAGATCTTCGACAGAGAGTTTCATGTGTGTAGAATCAAGAGAGCATTGTATGGACCGAAACAAGCACCTTGTGCTTGGTACACCAGGATCAACAACTACTTCATCGGGTTGGGCTTCACCATGAGTGAAGTCGATGCGAACCTTTACCATATTGTGGTAGAAGGTAAACTTTTGATCATTGTACTTTATGTCGATGATTTGATGCTGATAGGTGATGAGAAACTCATCAAGTCTTGCAAAGAGGATATTGCAAGAGAATTTTAGATGAAGGATATAAGGCTCTTTCACTATTTCCTAATATTGGAAATTTGGAAAAGAGATGGGGAGTTATTTGTATCTCAGGGAAATTATGCCTACGATATTTTGAAGAAGTTCCACATGGCAGGAAACACACCCATGTATACTCCTCTAGCATGAAATTGGAGGAAGGAGGATGTTACTTTAGGAAAAGTAGTAGATGCTACCATCTATAGGCAGCTTGTGGGTTCACTCATGTATTTGGTGAACACATTACCAAACATATGCTATGTATTTAACCGGCTTATTCAAGCTATGGTTAAGCCTACCAATCTCTTTTGGAATTGGGGAATGCTTGTGTTTAGATACTGCAGAGGAAATACAAAGTTTGGGCTATGGTATAGGCGAACAGAGGGAGTGAAGCTTCAAGGCTTCATAGATGCAGATTGGGTAGGGAGCCCATTCGACAGGAAGAGCACATCAAGGGGAATCTTTAACATTGGGTCAACAATAATACTTTCCTCATACAACAAGAAGCATAGATAAGTTGCACTTAGTCAAGCAACATGTGAGGCCATCTGGATGAGGAAGATATGTCTTGGTTTGTTTGGTCAGAAGATGGATCCGACAGTGATTTATTGTGATAACCAAAATTGCATCAAACTCTCGGTTAATCCAGTTTTTCATGACAGGTCCAAGCATATTGATATATGGTATCACCATCTCAAATATTGTGTAGAGAGGAGGATTATGTCATTAGAGTACATTCCCACAAAGGAGCAGGATGCAGACATCTTGACGAAGGCATTGTCAAGAGGCAAATTTGAGTTCCACAGAGGCAGGATCGGGGTAGCAGACAATCCCTTTCCTGTTGAGAGGGAGTGTTGAAATTGGCAACAAGAAGTGGCTTCTAGTTTAATTTTCCCTTATTTTAATTACAAGTAAATTGTAATTCCACATCACATGACAACTTGTACGAGTTAACTAAGTTAGGAAGAGTTATTTAGCTCAGTCAATTTGAGTTGGTGGTCAAACTGGAGGCATGTAGAGTTCTCTCTAATTTTTAGGGGGTCCAATTGTAGTTTATTTTGAGTTGTAATTGTTTAACTTAATTATTTGAGTTAAAATCAATTTAACTAGTGCTAATTGATGGAGGAGCTAGCGAGAGGTCCAGTGAATTAAATTTGATTTAATTTACATGCAGTGATCAATAAGATAACTAATAATTCGCTATAAATAGTTGTTTCATGTCAATTCTGAGGAAGACTCAGTTGAGATTGGATTTAAAGGGAAGTATACTATCAATTGTATAATTATAAAATTTCACAGGTCATGCATGAGGTCAGCAAGATGCCTTAGATGTATTGCAAAATCAATTATTGGGAATTTCCTAATTAATAGGGGCTTAATTTCCCTAGGGATTTCACAAGAAAGGCTGAGCATCTAGATGCAATAAATTGGTAAGTATCGGACCAAACTTGCTTGGATCAGAGTGAGATAGTTAGAGATAGTGCAGAGAGCTCTCAAGCGTGAGAGAAGCATTGAAATGTTTCATATTCTTGACTTAATTTAATATATAGATAGCAAGGTTTTTAGCTAAGGCTTTCCCCAAATACATATTTGTGTTGTGCGATTGAAATCATTTCTCTTTCTCGTTCATATGATTTTGCGATCGTAATTGGTTTCTTAAATTTTTAGAATAGATTCAATTAATTTTTTTTAGCATATTGCAAGATCAATTGAATCTATGTGGATTTTTTACATCAGTATCACATTCATTCATTCATAGCTTGTACAATTTGACGTCAAACAAAACCAATTTGAAGGAATTAAAGTCACACTCAAGTACGTCATCCAAATACCCATAGTACCAATTTTTATAGACTTGTGGATGTGTGTCACTTCTACAAGAAACATTAGTGACCTATAATATTATCTCTATCCCACAATCATAAGTTTTCCTCTTTTAATCCAACTTTTTGATGCAAAATTTACGACCATTGTACCGCATATTCTTGTGGTGTTTCAACTGAAATATGCCAAACACATAAAAATATGCATTATCAATTAATAAAAATATTTATATAAATTGGAAATTATATGAAAAAAAAAATGAATTCACATAAATAATTTATAAAATAACAATAAAATATTGTATGGTGAAAATGCATGCTTGCTTGTTTATCTTTCAAACCATTTACTAAATCAAATTCTCTCCGTGTAAGATTGGTATCTCCTTTATGATGAGCTTCTATAACCGATGTAGACACCTATTCCCTTGATAACCTACCATCATGTTGTACACATCATTCAATACATACCTTCATCTAGTCAAGATTGTTTGCAATGCAGATATGTATTGCATCCCACTCTCGACCAAATTTATTAGAAAATAAAAATTCATAAATAAATATTAGTTACTGTAGTCAATGTTAGTAATTGATGAAAGAATACGAATTAAATAATAATTATATAAACAAGAATGAAAAGTAATATTTATTATAAATAATTTACACATTAAATATTTAATTACCTCTCACTTTTCTTATTCTACTTTTCCCTAATAGGTGCTCCCCTTCAATTTTTTTGATGGATTTCACATCCCAAATGTGATCCACATGCATATTTGCTGCTAATTTAGGAAGATATTGATTGATATACACCATGGATTGATATACCATATATCACTCCACCATAGAACACTCAAGATGTGTTATTTTTATAACCAAAGCATTCAATGTTTTGAAGTGCCTCTCCACCATACACATCCACCTTGTGTGTACAGGTCCACACAATTCATTCTCCTCAACTTGGTGTATGCGATAGTGTTCTTGTGCATTGAAAAATGTCAGATGTAGATACTTTTTCATTTCACACATTAGCCAGTGAATTTATCTCTTCCAATAATTTATATCCCTTTATGGATTTATTCCATTGACAACCATATACATATGATACAAGAAAATTTCATGTTTCAACAAAAAATAATATTTTACATTACAAGTGAAACACACGTCATTAAGTTGAACATCAAATTGAAAAAACACTTTGCATATAAATCACTACTTACCACATGTATTTACCAAGATCATATATAATTTGTTTGATGTTGTTGTCCAACTCACCTGTGAGAGATAGAGGTGGAAAATACTATAAAAATAAAAATGAATCATTATTTGTTTAATCTAAGGTATACAAAAAAAAAAGAATATTTAAACAAAATCTGAAATATATATAACAAAATATTTACCTTAATGAGGGTATGCCAATCATGTGTTTTTACCCCACCAAATTCAAATGTCTTTGTTAAGATATTTTTTATGTTTGAAGAAAAACCTATGGGAAATTTAATTATTCGAATGAACTCTTTTACATCATTGTTTTGCTTCTCTGTTGATAACAATGGAAGGTTATTTCGATCATCATCGTTATTTGACCGAATCATACTTTGCATTGCATGATTGGCTTCCTGAATGTCACTACAAATTTTTACAAGTATATTTGTATCCCTCACATAATCTATGATTCACCATAATGTTCTGTCGCATTCTTCCTAGTATGCATTGTACCAAACAAATGGACTCTTCTTAGGCCCCTCATAGTAGGGAAAACTCATTAATTGAGTGGGAAATTTCCATTCCTCATGGAAGCCCATTAATAATACCTTCGCAAACTTCATGATGAAGCATAAAAGAAATCACAACAATAATTATCAAATATGATAAAATAAATTATATAAAAATAAAAATTCAAAACATTACATATATGATACATAAAACAGTTTCGTACCTTGACAATTTATATTATAGTCCAACTTCCATAGATGAGGTTTCATTCTTCTTGGTTTTAATCCAGTATATTCTTTCCTATTGAAAATATGTTTTCTAGTGAAAAGATGTTCTTATAGAGGAATTTCCTATACTCATCAAACACCTCCTATAATTTTTAAATGACGAGATTTCACGTTAGGACTACAAGCTAGACATGCAAATTTACCCTTTGTTTGAAGACCTGCATTAATAGATGGATTAATGTCCATTATATGTAGAGGTTATTTAAAAAAACATCCATGATATATTCAAATAATTATATAATATTAAAGTTCAATATTTGAACATTACATAACACAAAAATTCGTTAGTCCTAAGGCATCCTGAATTGTCCATACAAGTATTCCATGGAATTGAAATTGCCTCTTCCTTATTGTTTACAAATGTAATACATAGTGATGTCAACCCATAACTTTTGTAACTCGTAAATAAGAGGCTCGATATATACATTCATATATTTTATTTGGTACTTAGTTAGTAGTTTTTTTAAATTACACATAATTTATACCATGGCATGTATATATATAAGTAAATAAACAAATATGATATATTTTGCAACAAACAAGAAAAATGAAAATGTTACATTAAAAAATTTAATGTAAAAAAATACTTAGAATAATCATTGTGAACATTATGTAATCCCTATTTATTGAAATCCAAGGAGGAAGGATATTGTTGATAAAAAAAAATCGGTCACACTGAGTAAATAGATCCAAGCTCTCCAAACATATTAACACCCTCAACTACCAATGAAAGCCTAACATTACAAGGTTCCTTCTTAAAATGCAATGATTTTCCCTATATTTGCCTAAATGCATAACCATCTGTAGGTGTTCGAAGAACACCATATCCACTTCTATTTTGTGCATGGTAATCCATGAAATTTTCTATGCTTTTTCACTTGAACAATTGCTCCAATCATGGAATTATGGGAATATTATGAATAACCTTTTGCGACACCTTTTATTTATTTATTCAATTTGATATCTACTGCTATGAAATTGTGGGAAATTTATTTTCAATGCATGTTGTCCACAATATATAATATGATAATTAGGAAATAAATATATAGATTGATACTCCATTCCAATTTCTTTCATAATGACATATAAATCTTGGTTTGTGTAAGAACAAATATTTGACGATGGTAACAAAATTTTACCTAAAAATTTACAAAATAACTAGTTAGTGTAAATAATATTAATCGTAAATATTCAATTCTTATTTTACACATTAATTAACATAAAAATAGGAAAAAAATCAACCTTTATGTATAATATGTGATGAAACATATTACATACCTTAGGATATGTGTCATACAAGTGTTTTACAAACCATTCAAAACCTTTAAGTTCACCAACAATAATGTAGCAGAGAGGAGATTTGATTTTGAGCCTTCATAAAGTGGTGTCGTTTCCTTTTCTAGGAAAGTTTCATAAAGGATATTATCATCATTGTCCTCGTCCTCATCATTGACTGGTCAAGTGAACAAGTCTTGGATTAATTCATTTGTCTCGTCATCTTGAACTATGTTATTATATTCATCTTCTTCCATAGGATCATTAACTTGATCTTCAATATTTTCTCCATGTTCCTCAGCTTGTACAACATTTGTACTATTGCTTGGGGAATTCAAACATCGGTTAGGGGGGGGGGGGGGGAATTGACTTTATAATTAGAAAAAATCATGCAAATTAAAATTATTCTGCATAACAAATATTATAACAATAAAAAAATTTACAAATACAATTAGTATAAACACAATATATAATGAATATCTAGCTTATCAAGGGACGATATTCCTTTCGTTCCCCTTCAAGGTGCCCATGTTTCCTACAAATACATAGATCTTCTACACCTACTACAGGACACCGAAGAGCCATCCAAACCTTCTAGGTGGGTAGCCCCTTAGACAAACTAAACTTTTGGTGCATCAATCCCCAAGTCTCTCCCTTGATATGGGAAAGAGTACAACTGGAACCCTTTAGTCACTCGCACAACATGGGAATGTGTGCAATTGAGGACCTTTCCAGGTAGTTCTGAGCCTTCAACCCTGATTTGTGTGCCACTTTTTCAAGCCAAGGTCTCAGTTCACTGCCTAGAAACACATGACACTTCCAGAACTGAAAGATAATAGTGAAATAATGATGTAGATGCAATCACTTGAAAAAGGACTTGATTGGACCCCTACTAGCCATGACAGGAATTTCGTAAAGCATGTCACAAATAAGTAATCTACAGGTTTAAATAAAATATTTGAGCATAGGGGTCTCATACCTATCTGAGGTATGCTAAGAAGAATTGTTCCCTTATCACATTAGCTGCATAATCATCTATAACGTCAAAAATTCATTTTTCATTCAATTTCAAGTCAAAACATGATGAGAGCCATACATCATCACTATCAAAATACATGCTCATAACCAACATAATAGTAACATAAATACCAAGTATAAAACAACCATAGAATCCACATATAAACCAATATATTAATATTGAGAGAACAAGGGACAAGAACTTCTTATTGATGTATGCAAAGGAGACCCAAGTTTGGGACTTCGATGTTCCACCTGACCATAGATTGGCTGAAACAAATATTTCTTTCAAACAATTACCCCTGTTCCATATTCCAATAATGAATGTGGGACTCATAACCAAAATCAACCAGGGCTTCTAGAGGATACACCACCTCACCTTCATCAATAGAACCAAAATTTATCTCAATCCAAAACAGATCACTAGGCCAAAACAATAAACATGTAACACCAAGCTTTACCATGATCTCACCATATCATTAGGCCAAAACAATCACGGTTGCCACCGTATTTCTCCACCTACATCGTGAGGAATTTTCGTGTCTCCTAGTCTCTAAGATTTAGCACAATCCACACCGTGTCACTAGGCCCTAACGGAGGCTCCACCCTCTAGGATTTATTGTATATCCCACCATTCACCGACAGGTATTCCTAGGCATAATCATGGGAAACCACCTCTAGTCTTTACTGTATATCCCACCATTCACCAACAAGGATTCCTAGGCCTACCGAGGCACACAATACCTGGCTTTACCACAACCCACAGTTCGGTTTATGGGTCACTAGGCCAGTGGCTTTACTGCAGTCCACAATTCGATTCATGGATCACTAGGCCATGTTTTATTTCATTCAAAGATCCACCTCACTTAGATTTGAATCCATCCACAATCCAACTAAACCAAAACATGAGAACCCCATCACACCATGACTATCTGGAAATGGAAAAGCTAGGTTGAAAAACAATGTCGCACCTGGAAAAACCCATGCCCATGACAAAAAGAGAACCAAGAACATACATGAAACACCATGCATGCCGAATCTAGCTAGGAAGGAAATCACACTTGCAAATCAATATTTGCAAATAATCTCGCTATAGCTGCTTGATCCTACTCTTCCTTGCTTGATCATTTCTTCCTCTTGCCTTCTTTTTCCTTGATCCAATGCCGAAGTGCTCCAAGAAAACTCTAAGTGTCCAAGGGTGTGGGAGAGAGATAATAGAGAGATATCTCCAAAACTGAACTGAAAAAAGGTAAAAACCGATCCTTAGAAGCATTTTTATCAATGAGGCCTCTAATTTCTTTAATTTACGTTATTTTCCTTCATTTTCCTCCTCCCATGAAACCTCACCTTCCTTTTCTCCTAGCTTCCATTATTTTCATAAATAAAATGTAAATATGCAACTTTTCCTTTCCAAATCCTTTTCCATTTCCTTTGCCAATTTTCTTATTCATAATAAACCAAATTAACACCCACACTATGACATTTTTCCAAACATTCATCTTGGAATAAGTGTCCCATAACTGTGGTTATCAATTTTCCTTTATTAACTTTTATTACATTGAATTTTCACCAGGGTTCTTACAGAACTCTCCCCCTTGGGAAAAAACCATCCTTATTGTTCAATGACACCTACAACTAACAAGACTGTTGTAAGCACAACATAATGCCCATGGAGCTTTATAGCTTAGCTTGTTGCAGTATTTACAATTATCACCTGGGTGAAAAGACAACCAACATAAAAACATAACAACATGACAACCATAATGACAAGACACTCGTACTACTTATTGGAGATTTATAACATATCTCATGGAAATATTCACATCCATATAAATATGTACATATACTAAAAAATCATACCGAACATATACCAAAACACATGCTAAAAAAACTTCTCAACCAACGAATAAGGAAGGATACATAGCCCACATATGATCTTTCATCTCCCATGTAGCTTCATCAGGCCCAAAGTGCTTCCAATGCACTTTAACTTGCTTGATTTCTCGGTTCCAAAGCATGAGAATCTTTTTATGCAATATAGACTAAGTTCTGGCTAGAATTATCCTTTTGGATCCACCTGCTATACAAACTAGTCAATCACATGATCAACATATTTAACATAATTCTTAAGCAATGACACATGGATAACATCATGGACTTTCATTGTCTGTTGGCTTAATGGGGCCTAGACCCAGGCTCAAATATGGCTACGTGAACCAAAAAACCCCACTATTACCATCCCTTTCAGCAACAATTTGCTTGTGAAGACCGAAGTCTCACATGAGGCAATATAGGGGGATGATAGAACCAGTTTTCTGCATCTAGAAGGACAGTGGATTGTGGTTTTAGGGCTTCACTTCCTTTCTATACTTGGAAGAGCTTTGCAGAAAAAATATATCAACTATACTTTCGTTGTTCAACACATCTATTCAACTATATTTCAGACTGTGCGATCTTACTTATTCAAGCATAAAACAATGTAAATAACCATAAATAGAACTTCACTAATTATAGATCAAAAACATTTCTTAGCACAAATAAGATAAAATAAAAGTAAAGAAAACTTTGATCTGTCTTCAAAGTACTTCATTAATGTTCAGATCCTTCTCATATAATCAATTCCACCCTACGCACTCAACTGTAGGGGTATGCACACTCAGCTGTCAACTTCCTAAGGTCTCTGCACACTCAGCTACAGGAGAAATTCCTCTAACTCAAAACCACAGACTTAGACTCAAAACAACATTACATACAAGTGCATTGATATGTATGAGATCTTAATGTAAATGTGCTTGAGGATGTATAAATTGCAAGTATTAAAATTTGAGTTTTATGAGATTTTATGTTAAATGTTTAAACACATAAAGCTTGAATTAAACTCTAAACAATAGAAAATAGTAGAGAAATACACCATAAAAGTAACCACAACACAATAATTGATGAAGGAGTTCACCCCTCCTGCGCTACGTCTCCTTGGTCCAACTTCCAATGGTTTGGTCCTATATCATTATGCTAAAAAATGGTGGTTACATTAGTTTACACTACTCTAATGGCTTCAAAACTTGTTTCATTAGCTCCAGAACTGCCAAAAATTCCTGTCTAGCCACTTTTTTCTCCCAAATTGGTCAAAAACTGAAGAAGTTATGACCGTCCCTAGATTTGTTGCTAATCGCTCTACAAATTCCCCAAAATCCGGAACTATCCTATAATTTCACCCTAAATTCTACTAACGGAGCAAGAAATTTGTGTATTTTTGGTGCAAATTCTGGGTCAGTTGATTTTCACACCAAGGCCTAAAGGCCAAATTTTCAACTATATAAAATGTGGTCGAATTAATTTTTTTTTGATAAAAAAAAATGAAAAATTTTGGCGGGCTCCACCTCCATGCCCCTAGTCTTGCAAATGGTCATATGGTATTGTTGTTTCGAGGGGCAAGGCTAAGCCCTGGCCCCTTACCCCATACTCCTCCAACATAAATGTTATATATGGTTTTTTTCGTATGGTTTAATAAGAACCATTGTGGCCCAATGGTTAAGGCTTTGTACTGTTATAAGGGAGGTCTTGGCATCGATTCTTGTGGAGGTAATTCAGACCTTAAACAAAATTTTGGTGGCCCCATGTTGCCACGTGGAAACCTCCAATTGGGCCACATGGAAACATGTGGTTGGCCATCTTCCAACCAATAGAAATTCACCCACACAACACCATTCAGGAGGCTTCCACGTGTCCGTATGTGGTAGGCCCAAAAAAGTTGACTTACACACAATCACAAGAGGCCATGTGATAGCCTGCCACTGGCCAAAAATTTTGTCCAGTCAGCTGTCATTTTTTAAAAAATTATATGTTTGGGAAAACAAATAGAACTCATTTCCAGGAGCATACAGTGTTATTTTTCCGCGAAATGAGTTTCACCATATTCAGAACGACGAGATCTACGCGGTTGTTTAGGTTCCACACCATTCTGACAACTTTCATTTTTGAGCATATTTTTGAGCATCTAATCACTCCTCCCCACTGGAAGCTTTTGGGCCCAAAAATCTATTTTTTTACTAAAATTTTGGGTGAGGTTACAACCCCCTCACCCTTCCAGTATCAATCCACTAGAATTTTCCTGAATTCAACAATTTGAGATTTTCATTAAAACTGATCTTTTCCCTTGATTCTAGAGACCCTGTCTTGTTGTTGTAGATACCATCTTGATGAAATTTCCTAGAATTTGAAGAAAATTAAACTGTTTTGAAGGAACAACCACATCCCCTCCTCGTTCATCAATCAAAGCAAACTTGAACAACTTGAAATTCTTCTCACCTCAAACACTGTTGACATGACGATGTTTAGCATGTCTCACCTTGTGCCTGGGTCATCTCTTGCCCAAATGTGATCACCATCGCTATGCAGAATCCCATTTCAAAGACAAAACATTATGAAACCCACAAGAATAAATTTTGAACCCAATTCCCTCTTTGTCAAATTTCTTTAAAGCTTGCTCTTTGATCTTTGCACTTTCTTGCATTGGCATCTTGCTCACATCAATGTTCAACAATGATGTATGCTGTTGCAATTTTTTCTCATCTTGTTTACCTATTTTAGAAGGAAACATGTTAGATTATTGAAACAACTTATTACAACCATTAACAACCTTAATGAAATTAAAATTTTCATTTGATGCATCACCTTGAAAGGCCTCATTCACAACATCTTAATGCTTGAACATTATCAAAGTAAGATTTTGACTAGCATTCACAATTCTCTTCATTTTTCCAGCATGCATAAGAGATGAATTCATCTTCTTACTATGCAATCTAACAAGGTACTCAATCCCATTCTTGAACAAGTTATACTTATTCTCATGGTGATGAAATATTTCTCTCCTATCATAAAGATACGGGCTACCCAACAAAATCTAGAAATATCAAGCGAAACAACATCAAGTTCGACTTCATCAAGAAAGTTTGTGGTTATTGCAAATATAAGTATGCACTTTCTCGTCACCTACAAATTTCCATTCTTACATATCCAACCTAAAGGATAAGATCTTGGATGAGGAATGGTATCTAAATTAAACTTATTGACTAAGTCTTCTGAAATAAGATTTGCTTGTGAACCACTATGAAATAGGGTGTCAATCTTGGTATGCTTTGAAATAACTCTAACATGGAAAAGTTCAATTCTTGTTTCATCATCTTGAGTACGATTGAGAAAACTTAAAGAAATAGTACTTGCAATGTCCTTACCTTTCAAACCAATTGCGATGATCTTTGTTTCATTTGCAGAATCAGAACCTAAATCATGTGTTATTGTTGCAGTTGTCTTCTCCTTCTCCTTGTTTTGAAGCTTGTTGGGTCTCATCTCTGGATGAAGTTTCCAGCAAAGATCATCATCATGCCCATCTTTGGAACAATGTTTGGATGTGAGTTTTTCTTTCTCCATATTTATGGATGCATTCTTCTTACCTTTACCCTTGAACCTACCCTTTCCTTTCTCTTCAGACTCAAAGGTATCCTCACTTGTCTCCTCTGAAACATGTTTCCCTCTTGCCTCTAGATGTGTGGCATGTACACATAATTCATCTAAATTTGAATGAGTAAGCATGAGAATAGTATGTCTTAGGTAACTATGCAAACCTCCAATGTACTTTGACAAAGTTTCTTGACATTTCAAATCTACACCAAAAATCAGTGCTCCTCTCCTAAACTCTTGAGTATAGATTTTCACACTTTGTCCTTTATCTTGCATAAATTTTTTCCAGTCCATTATAGCCTTTTGCATGCATGATAATGGATAAAATTGTCTCCTTAAGGCAGCAAAAAAATCATTCCAAGATTTTAAGACCTTACCATGCTTCTTCACGTCCTCTTGAGTTTTGGCTTCCCACCAAATAAGAGTTGCACTTTCCAATCTTAGTGAAGCAAGCTCAATCTTTGTGTCATCATCCTTAATTATTTGTATCCTGTAATACACTTCAAGTCTAATGTACCCAATTTTATAATATTTTAGCATCTACCTCTGCATTATACATAGGAAAATCAAACTTAATTTCAAGATTTAAAAATGGAGTTTTACATGACCTTTTGGAGAATGTGGAGGTGTTTGTGAAGGGCTTGTTGTGCAAGAAGATGATGCTCTGAGATGGTGGTGAGGATGGAGGTGAAGAGAATGGTGGTGTAAAAGGTGATTTGTCACCATTCCCATTACCTTTTGGAGGCTTTTCTCCATCTCCTTCTTCTCCTTTTGAAGACTTATCTCCCTTTGGAATATTGGAGTTCTCACCTTGCATCCTTGTGCTTCTCTCCTCACAGAGAACTTTCACCATTCTAGTCATATCAAATAATGGTTTCATGAAGACTTTTTCATCCTTTGAAATATTGTAAGGCTCTTCTTCATGTGACATACTTGCTGAATCTTCAACTGCAATTTGAGGAAGAATTTGTGGTGGAGATTGTGGCAAACTTTCTCTCCTTGTCCTTGAACTAACTTCAGGACTTGCAACCACAAGATTTCATTCTCCTCTCTTGAGATAAAACTTTGTAAGCATCACATACACTTGTAAAAAGTTAAATCCTCACAGAAACAAGAAAACCTAAGCTTTGATACCGAACTTGATCTTTATGAGATCTTAATGTAAATGTGCTTGAGGATGTATAAGTTGCAAGTATTAAAAATTGAGTTTGATGAGCTTTATGTTAAATTTTTAAACACGTAAAGCTTGAATTAAACTCTCAACATCAAACTGAATAGAAATACACCATAAAAATAAATACAACACAACAAGTGATGAAGGAGTTCACCCCTCTTGGGCTACGTCTCCTTGGTCCAGCTTCCAATGGCTTGGTCCTATATCATTATGCTAAAAAATGGTGGTTACATCAGTTTACAGTTCTCTAATGGATTCAAAACCTATTCCATTAGCTTCAGAACTGTAAAAAATGTCTGTCTAGGCTCTTTCTGCTCCAAATTGGTCAAAAAATGAAGAAGTTATGAGCCTCCCTAGCTGTGTTGCTAGTTGCTCTACAAATTCCCCAAAATATGGAACCGTCCTACAATTTCACCTTGAATTCCGCTAATGGATCAACAAATTTTCATATTTTTGGCACAAATTGTGGGTCAGTTAATTTGAGTGCCAAGGCCTAAAGGCCGAATTTTTAACTATATAAAACGTGGTCGAATTACTTTTTTTAATTAAAAATAAACAAAACTTTCGGCAGGCTCTTCCTTCGTGCCCCTAGTCATGAAAATGGTCATATGGTAATGTTGTTTGCGGGGGTCGGGGCTAAGCCTTGGCCCCTTACCAAATACTCCACTGACATAAACATTATATATGGTTTTTTCTGTATGGTTTAAAAATAACCATCGTGGCCCATGGGTTAAGGCTTTCCGACGTTATGAGGGAGGTCTCAGCATCGATTCTTGTAGAGGTAATTCAGACCTTAATCAAAATTTTGGTGGCCCTTGTGTTGCCACTTGACAGCCTCCGGTTCGGCCACGTGGTAGCATGTGTTTGGCCATCTTCCAATGAATAGAAATTTTCCCACACAACACCATTCAAGGCCTCCCACGTGTCAGGCTATATTAGGCCCAAAAAAATTTGAATTTCGACTAATCGCAAGAGGCCATGTGGCAACCCGCCACTGGCCCAAAATTTTGCCCAGTCAATTGTCATTTTTGAAAAAATTGCATGCTTGGGAAAATGAACAGAACTCGTTTCTGGGAGCATACGGTGTCGGTTTTCCGCGATATGAGTTGCACCAGATTTAGAACGACGAGATATATGTAGTCATTTAGGTTCCACACCATTCCGAGAACTTTAATTTTTGAGCATATTTTTTAGCATCAGATCATGCATCTTATCAATTCTCTATCAAGTATGTCTTTGAGATCTAGCCTAGACTCATTATATAGTATTTTACATTACAATGCCATGGTTTTAAAACCATGGCTGAAGTTCAACGTTCACAAAATATTCCCATCCCTTTATAATATAAGGGGCTTTGTGCCACCCCAAAGCCCCTGAGACTCAAAATGAACTTCACGATGTGCGCTTTGTTCCGTGATCTATGGAGTCTTTCTATAACTTTCTTCTTTGAGGGGTACCTTGTCCAACAGGCCCCCAACACAAAACTATGACTCGTCTTGAGTCACAATGCTGGTGCACCATCGATATTTTCTTTGATGCCGCTCAATGAATCCTTCAGTGGTGGAACTGCTTCGGCGCACTACTTTTCAAAAGCGTGGATGTCATTCGCTTGAGCCCCGATCTCCTGAAGCCCGCTCGCTTGATTCATGCTCATCTGAACTTGGAACTCTATTATAGTCTTATGCCATCGATCAACTACATGGAGCATTAATACTATTCGTCGACTATATAGTCATTGCGAACTTTTGTCCCTGTATAATTTCAATCAGCTACCATTAACATGTCCAGGGAACAACTCTCCATCGAGCTTCGTGAGCTGGACTATGCCCTCCTTCAAGACATTCCTGCCAATTTAAGGACCCAACCAGTGCATTTGCAGCTTCCTCGGGTACTTAAAAAACTTTCTGTCATACAAAAGAACTATTTCCCTGTCCTTGAATGTATTTTTATTAATATGTCGGCCATGTTAGGCCTTATCCCTCTCCTTCTAGACCTGTTGGTGAAACCCAGCGATAAACCTATCCTCTTCTAGCTCAAGAAGTTGCACCAATATCTGCTCCCTAATGTCATTGTATGCCATATTTGTCACTATTGTGATGCAAATACTACGTATAATATACTCCATCGGCATCACTACTTCCTATCCATACACGAAGCAGAATGGGTTCTGACCTATCAACTTCTTACATGTAGTTATGTATGCCCATAAAATTTCGAGAATGTGCATATCCCAGTCATTCCTATTAATATTGCACACCTTTGTTAGCGTATTCTCCAAAATTTTGTTAAAGGCTTCAA
Source organism: Pinus albicaulis (assembly GCA_034641835.2). Lineage (NCBI taxonomy): Eukaryota > Viridiplantae > Streptophyta > Pinopsida > Pinales > Pinaceae > Pinus > Pinus albicaulis. The sequence continues at coordinate 604,218,739 of CM076577.1, forward strand.
TTGTGCCATTCGCTTGGGGGTGATATGGCATACTCTTTTGGTGACCCATTTGGAACTCTTCAGTCAAGGCTTTAATAGTGCTATTTATAAAATGCGTCCCCCTATCGCTCATTAGGATTTTCGGAAAACCATATTGTGACACAATATGCTTGAAAATGAACTTTTCCACCATGTCTGCAGTACAATTCTTCATTTTTTGCGCCTCAACCCACTGAGTGAGGTAATTAGTCACGTTAATAATGTATCGCACCTTCTTTTTCTTTCCTAGCAGATCAGTTTCTCCCACAAATTCAATCACTCATTTATCGAAATATTGCAACGTAACTTGGGGTTGCAACACCATTTCATCTCTTCACAATGGTATTACAGTCCTCTGACAAACATCACATGCGATACAATACTCCTTTGAATCTTTATGCACCGTGGGCCACCATAATCTAGCTTGCAGAATCTTCTGCGCAATGGTTTTGCCTGCATAATGACCTCCAAATTCTCCACCATGTGCTTCAACTAGAATACTATGTCGTTCATGCTCAGGAACATATATTCGTAGAATCTCATCAGCCCCTGGTTTGTACATATGTCCTGCAATCATACTAAAATCTACCGCCTTTACAACCAACTCTTTCTTTTGCTGCATAGTGTACTTCGCAGGTGTGATTCTCATAGAGAGAGACCGAATGGTATCTAGGAAATTCTCATCTGCAACCTTGATAGTGAACAATTGCGCATCAGGTAAGCCTTCTGTAAGATTCATTGGTTCATTACATGTCTCGATCCTAGACATATGATTTGGTCCGAAATTCAAAGGTCTTAGTTTGACAATTATTTTGAAATCATACTCTTGGAACAACAATAACCATCAGAAAATCTGCCCCCCAACACATGCTTGTTGACTAGATACTTCAAAGTAGAATTTTCCATGAATATTTTGAAGTGCGCACCTAATAGATAGTGTTTGAATTTTTGTAGCGCATACACCATTTCCAACTCTTCGCATTCTGTGGTGGAGTAATTCCTCACCACTTTAGGCAAGTTCTAGCTTGCAAAGGTTATAGGGTGATCAATATCTCCTTCGCTGGGCTATTCTAACACATCTCCAAAATATATATAGGACACATCGACATGTACATGAAATTATTTATTTCAATCTTGGAAGACGAGAAAGGGCGCAGTCACCATATTTTCTTTCAATACATCGGGAGTTTTCTAACAATCGTCATCCTATCAAAACTTGCCATATTTCTTTAATAGTTTCTCCATTTGCGTCATAATCTGTGCATACGCCCTAATGAACTTATCATAATAGCCTATATGTTCTTTGTGTGTAGATGCTTTACACTTGTTGGAGGTTCCAAGTTGATAATCACAACAATGTTCCCAGGGTCTGTTGTTATGACATCCCTCACCGAGCCGGGATGACTAATAACGAGGAGCCTTATACTGCATAGCAAATATAACAAGGACCGAATGGACAATAAAAGCCCCTTTTTCAACTATCGTAACCCTTGAAAAGGGCTAAAACCATCTTTTTTCTTTAAAAAGGCTCATTTTTGCATATCAAGCCTCTAAGCCCCTTTCGCTTAACCCCGAGCCCCTTTTCCGCCATGAGATTGGGCCTCGGGACCAAGCGCTAACTTCTAAGCCTATCATAGATCGCATTTCGCTCTTTCAGAATCCATGCTTCCATGTTTTCTGTTTTTCCAATGGCCGAGTCCCCGATATGATCTGGACCGTTCATTCCCCAAAGATCCAACGGCCATCACATTGCTCCATCGCACATCACACTTCGCTTCATCCAAAGTCCTCGCTCCTGAATTATTTTCCACTGATGTGCGAAACCCCGACGCAATCTGGACCGTTGATTCCTTTTGTAGATCCAATGGTCATCGCTTCATCACACATCGCGCATCACTCTTCCCCATTTCCACTTTATGTTTCATTGCCGACGTTCTTTTCCCGCCGATATAATCTAAGCCGTTGTTCTGGCTCCCCCAGATCCAATGGTCGGCGCTGCCTCACTACATCGCAAGTCCCCCGCCTCATTCATCCATCATTCATCCCCCACGATATGATCGGGACCGTTGATCTATCCGATCCAACGGCCCACATTACTTCAACCTTTCTCCCTTCGCGTTAATCTCCACCGTTGATCTATCTGATCCAACAACCAGCGGAACTACTCCCTTTCCTCCCCCCTTTTACCTCCATGGTGCCCCCGCAGTCGACTCCTTTAACTACAACATATTTTCATCCAACGGCCCATATTCACCGCGAAGGCACCCATCCTACAGATCCGTCCGTACCCCCAGGTGCCCCTGAAGATGATCCTCATCGTTGATCCTCGTGATCCAACAGCTCCCATTGATCCCCTCTTTTCAACTTCGCCCAATAGATTTTCGCTACACGATAGGGTTGCTGACATTGTCATCGGTCTCACCCGACCACGTAGGTACGTCCGTCACGTTCATCTGCAGCCGTTGATCTGGATTGCCCAGATTAGACGGCCCTCATTCGTTTTCACGTTCATTTCATCGAACAACATGATCGTGTTGTTTCCACGCGAAATGGGCAGTTTTGTAAAAGACACGCATCATCCATCAAACCGTATCGTGTCCATTTAGTCCCAAACCGCTTACCACCTCAACCTCGTGCGAATACCACCTCCGATATTCCCGAAAACCACCATTGCACCTCTTTGCGCCAAATACAGTTTTGAACCTTGGTTTTCATGGTTTTTCGCCATGAGGCCCTTTTCGCTGCATCCACTGCCTCTGCACTACTCCTCCACCTGTACCCGAGCCATCTGAAGCAATCAAACCATAAACGCAGGATTTATTTAATTTATTTGTTGTTTGTACATGTTTTTCACGGCCTTTTAATGTACACAGGTCCTCTCCTAGCCAATCACAGTGTCTCAAGGCCAAGGATGACGATCCTCCATGCCTAGGAAGCAGAGAAGAAGATGCAGAAAGGAAATTTTACATCCAAGACAATGGATCATGACCATTGGCCATTCTATGGTACTACATTCTCCAACACGAAAGGCCAGCTCTTCCCACGACTAACGGTATCTCTTTCACCAGTAGCAGCAGTGGTTCCACCTCATTAAGCAGCAATGATCATTCACGAAGGGGCCTGTGTGGCCTTTTTACCATATCTTCTCTTCACTTTGTCATTTCGGGTGAAATCTTCAGATTTACTCCTGCAGTTTTAACTTTCAGTTCAGTTAATTGTCACATTTCAGTTAGAAACAGCTTTAGGCCTGCATTGTAAGATGATGAGAAGTAGTTTTTCCTCATCATCATTTCTGTTTTTTATTTAGACCTGTAACTGCATACAAGCATGCAGGGAGGATATTTTCCCAAAAATATCTTCTCTCGCACAGGAATCAGAGGTTATAAAAGTAGGAAGAAAACACTAAGAAAAGGTTCCAAATTTTCCAAAGGACTCACTAGTTCAAGTGTTCCGTATGTATGTTTTATGAATTTTTATAGTTGACGTTGAAGATCCCGTAGGGACTCAGTAATAAGAAGCTTTGTTGGGATTGGGGATTCCGCTCTGAGTGATCCACAATTTTTAACTCTTCTCTATGATTTTAATACAAATTTTCATTTCGTATCTCTCCACATTTCTTGTATCTGATGCTTTGGAATGCGAGTGCTCCTATTTGTGAATGTGAATTTATCATAACAGGTACTCATATTTACTCATACATAGCACTTTAAATAGGCTCAGACAGGGTACTTTGTTTCATTTTCCATCTCTTCCACCCTTCTTCTGATGTTAACTACAATGGATTCTTATCTTTGAAATTGTCCAGATAGATGGATTCTTATCTCTGCATAGGCCCAGTATATATGGATTCTTATCCTTGAATAAGCCCAGTTATAGTAAACATCGCACTACATCTTCTGCCACTGCCATCGCCCACATATTACTTGATATCCGTGTGTTCATTTTAGAAGTCGGCCCCCTTTACAACATTCTGTTTTAAAGTTGTCTGATACATTTACTTATTGAAGTTTGTACTCATTTTCTGCAGTTTTCCTAGTTTTTGTGTTTAACTTTGGGGTTTTGGTTCCACCTTGATTAAAACCATTCATCTTATTGATAATAGCATGAGAGCCTAACATTGTCAACTGCAATTAGTTGAATCATATTCTCCTTGCATTTAATATGTCCTAGGCACTGTTCTTTACACAACTCAAGGTTGTCTCTAGGAGCTACAACAGGGCCTATCATCAATCCCTGTTTACAAACAAAATGCCCCAACGATATACCATATGGTACGCAGAAAATGCACTTCTTCGGGTTTAAGGAGATTCGATATTTCTTGCAGGTATCCAACATCAAGGGTAGACTAGAAACATGCTTCTTTAACTGTCCAAAGACAATCTAGTTATCAAAATACACCTCCAAAAACTTGTAGATATACTCTTTGAAAGTTGCGACAATGACCCTGGAAAATATGGCTGGAGAATTATTTAATCAAATGGCATGACAGTGTACTGAAATGAACCCCACTCAGTAGTGAAGGTGGTCTTATTCCTATCCTCTAATGAAATTCTGATCTGATGGTACACTGATAATCCATCAGTAAATGAGTAGGCTTCCTTCTCGCCAACATTCTCCAATAATTCATCTGTGAAAAGTGTCGGAAAAGGATCATGGACACACGCATCATTCAACTTGTAGAGATCAACTCAAATCCTTATTTCTCCTTTATTCTTATTTTCTTGGACCATCATAGGGCTAACCCACTTTGAATCCTCAACTCGTTCAATAATGCCAGCACTGAGCATTTTGTCGAGTTCTTCTCTCACTTTCTCTTTGTACTTTGGGTTCAGCCAATATGGTCACTTATTGACCGGCTTCGCATCAGGATTCAATCTGATGTGCATAACTCCCAGATACCCTATAATTCCTTTTAGTTCTAAGAAATTTGTTGGGAAAAAATCCTGGTATTCATCCAACAATTTTGTGACCTTGATTATTGTGTCATCATCCCAATAGTCCCCAATATTTGCAAATTTGGGCTTTGCTCTGAGCCTATGGTGAATTTTTGAGTCTTGACAAGTTGTGCTATGTCCGACATCACTACCTCAGGCCCTACAATTTCATGTTGTCCTTCTAACTCAGGAATATGAACATCGCGCGGATCCTCCTAAGCTTCTTCTGTAGTCAAGTTGTAGCAGTCTTGGGCTTGTTCCAACTACACAACCAATCAGGTTGTACTAGAGCCCTGGGCTCTTTGGTGATTCATAATACTCTCGCTTTGACTTCTTGAAGAGCCTCATTAATACACTCCCAACCATCGGCGAAGTTATATGTTAAAAAAAATCCTTCCAGCATCTCATACCAGTCGATAGTACTATGGTGCAGTTCCGTCTCAAGGTACCATTTATGAGGTATCTTATCCAAGGAATGAAAGAAAATGTGCACCCACTCTGACTGAGGTTCTTCGCCCCAAGCTGTGGTCCAGTGAGCTAAAAGATCGCGAGGCTCATCTCTACCATTGTACTTCTTTGTGATCTTAGTGTCTACATGGAAAAATATGAGCCTTATCAGTCTGCAAAACTCCTTCCATCCTCCTAAACTTTCTCTGTGCATGCCCCACCATCGGGCCGGAGTGGACCTCAATGTGAAGTCCAAATCTTCGTATAATTGTTCCGCAAGCACCTTCTTCTCAAATTCTTCCAGAAATATGACAAAATTCCCATTTCCATCATAAAACGGCAAGTCACGCACCTCCTATGTGACACTGTGAAGTGGTTTGTAACCCTGTTACATCGCTTCGTAGTTATTTCATGTAAGTGATTCTGCCAATGCTCCAACTCTTCATCGGAGTATGAAACGCATGAACTATCGTGCTCCCGACATATTCTGCCATCTGTAATAGGGTTAATCCAATCTTTGTCCTGCATAGTAAGCTTATATATCTGATCAATATTAGCATCTGCATATTCATGCTGGACAGGCTCTGTATAATGCGCATCTTCGGAGGGATTCAATGGAACAACAACTCGGTTACCATCCTTCTCAATTACCATCTGCCTATTCTTTACATTGATTATAGCATTTTTTAGTGTCCTATAATTTATAGGATCACTTTATTGTAGTTGTAATTTTGTATATGATATGTTGTAAATAATGTTCCACTCTGCAAATTTATTTCCAAAAGAAAAATAAATAATAAGAAAAAGGGGATAATATATATATATGTTTGTGTGTGTGTGTGTGGAAAGAAAAAAAAGGAACATGAGAAAAAAGAAAAATAATGAAATACCCCATAAAAATTAAGTTTATAGAAGTGAGAAAGCCTAAATTCCACTCAAAAAATGAAAAAATGCATCAATAAATACATAGAATTTTTTGAATAAGTGTGCTACTAGTTAAAATGCCACATTGTAATAGAAAAATAGGTTGGTTAGGCTAATCACATTCTCTAAACGTGATGAGGCCGAGATTAAATAAATATTATATTAGACAATAAATTAATTAGCCACACTGTCTAAATGTGGTTAATTAGAAATCATAAAGAAAAATGGAAAACCTTAGAAAAAGATAGGCCTACATGTTCAAATGCGCCTTTAGAAATTTAATTTAGGTTTAGGATAATTAATCACATTTTTTAAAAAATTGTGATTATCGTAATTGCAATCAAGTTTTGACGTAATGTTTCATTTTATGTAATATCATTGGCTCGTAGTTCAACGGCCATGATATACCCCGCCCGGATCAATGGCAGGGGATCATTTTTGGGCCCCCTTGAGCTCCTTCATGCTTTGTTTATGGGGGGGTCCGAATGGGCAAGACCTACCAGGTAATGTGGCAACACCACAAGGTTTCGCACCCCCCCCCCCAAAAAAAACTGCCATCCACCTCCCGCCAAGAAAAAATACTGTTGACTCTCATGTCACTCATCCCATCCAATATTCCCCCGCCATGTACCTTCATCCTGTCCACTCACCGACTGCCACATACTCTCCATCATTTCCACCATAGTCCTTCCTCCTCCAGTGTTTGTCTGCCACCTCACCTCTACGAATCCCAATTCCCTTTCGTCAAATGATTCCCCACCATCATTTCTCTCCCAATAAAATATTGCCACCTGGCACTCTCCCTGCCACATTAGAAAACCATTATGGTAATAAATCTTGTCGCTCCTAATAACGGATCAGCTCTGATTCAAATGGTAAAATCAACGCTAATTGATATTTCCTTATTAATTCACCAAAAAACCATTTGAATCTCTCCTTTGATATTTCATGATCAAAAAACATTTCTAGTGCTCCATGCTATCCCAACACCCAGTCAACTATCTATCCACTGCAACCAAAACACATCCATCGACCCCACTTCAGCATTCAAGTTTTCACCTGTCTGTTCCAGGTAATACTAAGTTCCTCAGTATTTTTATTTTAGTAATGGAACCAAAAGGAAATACCCCCAAGAACAAATCTAAAGTCCCCGAGGAAAATCTGATGCTACCCGCTACCATCGACCTTGATCACCAGCCACTAGTTGACCAATAATATAAAGTCGTTGAACCATCTATAAATTCAACTTGTACGAACTTCACAATTGGTTGAAGCAGAAATATTTGGACCTTAGTGATGAATTTGGCCCGTGGGAATCCTCCCTACCACAATTCATCTTCCCACAGACCTACCACTTTCCAAAACTTGTATCTTGGTGCCAAAACCGATATGTCCGCAACTAGAGAGAAATTGTTAGCCAAAATGGTGAAATTCTTCTCACCATAACTAATTAATGTATTTCCCAGATGCTACAATTACAAAATCCTAACTCTCTAAAGCCACTTTCTGTATAGTCCCTCACATAATTCTACAAGAACGTGACCTTTCCATAGATAGCCAAGATTTTCCAAGTTTTTCTCCCCGATGATGCACAATTACCCAAGAAAAACCCCCCATATTCATCCTCCATGTTACCAAATATGAATAAGAAGGTAATTTCCATGATTTCATGCATACTTGGCTACTATTCTTACTGGTGGATCGATGTGGCCATTGTGGGATTTTTATCAGTTTTTACATCTTGTGAAAACCCTATTTTTTTCAATTATAGTGAGTTCATTGCAAAAGCAATACATGACTAGTTTATAAAGTTTTCTACTAAGGGAACTTTAAATTATACCTCAGTATTAGTTTATTTGTTTCTTTATCATCAAGCATACATGTTTCCATTTTCTTTGCAGAATTTAGATGAGCAGGGTAACCCACAATCAGTCATTCATTGGACCTCCTTGGTGAGGAAAAAATCTACTGGGTTTTTTTTTGCAGATTATCTTGATCAGTTCCTTTATATATTGGTTTTTTTACTGAACAGTGATGTAGAACCTAGAATAGGATCAGAAATTCAAATAATTTAGCATCTCAGTGACCAGACTAAAATAGGGGATTGATAGTTATACCAAAATTATACTGAGATCGGGGTTTATGGGTGTGAATTTCCACCCTAAAAGCTCCCAAAATTTGTTCCCATAAGAATTTTCCCATTGGAATATATATAAAAAATGATACACATGGATGATTTACACTTTGTTGCAACTAAGAAGAAAGCATGGTTCAAGATCAAGGCTCAGATTGGACCATTCATTTACAATACCAGAGCAGCATGTAAAGAGGCAGATTTTCTCCTAAATAAAATGAATTTAAAATTAAGTTTCACTTGGTCTTATGATCATTTTGGAATCATTTCCAAGTTGAGAGTGGAGAATAAGACCACTTCTTACACCCACACTCCTAGGCCGGAGATAGAACAATTCATGACCCAGAGTCAGTGGGAGAGAACACACTGTAGGAAGCTGAGGAACAAGTCATATCTAAAACTACCTCTCAGACCCCTGTACCTCAAGAGAAATAGGAGAAAATGGTAAGGGAATATGATTCTTATCCAATTACAGAAAGTGGAGCCAAATAATTTATGATATATAATAAGAAGAAAAAGACTAACTCAAGATCAGTTTTTCAGCATGGAAATGAAGAACATGCTACCATAATCCTAACAAGCCCTCATGTTTCTACAAGGAAAGAATATATTTTACAAGATATCCCTCTTCTTCAACCTCCCAATATCCCCCAGATACAACTCAAACAAAAGAAGTGGTTCAGGACACAATTGAACCAAACACTTTTTCCAAATAAAAAGCAATCAAATAGAGTAATGAAATGCTAAAAGTGACAACATACACCCAATTCTAGAAGAAAAAAACTACCTTGCAGCACGAGCTTCTTTCAGCCTTTGAAACAGAGAAAGGGAAAATGTAGATTGCATTTCTTGAAGCACAAGTTCTAGTCCCAAAGACACCAGCTGACTATAAATATTCCACATTCTCTTTTGATACAAACCAAATCCATCCTATTGATCAGATGGACATGCATAAGAAGATAAGTGAAATGATTTACTCTACTTTGACCAATGCTGCCATGTTAGCCTCCAGACTGCATGCCTCAGTCAACAATATACAATCACAACTAAAGCTGGAGAGGATTTCATCTTTCACCAAGGACACCAAAATAAAATCATTGGAAGACTTGGTAATCAAGCAAGGCTATAATCCCAGTGATGTGAATGCAGCAGAGGATAATTTAAGAAGGAAGAATGTTCATATAGAAACATTGAGAAACAACTCAAGCTTCCCTCTACAAAAGATCCACAGACCAAAGAAGTTGGGGAGCTAGAAAAACAAAAAGAATACATGTTCAAAATAATAATTGAGCAAAATAGACAAACCAGAGACATGGAAGTGGAAATGGAGAAACTACTCAAAGAAAAGGAGCAATCATCACAATTGTCTATAGTTCCACCGATAGCAGTCCCCATTTCAGTTGCAGCAACACCAGGAGCATCTACATCGACCTCAACACAAGCATAGACCATAGATTCTTCAAGTGAGATTATCATAGCCATTGTCAATTTGTCCATTCAAGGATAAGAAGTTGAAAATTTGAAGGCCCGACTTAAGATATTACATGAGCATAAATTAAAAATAGATTCTTCATATGTAGGAAAATAGAAAAAATCTCACAAGCTCACTCAGAGGGTTGAACAGTTGGAAAGTGAATCAGCAATGTCACAAACTTTGGCTCAGGAAAAAGAAAAAATATGGATAGAGATAAATGATGCCATAACTGAAATATGGCCCTCAATCTTGATCATTTTTTAGTAAGAAGAGTTGATACCAAGATCGAAAGAAGTGGTGAAATAAATAAAAGTAGCTTTGGGGCAAAAACCTGGTGAAGCAATAGCTCTAATAATAATCTTGGATTCTAAAACTAAGGAAGATTTGGAAGATTTGGAATTCAAGATAGGACAGAAACAATTTTGAAGGTAAGAAGGGCCATTACTAAAAATAACCTTATGCTACAGCTAGAGAACAAATGTCACAATATGGAATCCATCATTCAAAATTTCCATAAAATTTTTGATATACTCCATAGAAAAGGACTGCCAGGACTAATACGAATGGAGAATAAGATAATTAGCTTATAATATTATCACCACAAAGTATTCATTATTGCACGAGATAAGTCAAAATTTGCAGGCATAAAAGGGAAGATAACAAGGAAGGCTTTTATGGAGGCTATATATTTTGACTTATTCATCAAGCATGAAGTCAAACACCTATTTATCATTAAGCCTACTTTACAAAACTATACAAAAGTAGATGATACTTATAGGAAGTTGATAAAGTTTTCTATCCCAAGTGAAGATCGATGGGATAAATTATGTGAACCGCTTGGATAAAACAATCCCACCTCCAACAGCCAGGCAACAAGGCAACACTTTTTGGGGTCCAGTCATCAACAACCATCCTTGAGAATAGAGCCAGAAACTACAACAATTTCAGATCTACTATATTTTTTTTCTACCTTTATAAGAAAATTTTAGATATTTTGTAAAAGATATTGAGGTTTTCACTCAATATATCTTTTGATAATTTTGCATAGATGCTTCAAAATTTTAAATATTATGGTTTGGATTTGTATGTAAATAGACATTTGATGTAAATTTGTTCCTTAAGCTCAAGTGGACAAATTTTCAGTAATACAGAAATATTTTTCAAGATTCCTGTGTCAGACTTATTGGTGAAGTTATATTCTCTTGTTAATGTGTTTTTCTTTGTTAGTTCATATGTTTCTTTTTATATATTTTGTTCAAAGAAAAATAAGAATTTGAATTTTTTTAAGTACAGTCAATTCTGGCTTTTTAACAATATTGAATGTTTTCAACTAAAATTAAACAATATAATTCTTAATTTCTGTATGTTTAATGGATCCTTAATCTTTTCATCTTTACCATCTCACAAAGCTCATAAGATCTAATAAACATGCCTACCTTTCCATGTTAAACTTATATGTCACTGCTACAATTGAATCTACTTGTAACTTAATTGACTCCGTTGCCCAATGGCTTTCCCTCAATGTTCCAACCAAACCATTTTAAAAACCAAACTCTAAAATTTTATATCTATCCTAAAATTCTATAAAGAAAACAAAGCTAAACCTAACAGAGATCCCTCTCTGAAGTTGGAAGGGCTAGATCCCAGCTTCCAAAGTGGTTATGTGGTTACCTTTGGGTTTCTTTCATAGCCTTAAGAAATTACGGAGTGATAACAACTTCCATGTTGTAAGTCCAATCAAATACAAGCAACGCGAGATAGGGATTGTTATCGTCAACAATCTCAATAACTTCAAAGTTGGCCAACATTCTTGCTCCATCAATATCTACCCTGAAGCCCTGCAATCGACCCATAGGAAGGATCTTTTGCTAGTTTTCTATCCTCAGCTGAATCGACGGCAACTTAGACCTTCCCATCCATTCCCATGTTTTTTTTGGCAGAACGTTGGCATCTCATCCTAGATCTAGAATGACTTAATCCATCTCATAACATCTGATTTGTGTACTCAACCGCATCTCCCGGTCGGTTCTCTTCTTAATTTTGTATACTTTGTTTTCTGCGCATTGTTCCAATAATGGCTTTTTCTTGCTAGCACAATTATCTATCAACTCCTATAACCCCTCTATAGCCTTCTGATCCCTTAGATATTTCATACACGTCTACAAAAAGGACGCCAAGATGGATGGATCAACTTCCCTTGCTTCAATATTCTCCTCAGGCTTCTTCTTCAATGGGAACAACTATCTCTATGCGGTTGATGTTGAAGCTTCAGGAGTCATAAATTTATTCTTCGCTTCCATGAATTTCTCTTTCTTGCACTGTATATTGAACCCAACATTCTTATCTTCAGCTTTCCAAACCCATATCTCCGTCATAGGTCTCTTTCCTTCTGCGTGGTCTTCTTCGGTATTCACACCACTACGTGTTACTATGTTAACTCTCGGATCTACGTCACGCAGTTCAGTCGTCATCATTTGTATGTTATCATTTGGCTATTGGTTGTACTTCTCCCGCATTTTAGCTAATAAAATGGGAAAATCCTTAATTTAATGACCAAATTCTTGACAATACTTACAGGAAGCTACAACAGGATTCTGACAATCCCTGAAAAATGTCCAGGTTGTTCACAGTTGTAACATATAACCTTCCCTTGTCCATGACCAACGCCTCCTCCTTGACCACACCCTCGGCCTTGGAAACCTCCTCGCGTTTTTGGCAAACCGGGAGCTTCTTAACCCTCTACTGGCATTCTATATGTGCCAGGAATGTGCTGCATCAAGAGATCATAGCTTCGATAATGTTTTTCATCATGTCCCGTTGAACTATAGTAGTTACAGAATAATTGTTATGGCGATCTGACATATTTTTGTAGTATATGACAATAATAAGTGGAATGATGGCCTACAATTGCACATACGCTACACCATACATTAGGCCCTACACTTGGCCCAACGCTCGGGCCAGGCTTCAATGAACTAGGCATCCCAATGCCCAAATACTCCCTATAAATAGGGAACTGCTCTTTATAGTGACCCTCCGCTTTGCACTTGATATACTAGACTTCTGACCCTATGTTAGGCCTGACCTCCTTTCCATTCTTTATATCTTGGAGCTCCATATGCAAGCTCTCCAAATGGGTTTGAGTCTGCTAAACTCCTACGCTAGTATCAGTTACTGGTGAAGCTTCGAGCTTCATCGCGATCTCTATCACTTATTCTTTGGTTGCAATCTTCTGTTGTGACAATGGAAATCTGAGATGAGGCAACAACGCAACAATAAATCATTCTCCATGTTGTTCGTCAGGGTCCTTGGAGCTGATTTGGCTTAGTAATGCCTTAAATCTCTGGTCTACCTCCCACACAATCTCAGTAACCAACTGCTTAATTTATTTGATCTTTGTCACACACTGGGAGTGCAACTTTGGTTTCTTGAACTCAACATTCAACGTATTCTTCATTTCATCCAATGTAGAATTTGCATTTATTATAGTATATTTCATATACCAGGACAACGCTCTGTCTTGAAGCGTTATAACCAACTACGCTTTCTTCATATTTTCATACGTAATATTAGGTGAACTCCATATTTCTTCTGCAAAAAAGCTAGAACTGTTCAGGATCATCTGATCCGTTGAACACATGAATCTTTGGTAGTTAGGCCATGGTGAATGGGGGAGGTGGAGGTGGAGGTGGAGGTTGAGGAATGAAATGGAGGTGGGTGATGATGTGGGTGGAGGTTGGGGAATCTCCGCAGTGCTCTAATGATTTTCAGATCTCAACGACACATTTCTCTAGGTAGCGGGGTTGATTTCTCCTCCTTTATACCCAAACAATGGACTATATTCATTTTCAATGTAAGTACCCCAATTTGTCCTAAATATTTTATCGCTTCGCGTAGCACCGTGTTCTTTTTCTCTGAACATTAATATGAGCGCATCTGTAGTACCCATTTTTCACACAATATCATTTTAATCTAGAACTTCAGTGAATTTAGGTACTTACCTCATGAACCTTTGAAAAATTTGTGCTCTGCTTCGTTATGGGATACCGAGGTATTGATTGCGAACTCAATGATAAAACCCCCAAGGGTACTATCGATCCAATAATCAACAACCCTTGTGATCTTGTTATCAGTATTATTCAACTGCTTGATCAATTTTAGGGCCCACACAGGAGGCTTATTGTTGAAATGACCCGTTTGATAAGCTAGTCTTGATATCCACTCTGAAAGCTCGCTAGAAAACGAAGAGAAAAATATCACGTACGGATTTGTAAATATATACTTTTGTAACCAATCTTCAGTGGATATGCACAGATTTCTATTTTCTTACACAACAAACTCGCATTATTTTAGATCTACCCAGTCTTGAATATATTTCTTAGATGGATGCCACATCCATCTATCCCTCAGTAAGATCCCGGTCTCAGAAACATAACAATTTTTTGGCCTAATGGGACCTAGACCCAAGTTCAAATATGGTTGCACGAACCAACAAAACCCACTATTACCGTCCCTTTCGGTAATGATATACTTGCGCAGACCGAATTCTCACCTGAGGCAATATAGGGGGACACTAGAATCATGTTTATGTATCGAGAGGGATAGTGGAATATGTTTTTAGAGCTTTGCTTCATTTTTATACCTTACAGAGATCCGCAGAAAATATCTATCAACTATACCGTCGTTGTTCAACACATCTATTGAATTATCTTGCAAACTATGTGATCTTACTTATCCAATCATAAAACAATGTAAACAACCATAAACATAACTTCGCTAATTATAGATCAAAACTATTACTTAGCACATATAAATTAAAATATAAGTAAAGCAAACACATCAACTCAAAATATTGATATGTCTTCAAAGTACTTCATTAATGTTCAAATCCTTCTCATACAATCAATTCCACCCTGTGCACTCAACTGTGGACTTCCTAAGGTCTCCGCACACTCAGCTACAGGAGACTTTCCTCTAACCCAAAACCACAGACTCATACTCAAAACAATGTTACATCCAAGTCCATATCATCATTTCTCTATCAAATCTATCTTCGAGATCTAGCCTCGACTCCTTATATAGTCTTTTACATTACAATACCATGGTCCAAAAACCATGGTCGGAGTTCAACGTTCATAAAATATTCCCATCCCTTTACAAAATAAGGGGATTTGAATCACCACAAAGTCCCTAAGACTTAAAATACACTTCGCCTTGCGCGCTCCGCTCCTTGATCTGCGAAGTATTTAATCTATAACTTTATTCTTCAAGGGGCACCTTGTCCAACATTGTCAGAGGCAATGCAAGTCAATAGACTACTAGTCTAATCCTTTCAAGAATCTTGAAAGGTACACAAAACCAAGGTTCCAACTTGGCACATGATCCAATCCGCAAGGATATCTTCTTTGGTTTGATGTACAAGTACACATGTTCCCCAACCTGAAACTCCTTAAAGAACCTGTTCTGATCTACATAAATTTGTTGTCTATCTTGTGCTGCTTTTAAATTATTATGTATTTCCTGCATTTGTTGTTCCATATTTTGCCAACAAGTTTGATCCAATAAATACCCTATTCACTGGATCACTCCAATTGATGGGAATATTACAAATCCTCCCATACAATGCCTCAAACCGACTCATCCTCAATTATTCCTAGTACCCATTCTTGTAAGATAACTCTACCAGTGGAAGATAATCCTACCACTTTCATTGTTGATGCATCACATACATCCTCAACATGTCCTCGAATATCATGTTGACCCTCTGAGTCCTTCCATTTGTCTGTGGATGATAAGTTGTACTGAAGGCCAACTCTGTACCTAATCTCGCAAAAAAATAGTTCCAAAACGTGGAAGTGAATTTTTCATCCCTATTTGACATGACATTATTTGGAACACCATTAAATCTAACCGCATATTTGATGAACACCTGTGCCAAATCACTAGCTGAATACATATTCTTCACTAGAATGAAGTGCGCGGCCTTTTTCAACCTATCCACAACAACCATGATGGAATCATGTTATCTGGATGTCCTGGGAAACCTATGATGATATCCATGGAAATGACCTCCCATTTCCACTCTGGAATCAAAATCGGTTGTATTAGTCCACCTGGATGACTACACTTTGCCTTTACTTGCTGACAATCCAAACATCTAGCCACAAACTCTACTACATACTACTTCAGATTTTGCCAATAATAAAACTTCTTTACTGTCTTCAATGTCTTATGGTAGTCTAGATGACCTGAATACGGTTTCACATGAAACTCCCTCAATATCACCTTCTTTAGCTCACTACTGTCTGGCACATATATCTTGTCTCTAAACCTAACCAATCCATATGTTGTAAGATAATAGTCCACATCTTGTGTTCTTGCAATTGTACCTGTACCTGTACCTATGGTCTGCTGCAATTTGTGCCTAAGCTCCATATACCTGACATCCTTCTGACCTACCTCCAAGTTCCTATCTTGTAGATATGTCCCATATGAACTCATAGCTACTATATGATTCACCTATATTTGCCTGCTAAGACAATCTACAACCCTGTTCTCTTTAGCTTTGATATACCTGATATCAGAGTTGAACTCACTGATTATGGCCAACCATATAGCTTTCCCAACGTTCAGATTTAGTTGGTCAAATAGATACCTCAAACCAATATGATCACTCATTAATACAAACCTCCTTCTAAGAAGATAGTGCCTCCAAATATTAAATGCATGAACGATCGCTTTCAACTCAATATCATGTGTCAGATAGTTGTACTCGTGCTCATTTAGTTTCCATGACTCATATCACATTACCTGTCCTTCCTGCATAAGGAATCCACCAAGTCCCCTCTTGCAAGGATTTGTACATACCAAAAAAAAATTGTCTGGATCTGCAATCTTTAACACTAGAGAATTTTTCAAAAACTATTTTAACTGCTCAAAGCTTTTTGTATATTCTCCTGTCCATTCAAATTTCTTACCTTTCCTCTCCAATGACGTAATGTGATATGCAATCCGGGAGAAATTCATGATGAACCTCCAAGAATAACCTGATAACCCCATAAACGATCTCACCTCATCCACATTCCTAGGAGTTACCCACTCCATGATAACCCTTATCTTTTCTAGATCTACTGCTATGTCTTCCTTTGAGACAACATGCCCCAAGTAATGTACCTATGTCTCAAAGAAAATGCATTTGCTAAGCTTATCATACGACTGATTCTCTCTTAGCAATATCAGCACTACTACTAAGTTCTCAACATGCTCTTCCTCGTTCTTAGAATAAATCAAGATGTCATCAATGAATACAATAACAAAATTGTCCAGATACAAACACAACACACTATTCATCAAACACATAAAAGTAGCTACAGAATTAATCAAATCGAATGGAACTACAATGAACTCATAGTGCCCATACTTGGTCCAAAAAGTTGTCTTGTAAATGTCCTCTTCCTTAATCTGTACCTGATGATATCCGGAGCTTAGATCAATCTTTGAGAACACTGCTACTCCCTTCAAATTATCAAACAAGTCATCAATCGTTGTCAATGGGTACCCGTTCTTGATGGTCACCTTGCTCAAATGCTTGTAATCAATACATAATCTAAGAGTGCCATCCTTATTCTTCACAAAAAATACCAGTGCACCCGACGGTGATACACTTGGCTGAATGTATTCTTTGTCAAGCACTTCCTGTAACTGCAACTTCAACTCTACTAACTATGGAGTGCTCATCCTATAATGTGACTTTGATTCTGATGCTGCTCTTGGTACCAAATCAATAAAAAAGTATACTTCCCTTTGAGGAGGAAACTCTAAAACCTCTACGGGAAATACATCCTGAAACTGTTGTAATATCAGGTACTTTCTTAAGACCTCCACATCCTCATCCTCCTTACCTCTGTCACTAGAAATATGCACTGCAAATAATACACACCCTTTTTTGTGATTGCGCTTTGCCTGCATAGCTGTCACCATACTAATTGATGTTTCTTTTTTCTTACCCTGTAAGATTCTTTTCTCTCCATTGTCATCCAAACACTCAATGCATTTGTCATAACAATCGACCTTAGTCCTATGAATATACAACCAGTCCATACCAGAAAGCATACTATACGATCCCAACGACAACACATTCAAATGTGTTGATGTAGACATGCCATTCAACTCAAATTCACAAGATCTTACCCAATGATGAACTCGTTTCTTTGTGCATGTAACCAACTGCACTAACCAAGATTATGCATGCACTTCTTTATTCAAACCACACTTATACACCAAGCCAGGGTTAACATAACTATAATTAGATCCAGGGTCAATCAAAATAGAAACAACTTGATCACAAAGCTTATCGTCCATCTCAATGATATATGCTTGATGGTTTGCCTGCCTATTATCCAGTGTTGCATAGATACGAGGAATACTCTAACCAACATCTCCAACAGTTCGCACCTCCTATGCACTATAGATCTAAGGCCTACCACCTTGATTATGTGGACAATATTTCTTAAGATGTTCTTTGACACATGTCTAACATTCCAACCGTCCTGTACCATCACCTCTATGCTGCTACTGTGACCCATGTCCCTGTCTAGATACATTGAAATTCTTGTATGGTGTAACATTTTCTTTCTCTTTTGCATTCTGAGACCTTGTTCTTTTCAGCTGCCATTTACCTTTACCTTTACCCTTCCCTTTCCATCCTTGCTGAGATTCATTCTTACACTTTGACTGCTCGTAACAATGTTTTTGTTTCCCAATAGCTTCCTCAAGTGACTGAGGCTCATCATATTCAATACGATCCCGAAATTATAATGGAAATCCACTGAAAAATCATTGAAATTTAGCCTTCTCATCTTTAAGATATGGTACATACCTCAATAGCTCCAGGAACTTAGTCGAATACTCTTCATCTATCGTTGATCCCATATTTAGCTCATAGAATTCCTTAGCCTTACTGTTGTAGTACCTATGTGACAAGTACTTATTCCAGAAAAGATTATTGAACTCATGCCTACTCAAGTCCTTTGTCCTGATGTCTCTGACCCACTTCACATTTTCCCACCAAATTTCTGCTTTCCCTTTGAGGCTAAATATAGCTTTTCTTGCCTTCATATTCTATGTGTACTCATGCAACTCAAATCACTTCTTCATCCCAAGTAAACAAGCCTCTACATCCTCTGGCTTCTTCAAGTCTCCATCAAAAGGTAGGTGGCTTAGATTTCTTAAACTCATCCGGTAAGTATCCCCTATCACTCCTCCTATAAGGGTGATAACAATGACGATCATAATTCCTGTCAGAACCAAAAATAGAATAATACATGTTTCCATCACCTCTCCTATCTGGAGTAACCAACAACCTACCATCTCTCACTGTGTCATCTCTATTCGACCTGTACCCACCATGAGATCTATTGCCATATGCCCCATTAGTTATTCCCTCCTACCCATGGATGATCCGAAGTGGCCCCTATCGCTGTAATTTTGAAAAAATCTGAAGGATTACTGCATTAAACTCTGCTTGTTTCTCTTGTGCTTGCATGATTTTGTCATTGTACATTTTACAACTCCTTATTTCTGCCTTCAAGTTTCTCAATGTGTCTGCCAAGTCAAAAGTGTTCCCAACACCACATTGCTCATATGACCCATAGGGAGACTCTCGTGAACTGTGATGTACCATCTTGATATTCGTCTTGACCTCTTTCCTACAAGGCATCTTTTGTCAGCTAAACCAAATCACAATAAACCCACGTGCCTTAGCACAATTCGGGGAGGACATCTAATTTGCAAGATCAACTAAATCAGCGTAATACATGTATAAACATAATCCATCATATAGATGTATAAAATCTAGACATATTAACGTATAGACACCATTCTAACCAGAGTCTAGTCATCAATGCGTGACCATATCAATCACATATCATGACCTCATGAATGGCAACAACAACCATATGAATGTACACTTGAAAATACGTAAGCACTTGACATGCATAAACAATGCATAACCAATCATACACTCATGAAAACACATTCCACAACAATCCTATTAACCTTCACATGGCGACATCACTGCAACCATGACTGACACCATACATATGCAACAAGCACATAGACAACAAGCATAAGGAACACATATGC
The DNA here is from genome assembly GCA_034641835.2 of Pinus albicaulis. Classification (NCBI taxonomy): domain Eukaryota; kingdom Viridiplantae; phylum Streptophyta; class Pinopsida; order Pinales; family Pinaceae; genus Pinus; species Pinus albicaulis. Next base: position 604,238,813 of record CM076577.1, read on the forward strand.
AACTGACATGAATGCATGACCAACACATCGCCCATCTAATCCGAGGGGTGAACCATGCTCTAATACCACTCTGTAACACCCTCTTCCCACATTTAGCCAAGATACCCGGTCCACTAGGGTAAACATGCGACGAGAGGCTACTATGATCTAATTCAACCTCTTATGTCACTTTAAGGAAGTGGAACTGACACCACACGAATACAAAAACCTTCTGGACCTGCTACAGGACACCTAAGACCCATCTAAACCTTCTAGGTGTCTAGCCCCTGAGACAAACTGACTTTTTTGTGCATCAATCCCCCAGTCACTCCTTTGAAATGGACAAGAGTGTGTCTAGAACCCTCCAGTCGTTTGCACAACATGAGCATGCGTGCGACTACGAACTTTTCCAAGTAGTTCTGGGCACTGATCTGAGCCCTGTAGGTTTTAACCCTGTATGGAAATTATCTGCAAACGAACTCTTAAAACAAAAAATAAAACAATAGGAAGAGCATAAAACATAAAACAAATATATACAGAGATTTTCCCCTGGACCCCAAAACCGGGACTACTAGCTTAATTTTTCATTATATTCCTTTCAATGTTACAACACATATATATACATGATGAAGCATTCATAAACCCTAATCCATTAACCACGGATTAGAACATAACCATAGTTCCCTTGGCAGGATCTACAAAATACCATGGGCAGAAAGTCATCATGCCCAAAACCATGTGAAAACCCATGGAAAAAACCATAGGCAGGTCTTCCCACCTAATATAGGGTTCAAAATAATTTTTCTCGGGGCGCTGCTTTGGACTCTGTGCAAGGGGGCTACCGCTCCCTGCAAACTGCTCGACAAGGAGGGTTGCGCCCCCCTGTGACCCCATTGTTGCGCCCAATGCAAGTGTAGGGGTCTAGTCGCCCTTGCTTTTCACTTATGGCTAGTCATAGAAAGAATATAACACACACCCAACAACTCCTGGGCCTGAGAAAATAGCACAAAAAATAAGTTCAACTCATTAAACAATAAATTTGAAGTTATCTGAATTTTTATTTTAGCATTAGGTTCCTGGGTAGATGATTCATAATGAATTTTAAATTATTGTTTTAATCTTGACTTTGTGATTATAGCGCATGGAGTTTGAAGAAGTAATAGATGGTTATGGTTTAACTTTTTACAACAAAGGAAGAATGCAAAATAACAATTTTAACTTATTGTCAAGCCGTGTGACTTATATAAAAAGTTTTTAATATTTGTATGAAAAATTCGGTTCTTTAGAATTAAAGTGTTTTAAGAAAGAATCGGTACTTCTTAAGAAAATCAAACATGTAGAGATTTATTTCGTTTATTATTTTTGGATATAATATATTTTATTATTGTTAAAGATATTAGAATCTATGAAAAGATATTTTAAGAGAATGTTGAGGTGATGAATATTGATTTTGTTTTCTTTATTAAAAGTATATTAATATCATAGGTATGTGGAAGTCGTGATATAGCTTTCCCATTACATTATTTTCACATTAATTTATTAATCATCTAACTTTGGAAACTTCTTGGTTTTCGGCATTAATTTATTAATCAGGAATTTTTGTGGTGATCTCTGATGGAAAAGGTAAAGTTTGCTTGTTGCTTACGCGTGTCCACACATTGAACCAGATGGCAATCAGTTTTATGATTACTTTTATGGGCTCATAAATTCCTTCACTGTTAGGGTTTAGACCCTAAGTGGCCATGTTGAGGTGATTGTATAGCAATTTTATGAATTGCTCTTCCTCTCTTCTTTGTTATTTTCGTCTGCATAGATATTCTCTTACAGAACATAAATTTGTGTCGACCTATTATTTTTCGGTCCATCAGCCTTTTTCTTTGGAAGAATATAAAATTGGTATTTTAATAATTTAGGTAGGATAAAATAGTTGGAGGGTGTTTTGTTAACATATTTCACAGTGAAAATTTAGTAATGAGTTCGTGTGAATTGCAATTTTCCAAGTCACAATTCAGATAAATAAGAAACAAAAAATTAATTATTATGTTTGTAATTATGAAAACTATTTTATAGATTATATAATAATTTAATTTATTTTTAATATAAAATGTAGATTTACTAGTGTAGTTCAATTGGCATTCATTTTGTTATGCAATAAAAATTCAAAGTTTAAATTTCGGTAAGTTACACCAATAAATAAATAAATAAATAAATATATATATATATATATAATATTTTTAAAAATAATTCAATTACATTTTAAAAGAGTGTTATACAGGTTTTTAAATGAATTTTTATTTTGTTTTGTTTCTTAAAAAGAAATTAATATAATAAGTACCTCGAAGTCGTGACATAATTTATTAATGAGGATTTTTCTTTGAGACCTTTTTGCTTTCGTGGTGAACTCCGGTGGCAAAGGTAAAGTTTGCTTCTTGCTTTTAAAGTGTTGTCATGCAGTCATTGTTGAGTTATTAATTGGAAATTGTTTATGGAGGTGGAGGAATTGTTTGGATTGTTAAAAGTGGTTGGAAATTAGGCAAATTTTTTAAGAATTTTTTTAGTAATAATGTGAATTGTGTTTTTGATAGTGGAAATAGATTCAGCACCATCAAAAATCTCTAATACATCCAAAAATATTAAAGTTTAATAACTATCACAAAAATCGCTCCCAAATTTTCTTAAAAACTTATCTAAATTTCCATAATTTCCCAAAAAAAATAATCTAATTAGACTACTGCATTAATTTGAGTCATGCAACTTCACCCCACCTACTGCATAGGTGACAGAGGCAAGACAATTGCTTGGAAAATTCTCCATGGTCGATGTTCGGGTGCAGATCCAACGATCCGGATGCAATGGAAGAAACTTAGCACAACGCAAGTCGCACACAATGCACCATTGAGTTATTAATATTCTAATATAAAAGTCATACTTTTAAGTATTTATTTTTAATGCTTTTATTATGTTTATATTTCAGAACTTTAACATAATATAATTATAATATAATTCTTATGTTTGTAGATTTAACTTGGGAGTTGTTTACAGATTTAATAAAATAGTTTGGATGGTAGTTTTTTGTCGAAATTTAGTAAAAAAAATCAAAATATTAGGTGCTTGGAGCGTTTGAATTGCATTTTTTAATGGTGGAAATGGATTTAGCACCATCAAAAACCTTCAAGGCATCCAAAATACTAAAGTTTAACTACTGTAACCCAAATTTTCAAAAAACTTTGCTGGAATTTTTCATAATCTTATCGAAATATCTTAATTATTCTGTGAGTTTTTAAACTACAACTTTAATTTGCCATACATTTAATATTTTAGAATAGAATTATATAGTAAAAGTGATGACATATCTCATGTTTTTAGGAATAAGTTAAATTTTTAAAAGAAATGTGAACAAACTAAGTTAGAAGAAGTAGATTAGTGTAAAGAATTAGTAGTTAGATTTTTTTGTGTTTTTTTTATGTTGAATATTTACAGAAACAAGAAAAGATTGTAACTAAAAAGGTAAAAAGTTTTTTTTTTAATATTATGTTATTTTATATTAAATTTGTGTGATATATTTTAACTAAGCTTAAAAAATAAATGAGATATTGATATAAATGAAATAAAGTATGTACATTTTCAAACACTAAAGAAAATTAAAGGTGGTGCTAAAAAAGTAAAAACTCGAAGATTTAAACAAAATTCAACAACTCAAGTAAAACATGGTTTAAATTAATGAAAGAAAGAGGAATTAAAACCAGTGAGTAAATAACATGGTTTAAATTAATGAAAGAAAGAGGAATTAAAACCAGTGAGTAAATATTTATTGTTCTCAATACTTTATTGCAAATCATTACAAACACATTAAATATAATGAAAGAAGAGTAATCAAGCAGATTAAATATAAGGAAAGAAGAGTGATCATGTCAATTTAATTTAATTGGTGGCTACAATATAAACAATACCCTGCAAATCCCTGATGGGGGTACTTTTATTGTGGGATAAAAGGTGGGAGGGACAGCAACGGAGCCTATCTGACCTCCACGTGCACCCCCATCTTCTTGTTTAATTGACATGACTGCCAGAGCTCCCCTACGAGGTTGTCATCCACGAGTGAAAGACATTGTTAAATCCCATCCTTGGAATTATTGGTGTCTCTCTTGGCTATGCTGGGAGATGGTAGAGCTCTATAGAGAGGTAAGGGTGTTGGAGGTCCTGTGTGCCTCGTCGAGGTCTAAGCCTTGGGGGAGAGGCGAAGAAACCCGAGTCTGGTGTGCAGTGTGGGGTGTGTTGGTGACACTGGATGGGCCCTGGGACCCTGGAACATCAATGGTGAAGGAAAAAATTAGCATTATGTTTGGCTCAACAGTTTGGAGTGATGCGTTGGAGGGGATAGAAGAAATACCAAGGCAACTTAACCTTGACCACGCTGTGGTGAATAATCTCTTAGGGCCTGTGTGTGTTAGATGAGTATCGTGGGTGGCTGATGTTTCGTGACTGCACAACACTAAAGGCTTGTCCTTGGATTCCACATATCCCTGAGCATTTGCCTTCCTAGGTAGGATGGGGTACGCGGGTGGAATTCCTCCATGAAGTTTGTAGTGAAGGGCTGAGGGTGTCGTGACTAGCTTTCTAAGACAAGTGTTGAGGGACTCTTGTTATGTGTTGATTAGGTGTGGGGAGTGGAATTTGGTGTTGAATTGCAAGTTGATTGGGAGACAGTGGTCGAAGCCACTATCTTTTCTATTGTTTTGTGGGGTTGGGTGGGTGTTTGTTGATGTCGGGTGCTCTGGTGTTTCGGGCATGCAAGGATGTTGCGTTACTGTGGAAGACCGTGTCATGGGGGAGGAATTCATCGGCGAGCTACTCAGTTGGAAATGGAAGCAGAATCCTGGTCGGGTTCGTCAGACAATCAAGAGACAAAGGATCGAGTTGATGGATCTCCGAGGATGTGGAAGCTCTAGCATCACTAGAGACTATTTCTGCTCAGTTCCGGAACATTCAACTCAACATGGACAACCTAAGAAATTAGAGGTATGACAACCGCAATGAGTTGGTAGCTTTTGTCAATGATATTCAATTTGGTCACAGTGAACTTATGGAGTAATTGGATAATCTACGTCGCCAGCATAGGCACACTAACAACCACCTTCACATTCTAGAAGCAAGGGTGGAGCATATATATTTCCGTATGTGTGAATATGTTGGCTATTTCACAGATCCCCCTGTAATCTGCGCCTCACACACCCCCCCCCCCCGCCCCTCCACTTAATTTTATGCATGATGTTGTGGTTCTCTTTTTGTCTTTATGTCATGGCCTCTACGCCGCCGGAAATAATGCATGAAGCCCGTAGCTCATGGTTTCCTCTAGGCCTCAATCTTAACAAGTCTGGTAGCTCATGGTTTCCTCTAGGCCTCAATCTCAACAAGTCTGGTAGCTCATGGTTTCCTCTAAGCCTCAATCTCAGCAAGTCTGGTCGGACTGAGCGAAAGAGGCTTGTTGAGATTTTTTTGGTACTCTACACTTTTATGCTTATGATAATATAATGAAGGATCTTTGATTGACAAAAAAAAAAACAATATCGTGTAAAAAATTACCACATGTCAAGACTGGCCAAGTTTTGAATGTAAGAATTTTTAAAGAAATAAATAAATGATACCTCTATTAAGCACTGGTTCAAGGAGAATTGCTTCACTTCTTCCACCAACCACTGCTTCACTTCTTCCACCAAGTTGAGAGAAAGTTCTACAATCAACAATGAACACCATCTACTCAAAAACCTTCAATGCACGGAAAAGGGAGAGAAGCATCAAGGAACACTCTCTTCTAGCAAAAACCCTCACACGGTAAAATGATAAGCACCTGGGTACCAGGTTGGAAAACCTCTTGTTATGAGAATTCCTCTTTTTTTCCTTCACGTACATATAATTATATAATAGTCTTCACTCTAGTTTAGAGCTCAGAAAGTTTATGCAGTTAAACCACATGATGGCTCAATAATTGTTCCTCCTTGTGTCGAAAAATATGTGATTATGCACATTGATATATTTAGTTTGTAGCATGGATTTGCATAACTCATAATACATTTTGTGATTTTTTAAAAATAAAACCTTAATATAGTGGGAAAGTTCTCCATAATTATTTGGTCTTTTCTCGTGGCTCTCCCCCACGATTCTGCACTCAAAATGAAGCAGAGAATCAACATCTCTACATAGTAAGAAATTTTATGATATGTAACTGTATTTTTTCAACTAACACTACAAAAGAGAAATGATCAGTCATTTCTGCTAATGTTTCCTCTACGTTTATGGACAAAGTCAAATGTTGAGTTAGTCGTTCAGACAAATGATCAGCCATGAGCAATGATCAGTCATGTTGCTCACGTTCCCTTTACGTTTATGAAGAAAGTCAAATGCTAAGTCAGTGGTTCAGTTCATATCATAAATTGAAGAGGCAATTACTTCAAAAATCTTGCAAAATTCAATTAAACTTATCAATTTGAGGTTTACTCAAAAATTTCTACCTCTACATTTATGAATAAACTTCCAAATATAATTTTTGGTTGTTGTTCAAACAAATTATCACTCATGTTGCTCAAGTTCCCTCTACGTTAATGGAGAAAGTCAAATGCTAAGTCTGTGCACTACAAGGAAAAGACCCTCTAGTGGATGTTTTTGAGGAACCCCTTATAAAAATACCCTAATAAAAATACCCTAGAAATCCGTTTCTAGAAGAGGTTCCTAGAGGAGGTTTGCGGGCGGAGGTTTTTGCAGATGTATTTCGTCTAGTGCTCTTATCACCGTAAAATGCACCAGTGCATTCAACAAGAGAAAGCACCAGTGTGGTTAAAAAATTGGCACACCAGACACCGTGCGCTCCATACACACCCGCCCGGTGCGTTGTATTTCTGTAGAACACTGATACTTTACATAACTTGTGCACCGGCACCTCATAAAAAATGCGCGAAAACTGAAACCACCCAGGTCGCCCTTAAATGCACCGAGTTGCCAACGCTCCAGGCCACCCTAAAATCCCCATGCATCGGCACAGGTTTAAATAAATAAAAAAATACGGCCAAAAAACCACACAAAACATAGGCACACCGGGAACCGTGCGCTCCTAACACACCCGCCTGTTGCGTCCTATTCCCGTACATCACGAGTTCCTTACATCTCTACTGCACCGGTGCTTTCGAAAACGTGCGCGAAAACATATATCGCCCGGTGTGGAATAAATCAAATGCACCGGGGCACCCATAAAACCCGTGCACCGACAGATGGTTAAATAAAAAAAATTACGGCCAAAAAACCACACAAAACATTGGCACACCGGAAACCGTGTGCTCCGTACACACCCGCACGGTGCCTTTAATTAAGGAACAACACCGATGTGTGTAAACTAGTCAGCATCGATGCCTAATAAAAAGCGCGTGGAACAGAAACCGCCCGGGGCGGAATGACGAAAACGCATCGGGGTCCCCATAAATGCCGCGCACCGAAAAAGGGTTAAATAAAATAAAATTGCAGCCAAAAAACCGCACAAATCATTGGTTCACCGGACACCATGCTTGGTGCGTCATATTACTGTAGAGCACCGGTGCATTACAAATACGTCGCCACGTTGCATCATAAAAGTGCGCAAAAATAAAAACAACCCAGGATGGCATACTACAAACGCACCGGTACGCTAGTAAAAACCCTGCGCACTGGAACAGGGTTAAATAAAAAAAAAATTACGGCAAAAAAACTGCATTTTTCACTTTTGTCAGTGCTATAGATCTCTCAATCACCGGTGCAAGTTATCCTTGTTTGAGCCACCCTGACATCCATGCTCCCATTGCACTTATTGCACGCACTGCTGCTGTGCATTGCCACCAATATCCAGCTTGATTTTTATAAAACAGTGGACAAATTTTCTTTTGCAAATTCTACAGCCAATATGCCTCCTCGACGGGTACATGTACATGTATTTTTATTTTTTTTCCATAATTAAACCTTTTGGCAGATTATAATTTCAAAAAACCTTAAAATTAATCATTAAAAAAAAAAAAAAATTGTCGCATGGTGCGCTCGAGCCGTTCGGCTCGGTGTTGCGGTGCTGCCTGTAAATTTACAAGCCGCACCGCAACCGATGCTAATGATATCCACACCCGTTCCGAGGCGGTACCGCGAGGCACACCGTGTTATTTTAAAAAAAATTAAAAACTATGGTGCGGTCATTTACTAGGTCGCACCGTGTTATTTCAAAAAAATTTAAAAACTGCGGTGCGGTCATTTACCAGGCCGCACTGTTGAAATTGTGGTATCGCAACAACTTGGTGCATTGATAGAATTATCTGTCCCGGGGCACGTAATGTGGTCAGCGCACTACATACCGCAATTCGACATTGTCAATGGTTCGGCCTAGTAAACCGGTGCTAAGGGTATCTGCACCAGTTCTGGGGCGATACCAAAGGCGCACCGTGTTATTTTAATTTTCTTTATAAAGAGTGGTGCGGTCGTTTACATGGCCGCACCATTGACCTAGTTGAATAGTGGTGATGCGGTGTGTTGACCAAAATAACCGCCCTGGGATGGATATTTTTTTCAGCACACGACTTACTGTATTTGGCCTGCGTCAACAGTGCGGCCTTTTAAAATACCGCACCGATGACTATGTATGGTGGCAAGAGAGTGGTGCGCTGACATAGATATATGTCCAGGGCGTATATTGTAGTCAGCGCACCGCCCTCCTAACACCGCACATACCGAATGGTGCACGAAAAACATTTTCTGGAGCACCTCCCCTGGTGCGCTGAATATAATTAGGTGCACCGTATCCGGTGTGCTCTATTGAAAGACGCAATGGGACTGGTGCATGACTGTGTTTTTTGTGCACTGACTGTTGTTTTATTTGTTTTTCAAAAAATATTTATATACGTATATTTATAAGTGCATGTGTCATTTAATAAAAAATTTGTGTTTAATATGTCAATCCTTTAGAGATGTGAAAGGAGAGAAGAGGGGAAACAACAACAACAACAACAGGCGGAACAATATAACATGGTTCGCCTGCGGAAGGCAAGAGAGAGGGAGAGAGATGCGTACCCTCGCCCTATTACAGTAGCGACGCAAGGGCTCCTAAGGTAGGTAGGCCTCCTCAAGTTCTATGAGGCTACTTCCCTAGAGTTCCATAGTTTGTTTTTGAGAAATCTTATCCGAAGGTGGAATGCCTAGCGACAGGCTTTCCAGGCTGGTATCAACCAGTGGTACACGCCCATTGAGGAGGATGTATATTTTATTATAGGACTATCGAGTAAAGGGGTGGATTTTCCCTCGTTCCCCGAGGTTCCATCTGGTTGTGTGGTAGGGAGTCAGTTAGTTTACTCCCAGAGATACATTGGAGCACATTTAGTATCTCTTGCAGATTTTCAGGTTGCTGGAGGGCAGTTACGTATTGGTGCATTTGGTCGTGAGGAGGTCCAGTGTCTCTCACTTATCATTTTGACCATTTCGCACAACACCAGTGACGGGAAACACATTAGTTGCTCGCTTTTATATTATGTTGATTCTTTACTACAACAACCAGGACTTGTCAGGTGGTTTGCCATTTTTTTTTGCGGCAGTTCTGTACAACATTAGATATATGTCGTGCACATGCACAAGGGAGGGTCAACTTCCATTTTTCTTTAGAGATTTTTTGTTTATTTTTTGAGAGGTTTCCAGAGACGAGACCTAGTTTTCTTCGACAACCTCGTAGGCCAGTTACTGAGGCATGTATGCACATGTGGTGGCAGATGATGCCCAAGAGGGAGTAGACTCTTTTTCCAGCGAGGATATGAGATGATGCACTAGAGTTGCTAGTCAATGTTGATGAGAATCCCTTCATTATTGTCTCCTGTCCTTATGCGGGGTTGGATTGCGAGGGTGTGCCAACATCCTCTTCACATCTGATGAGCCGCCAGATGATAGAGGTAATATTACTGTTTTATTTAAATTTATTCTAACATGTTATTTAACTTGTTTTTATTAAATTATGTAATGAAATTGTCTAATTATTATTGTGTACTTGTATATATTTTGTATACATCGGCTCTTTTGATGGCGAGGAGATGCCGCCACCACCACCTGATCCAAGTGTGGATCCTGATGACGATGAGGGCATGCGATATGCTAGGGACCATAAGGAGGCCGGTGCAAATCAGAGACCTGCTCCTGCTGGTGTGCCGGTGCGCGGTCGACTTGGTGATGCTAGATACCGGATGGAGTTGGGTGACCAACTCATTGCATTGATTGTTGAGGCGGGAATCAGGCCCGCTCATTACAGAGACATAGAGGCTGATGATAGGATTTACGAATGTGGAGAGGCATGCCGCGTGACATGTACAGCCTGATGCGGCATATTGTAGGAGTTACGACAGGTTTTACACGACTAAAGAGGACTGTTGCATGTTACGATCGAGCCACAACACGTGATGGACAGTCTGCGAGGTGCAACATACCATCATCTCATGATCGTTCACCTCGCGCTACGCCAGATGAGCATGAGCCTCCACTAGCATCTAGCAGGAGTCATCATGGAGATGAGGCTAGACCATCAGCCACTAGTACTGATATTGATGTTGTACTACCACCAACTGATCTATGAAATTTATATTACAGTTATATATTTTTAACATTATATATATATATATATATATATATATATATATATATATATATATATATATATATATATATATATATATATATATATATATATATATATATATATATCTATATATATATATATATATAGTCCATGTATTTTATGTTAATGTTGCAGTTGTACTTAATTTACATGTTGGTGATCATCATGATGTGTATGTTATTAGGTCATGTTAAATATGCTCATTTAATGTGCAGCTTGCAGATAGATGTGTATGTGATAGCATGAGTTATTTGACATGAGATGCATATTTGATGTTTGTGTTGTGATGATGTTAATATATAATGCTAATTGTGTTTTGTTAGATGATCATGATCACGATGATGCAGTTAGCGATTTTGCAGAATGTGTTTTTTAGTCAAATTTGATGTTTGTACGATGGTTTTTTGTAATTTTTTGGTTTGTAAAATTGTAATTGTACGTGAAATTGTAAAATTGTAATTGTAATTCTAATTCTAATTCTAATTGTAATTGTATGTAAAATATTTGTAAAATTTTAATTGTATTAATGTGAAATGAATTTATTAAAATTTTTAAATTTGTAAATTTTAAATAATTGTAAAATAATAAATCTAGAATAATATGATTTATTGTAACATAATAAAGTTTAGAAAATAATGCAAATAAATTCATGTACTTTAGAATTATCATTATTTTATTATGATCTTAGATACAAAAAAAAGAATTACTTTATACAGTACGCCATTGTTTTTTAGATCAACATAATTGCAAATTATCAAGTGAATTATTGATTTTAACTTTAACACAATGAAAATTACCAATTAATTCAAAATACATATTATATTAATATTTCGAAAAACCCATCTTAAAAAGTATAAATATTGATGAAATAACACATGTACCATATCACTCTCGGTTCTCATGATCACCCTCATTATCTTCTAGCTCACATGGCATGATAACACTATTTCTCTCAAAAATATGTTTTGATCTAGGGCCATGTGTCAATACGAACCACCAATCCCTATCCAAGACATCTGGGTAAAACAACACCAAGTTGCAGTGTTTAGGAAAAACATAGGGCTCCTTAGCTTCATCCCACATCTTTCTAGAGTTGATACATATCAGCCTACTATCATGATCTTCCTTTACATTATTCCAATTAAATATGTCCCACCACTTGCACCTAAAAATAACACATTGGAATGAAGAAAAATCCACTTCAATGATCTCTTGTTTCTTTCTGACGTAACCTAACGTCCCTCGTACTAGGTTTTGATCACGGTGGCTAGATTGACTAGATTGATCAAACTCGACTTCCACTCCACAGTCTTGTGTGATGTTTTCGGAATCGGAATTTTCTGTGCGAAAGTGGTGTCCATATGCCCATATAGATGGGAACAAATGCACCTATTATAAAAAAGTTAAAAAAATCATAGTTTCATGTGTCTTATAAATAATAATGCAATAGTTAAAATATGAAATGTAGGTGTCTTAATATAAGTTTCAAATTTACATATAAATTAAAAAGATTATTACCAAGTTGTTGCACCCAATCCCTACGTTTAGTGCTTCCTCTTTAGCACACAGGTAACGACCGGTAGCACCATATTTTTCTCTAACTTGGTCAGCAACCCAACTGTTGGGGCATGTTTTTAACATATTTTATTTTAAATGATTGGGATAAGGCACACTTCTACCATTCAACCATCTGAATTCTTTCGTGTCACTATCCCATTTCATCCTGTTTTGTTCATACAATGCGACCCACGGTTGTGTCGCTTTAGAATTGTAAAGAACGAATTTATTGATTGCTTCAATTTATGCATTCGCTGATGAAATCAAACCAACATTATATAGTACTTAGTGATCAAAATATACATTATATCGAATTTAACATTAATATTAATTACTTTTTGTAAATTTGAAAAATTATAAGTCGCTTACTCTTTATCAAGTGCTTTTTTCCACTCGTTTGGAGCAACTCTCCTTCTCTTTTGTCTTCATCCATTTCATCCTCCCAAATCACCGCACCTGTTCTATTGTCGATCTGCTTGATGTACTCACTAGCATAATAGAAAGACTCATACGATATGTACCCCTCTACCATAGACCCCTTGGGTTTTGCCCTTTGTCGAACAAAACCTTTCAATTTCTTCATGTACCTCTCTAAGAAGAACATTCAACGACAAGAAACAAACCCAATTAATTCAACCTCATCTACTTGGTGGATTAGAAGATGAACCTGTAAGTCCATGAAACTCATCGGCAGTTCCTTCTCAAACATACAAACAATCTCAACTATCTCTTGACACCACCGTGGAATGCTAGCCACATGAATCTCCTTTGACGTGATCCAATGTACAAATGCAGATAATTTAGATATGGCACGTCCTAGGTCTTGAGGGAATTCATGTTTCACACACCCACTCATGAACAAAGGATAATGACACTGCAAAGTTATAAACACGTGAAATAATATACAAAATTAATTATGTTTTATGATCCCCGCATGGGATAAAATTTATTAATATAAAAAATAATAAAATCATGCTTTTGAAATTATACATACTCTTAGAAGATTCAAATGGTCATGTGATTTCAACCCCGACAGATGGTCATCCATGGTGAAGCAGTGCCGTAGAGAAGACCTGTATGAAGTTGGAACCCTGACATCCATTATAACTTCCTTTGCCAAAGATATATCATCTTTTTTTTAAATCCATGGGACATCACCTTCTTTGAAAAACCATGAATTAGAGGGACCAACGCTTGCCTCTGATCTTTTACTTTCTAATTGTCTTGGCCAATGCTTCTTTTTAGTGTTTGAAGTAATAAGATCTTTCCTAGTAGCCAATGTGTCACTTTGTTTCGATGATATGTGCCTTCATAAAGAAGATGAAATATTTTTAAATATATGTATGGGATCTAATAAGTGGGCAATATTAAGATGCTCCCAATATGGGAGGTAATAAAAGATAGATTTCCTTTTCATCCCAATGGGAAATTTATCAACATAGGTGTCGAAGAAATCTGGATCATCGAAAATAGGCTCCCCATTTGAATCAAACATTTCTATGAACTCCTTCTCATTCTCTCTGTCATAAGCTCTAAGCCATTCAACTGGTGTCATTATTGGAGGCCTTTGGGTTCTCTCTCGTTTACCATTGAAAGTGGATGATGCTCTTCTGTAAGGGTGTTCTTCTAGTAGGAATACCCTGGAGCAATCATACACTGGCTTTCGTAGGTCCTTGGACCATCTAGCTTTCAGAGAAGGTCCACAACATTTAGATCCAAAATACCCTTTGGTTATAAGATTTGCGAGATGATATTTGTATACATTAATTAATATGCATGGCACGTTAAAGAATATCATGAAGATCATAACAAATATTACAAATAATTAAATAGATAATATGTGAAAGAATATTGTTACATATATAAACAAATCAATAAATTAAACATGTAATTTACCAGAGCAAACTCCTAAGCCTAGATAATCATGTGTTGTGTAAGCACATATTCCATACAATGTAAAACTCCTCTCTACTGTGATGGGTCTTGATACATCGTATACATTTATCCCATACCATAATTCCTTCAATTCATCTACCAATGGTTGTAAGTAGACATCCATATTCTCCACCTGTCTTCTACCAGGGACTATGAGAGCCAACATAAGATGTTCATTCTTCACGGACAACCATGGGGGGATATTGTTATTGATCACTACTACAGGCCAAACAGAATAGTTGGTGTTTTTGAAGGAATATGGGTTGACGCCATCCATGGAAATGCCGAGTCATAGACTTTGTACTTCATCCTTGAATTTTTCGGGCCATGTATCCTCTATATGCTTCATGGCTATTGAATCAGTTGGGATTCGCATAACTCCCAACTCAGTTCTGTGTGAGGCATGCCATCCCTGCAACATAGCTAATTCTTTGCAACGAAAGAGCCTTTGAATCCTTGGGATTATAGGCATGTGTCTCAATATCTTAAAAGGAGGACCAGTACATGATTTACCCTTCTTTTTTGATTTATCATACCTGTCATGCCCACATTTCGGACACATCTCTTTGTTTTCATATTCTCCTCTATATATAATACAATCATTTGGACATGCATGATATGATATGTACTCAACACCCAATATTTTCAACAATTTATTTGCCTCTTTGCAGCTATTGGGAAAGACATTATCACTCGAAAGACCCTTATTTTTGAATAACTTGTAGTTGGTGATCATGGAAAAATATATTAATAAATTCACATTAATGTCGATATAATTATTAACATACTTCATAAAATTTACCATTTGTGATGTTCATTGCAGTGTACTGATTATATTTCAAATTTATATAAGGGTAGTACTTTATGGTAACTTACCTCAAAAGTTCCAAGAAACATGCATTCTACAAGCCAAAATTTTCTTTAGAGCTGTAAAATAACATCATTGTCCCCAACTGGGTAGACTTTGACTGACTGCCAAGTCCAAAGAGAGGGGTGGTGGAAGCAAATTTAAGGCTTTCGAAAAATGTGTCAGCGATATGAGCATCATCCCCTAGCTGATCATCATTTTGGAATGCATCTAACAACATTGTCTCCATGACAGTCGTATCCCTTAAGTAATCATCCATACCAACCTCTATTTGATTGCCTCCATTTCCAGCTTGTGAAGAACTACTATTGTTGTAGTCATTCCTAATAGGTGAATCTGTACATAGCGGGAATTGACTCGGTGGTTGATTCAACCATTCTTGGTATCATTCCTCTCTGATTTTTTCTCTTAATTCAGTCTTCTCTTGATTTGACATTTTTGTGGGGTGCAACGGATGATGGTAGGTAGGTCATTCATCATCACTAGAATCCTAATAATTAAAAAAATAAAATTGAACATGATTAGTACAAAATATATGATATCAATCAGTAACCACGTTGACAATATTGCATGATTATAAATTGGTTTGATGTTGAAATAATTACATACTAATCAATATATATACCAAATAATTATAATTATAATTACCATCATTGTCCTGGGATTATGGCTAGAAGATGCAATATTGTTACAATTGGCAGGGTGAAGTGATTGTCCATTTTCAACTACCAAATGTGCCTTGCGGTATGCAACTCCTAATAAGAACTTACAATGTTTTGGAGCAGTTTGAATATTTTGTGTATCTGAACTCGATGCTGAATTTGCATGAACCTGAAAATTTGTATACATTATAAATTTAATTAAGTTGTGCATGATTGAATGCATGGATTAAAAACATAAATTCAATTAGATGGTGAAAAAATAAAACAAATCTGAAGTAAATATTATGTATCTAGATGGATAGGGAGAACTCCGCGATCGACTTTGAGAAATATTATGGAACGAACTAGATTTTCAAGAATTGTCCATTCCATATAATATATGATATTTTCTCCCTGCATTTGAGAAAAACAACAATAAATTTGGGTGCACAAACCTAAATGTAATTTCGGTGCGTAATGTATAGATAACCACACCGGTGCGTTTTTGGTATTGCGCACCGGTGCCGTTTTATAACCTGACGCACTGGTGCGTTTCGATTAAAGGATGCACCAGTAAATGAATAACCGCAAATAAAAAAAGCGCAACCCTATTTTTTTAAGTGAAAAAAAGTGGTAAATTGAAAAATGGGCAGAAAAATATTTTCGAAAATGTAATTTCATAAAACATTTCTTTAAATACTAAACACTTTTCATTATTTCACTATTTTTGCAAAAAAATTCAGCCAGATATTTGCAGGAAACATACCTGCAGCAAACAGAGCACGAGAGCACTGTGGAGCAGGGAAATACGTTCGAACATAAGTATTCAAACAATAAGAATTCCAAACCTCTGGTGATTCAAACCTTGTACCATAGAATTTCAAACGATGTGAGTAAAGTTTATTGTTTTTTTGTACTTTTTTCTGTAGTTTTTTTTATGCAGTAAAAGAAAAAATCAAAGTCTATTGTTTTTTTTACTTATTCTGTTGTTTTTTTCTGCAGTTTTCAGAAGCAAAATAAATAAATAAATCCATTTTTAGAAATAAAACCCTAGATTCTTTTTGTTTCTGCCCTTTCTTCTCCCTCTTTCTGTAATTTCAGAATTAGGGATTTTCAATTTAGATTTATAAGGTTTGTATAGTCATAAGACATCCAACCCACGGGACGACTTGCATAGTTAGATCCCAATCCATGTTGGCCCTTGCATCAATCTAAAAAAAAATAGATTTTTTTTCGTCGGTGCGCCTTGCGTAACATAGCGCACCAGTGCACTCTATTATACTAGCTCACCGAGAAAGTACAGTGATAAAAAATAAAAAAATAAAATATGTTTTTATCAGCATGCCATATGTAACATATGACACTAGTGCACTATTTCATTATGGCGCACCGCAAGCGTGTTGTTTTACAAAAAAACCATTTAGAAACAAACCCTACATGTTTTTTGTTTCTACCCTTTCTTCTCCCTCTTTTTGTGATTTCAGAATTAGGGCTTTTCAATTAATATTTATAGGGTTTGTATTGCTAAATATAAGCTTAAGACATCCAACCCATTGGAGGACCTACATATTCGGATCCCAATCCATGTCGGCCCTCGCGTAAATTAAAAAACAAAAAAAAATCGGTGCGCCCTGTGTACGGGATCGCACCGGTGCGCTCTATTATCCCAGCGCACCTTGAAAGTACTGTGATAAAAAATTAGAAAAACAAAATATTTTTTCTCAGTGCGCCATTTATAAAATATGCAACCGGTGCACTATTTCATTATGGTGCACCGTGAACGTTTTGTTTCGAAAAAAAAAAAAACTTTCAAAAAATAAAAAACTTACATTATTTGTGTTTATGCCCTTTCTTCTCCCTCTTTCCGTAATTTCAGAATTAGGGCATTTAAATTTAGATTTATAGGGTTTATATTGCTAAATATAGACCTAAGACATCCAACTGACGGGACGATCAGCATAGTTGGATCTCAATTCATGTGGGCCCTTGCATGAATTTAAAAAAAAAAAAAAAGATTTTTTTATCGGTGCTCTGAGCATAACATAGCGCACCAGTGCTTTGTATTGTACAAGTGCACCACATAAGTAATGTGATAAAAAAATAATAAACAAATTTTCTTTTATTGGTGCGCCATATGTAAAATATGGCACCGGTTTATGCTACAAAAATTAACACTAGATAGTTTTTATTATTTTACTGTGGTTAACCGGTGTGGTGATTGAATTGTAACACACCAGTGATCCTTGTTGACATAGAGCATCGTTTGGTCTATTATACTGTTTGTGCGGTGCGTTTGGAAGGCAGACACGCACTGACGTCGATGCGTACATCATGAATGGCGCACCGATTTCTTAAGATTTTTTTTTTACTTGAAAAGTTGACAATTTATTTATAAATATATTAATGAATGATATGGTACAGGTTTGAGATTGATAAAGAAATGATTGACAAGAGATCAAGTAACAAAAATACTGATAACACATCAAGAAAAGCAAAAAATGCAAGTTCTTTGTAAATTTTTTACAAAAAATATTATTTTTGAACCATATGTAAGTTTAACTAATATGTATTGTTTACTATGTATCATGTAGAGCCACAAAATGACAAAGCTCGATAAGATTATTTCTGATCTAGGACCATAAGAGCGTAAAAGCTTGATGAAAAAATTAATGCAAAATGATGAATCAGGTGAATGAAAAAATACTATCGATCCAATATGAGTTTATTTTTTTAGTTTTCATTAATAATATCATTAAAATTATTAGATAACATGTGTGAAACAATCTGTTAATTCACATATGTTTAATGTTCTACACGGACCAACAACGGAGAAAATGAATGTTGTTCTAAGAAAGGAAAAAAAATAGAACATGCAAATGAAAAGGAATTGCTCCTTAGCTCATTTTGAGTGGTGTTGGAGGTTAACGAAAGGGGGAAAAACTTTTACAAAAGTTTGAGGGATCTAGTGGAATGAATTTATAGATGTTCTTTCCACTTACAATACAAAAACCAATCCAATAATTCCAAGAACCAAATTTTATCTAAACTACAGGAAGAGTTTCTAGAGAATTGGTCAATGAGACATGTCAAACTTTTAATTACAAAAATGTACAACAACAAAAAAGAAGGAATGAAAAAGTAATATTCCTTTAGATGTTTGTCTAGAATTATTTATAAATATCACTTTTGTTATACTTACTTTTCATATATTAATATCAAAATTAAATAGTTTATTGTCATGTTACATTTTCAGGAAGATTATGAAAATCTCAAAAGATGAACGAGTTGATATCAGAAATATGTTAGTAGGAATGTCCAAAAAGGTGTACAAGGAGATGGTCAAAGAAATGGACAAAATTGCATCACGGGAGGAGCCATCTCAACAACAACGTGCTTCAAATGTAATATGTAACCATTGAATTTTTCGATCATTAGGTACAATAAATAAACAATTTAGCATTAAATATTAATTTTCAAGTATTTTCTTGCAGAAAAGAAAAGAAAATGAAACCCATTCAGCACATAAAACAATATGACAAGGACAAAAATGATTGATATCTAAGTTTGTGAGTAATTGTTACTTCCTTATAACAACTTAACTAGATTTCATTTTTGTATATTTTAAGTTGTTTTACAAAATTCATCATTGAATGTCTTCAAATAGGTGCTAAGATACAAAGAAGAACCATCAGAGGAATTGATTGAAATTGGGTTAAATATGGGTTGTGAGTATATGTTGGCATATCAGAACTTAATTGTGGAATTTGTAAGCATCTATTGATCTTGTTTTACTTAGCTCTGTCTATAATTAATAGAAAAAATAAATCTTTTATATTAAATATATGATTTGTTATGGGATATAAAACTTGCAGGAAACAAAGTATGGAACTATGCCAACAGATCAAATCTTGAAAGATGGCATGTTACATGGTTTTGAAAGAATGTGTATAGTTTATGAGTCAATTGTTGCATTGGTACGTCATTTCTTTTCGATTTACATTGATGTATATGATTTAATATTGCAAATTTCATTATTCTCACCAATGTATATACACTCATTACAGTTTATTTTTATGTTTGTAGATAGAAGGTGAAGAAGAAGAAAACAATCAACACCATGAACAAAACATTCCTGAAAAATAACCCAAGTCATCGAAGTAGCTCTAGCAGTGACAACAGTTCAAGCGAAGAATGATGATCACTATGTTTGGATATCAAAGCAAGGCGTTGTATTTTTTGAAAAATGTCTGTGAAATCAGAAATTTTCTTTAATGTAATGGACATAGTGTCCCAATTGAAAGATAAAGGGATACCAATAACTATCCCATTTTGTATGACAAAGAATGTCTTATTCATATATATATATATATATATATATATATATATATATATATATATATATATATATATAATATTTTTTTATTTTTTTATTCTATTGTGTTCTCTATTGCCGTTATTGCATTCTCCATTTTCGTTCTCAAATGCACTAATAAAAATTTAATTCATATGAATAATGTTATAAGATATATATGTGTCGACTTTTGATGAATAATGAATTTTAAAAAACCACAATAATTATGATATGATATTAAAAATTAATCCAAACATCACATTCAAATGCATTAATAAAAAATTAATTAATATGAATATTGTTATAATATGTGTCGACTTTTGATGAATAATGAATTTAAAACAATCACAATAATTTCACTGTCACAGGTCGATGTTTCTAAAAAAATACAAAATGAAAATCGGCGCGTGTATTCTTATACTGGTGCGCTTGCATTCTTAAGCGCACCGGTGCGTTTTTATGACCTATGGGCACCGCAAAAATACCAAAACTAGTTAAAAATATCGAGGTGTTTATGCAGTACGACGCTCTGGTGCGTTTATGTCTATATACGCACTAGTGTCGTTTTACAACCTATTAACACTGCACGAATTCTGATGCGAATTATAAATCTTGGTGCGTTTGTTTGATACTATGCACCAGGGCATTTTTGTGTCTATACGCATCGGTGCATTTGGACGACCTATAGGCACCACACGAATATCAATACCAATTATAAATCTCGGCGCATTTGTGAGATACTGCGCACCAGGGCGTTTATGTGTCTATACACACCAGTGTATTTGCATGACATATTTGCACCACACGAATACCGATACCAATTATAAATCTCGATGCATTTGTGTGAAAGGGCGCACCGGTGCATTTCTATAAGTCTACACACCGGCGCGTTGATATGACCTATGGGCACCGCTCAAATCCCAAGACCAATTAGAATGGCCTTGTGTGTTGTATCGCCAACACTACACCCGGTGTTGTTTAATACCTTAACGACCTGGTGCATTCTCCTTCGATTGCCCCGGGGCTCCGGCTACAGGTACACACTGGTGCGTTAAATCCTGATTAGTGCACCAATGAAAAAAACATCCATAATAACCTCCGGCCACCCATTTTTTTTAGTTGTGTTGAATTTCCATTAAAATCTCTACCAAAACCTCCGTAATCATAAACGGATATGGTAGCATATGTTTTTTTGACAATTTTGGCCAATTTTATAACACTTAAAACCTCCTTTATAACCTCCGCTAGAAGGTATTTTCCTTGTAGTGGTGGTTCAATTCACATAAAAAATTGAAGAGGCATTTACTTCAACAATCCTGAAAAATTCAATTAAACTTACCAGTTTGAGGTTTATCCAAAAATTTCTACCCCTACATATAATTTCTGGTTGTTTAAACAAACTTCCAAGTATAATTTATGGTTGTTATTGTCAATATGGATATATATAAAATTTGTAAATTTGAAAAAACTTCCCAGTATGATTTCTGGTTGTTATTTTCACTATGAATGTATGAAAATTGTAATTTTGAATTATAAATTTAATGTAATTTGAATGCGTTGAGAATTTTCTCAAACCATTAAAATGATTTGTGATTTTAAATTAAAAAATATAAATAAAAATTTCTAATCTTATCTAAAAATTAAAAATATAAATATAAAATAATTAGGTCTAGCTGAAAAAATAATATCAAATCATCCAATTCCATCATAGATATTATAAATCTTGAAACAATATAAAATAATTAGGTCTAGCTGAAAAAATAATATCAAATCATCCAATTCCATCATGGATATTAGAAATCTTGAAAAAATAATATCATTTCATCTCATTAAGAGGCATTAACTATTTGAGTAATTCAAACTTTTTAAAAGTTAAGTTTCTAAAATTCTAAATAGCAAAATTATTTTTAATTATTGGTTTCTACCATCTTAACATAACAATTGATATATGTTTTCTTTATATTTAGAAGAATAAGAACTGAACCTTACTAGCATATAAATACATTTCAATAAAATTCTAGACAAACTCATGTGCTCTTTGAATCCATAAACACTCCAATACCTTTACAAAGATTTCATATCAAAAGAATTGCCAATAAAGCTACGAACTGGAGCATAAAGTTCGCATCGATTTAATGTTTCAAAATAGAACCAAATTGAATTTAATCCAAATTTAATAAAATGGATGTTGAAAAGAATTCATTCAAAACATAGTGGATAATTTAAGATATAAAATAACACTCGATAATATAACTCTAAGTAAAAGGTATAAAATAAATTGAGGTATAAACATAATCCATATGACATATATCCTCAACTAAAGTTTTAAAAGGTTTAAAAAGTACAACAGAGAGCATATGGACAATTGTCAAAATCTCCAATTAACACTTGCTAGCATACAGACACGATAAAAAATACTAAAGTAACACTTGCAGGAGTATTTACAGAAGTCAACCACGTTTACGTTTGGATATTTATGAGCCATGAACGCCAAAGAATACTTTCTGATGCATTTTCCATAGTAGGTCTAAAGTGCCGGTGATTTTCATGCATTTATCACAGCGAATCGAAACTGCCAGCAAATAGGAAAAGTACCACAAAATATTAGACAAGCTCTACCTCTAGGAAACCATAAGAAATAGATCAGGATTGGCTTGTCGTACGCACAAAGAGCCGTTGGACCTAGCTATCGTAATGTCGATCTGCAACACGTGAGTCATGAAAGAAAACTAATTCAGTTACATTCAGCTAATAAGAAAATGCGTGTTGTCAAGCAAGAATTGACGTCCTGGGTACAATCAATTTTTTGCTCCTTGAAAAAATAGCCAGATATGCATCAGTTAGATGCCTTGAGGACATAAATGGAAAATATTTCATCATGAATTTCAGCAGCAAAGGTACCTACGCTACACATTAATATTATCCATATTTTCATGTATAAATTTCTAGTTAGATTTATAAAATAAATTTCTTGTTAGTTTTGTTCTGGTTATTTTTGTTTTAGAAAATAAATTTGTCGATGTTATTTATAATAAATGAAAATCACTCCAGAAAGTTATATATGGTTTTGAATAGTGTGGTTTTTCATTTTTGGCTCTTGAATGTGATATTGCAGAACTCCCATTGAATATGGGAGAAAGGCCCATGTTACCCCGCTAGAGCAAGGTTAGACTTTGGAGAAAAAATTCATCTCAATGTCCATGAAGCTGAGAAAATTCGTACTAAACTAATAATAAAATCATGGCATAAGTAGCTAAAGGTTGTACAGAGTATGTTTCAGACATAGATAGAAATGGTCCCGTAATGACCCCATCCCTATCTACAATATCTGTTTATTAAATATCAGCAAGCTTATATGTGCTAGCTTTATAGCCATTCCAGTCTCAATCAATGCTTGCGTGGATTCCTTATCATTTAAGATATTTCATACACACCTTGTGGGCATCATCGGTATTTATTTCAAAGAAATATGAGTGAGTTATTACATATATACACAAATAATTTCTGGCTTTGATTTCTGGCTTCAGTCAATCAACTTCAGCCAACTTGCTCCCAACTTGCTTCAGTTTCTGGCTTCAGTCGCTGTATGGGAAAATAAAATAATTTGGCCTAGGTTTATGGCTTCTCTCACCGTATGAGGGAAGAAAAGCATCTAGTTCCTAAATTAAAGAGAATAGCAAAGCCACAAGCCAGATGGAAATTAAAGAGAGCATGTGGGTAGCCACGTGTCCCAGAGAGCGCAGGTGATCATAGGGGTGGTGAGAGTAGTGGCGGTGGCCAGAATGAGGCCATATGTTAATTAAATTTAACATTTACTATGGATGAAAAGCATTGGTAGCATTATTTCATAGGAAAAATAAGCCATTGTATATCCTTGTATATCTTAGCGTTAAAACTGGTCGATTCCTCGGGAAGAGGCTAAATAAGAACTCAAATATTTTGAACCTTTTGATTCATCCACTGAGACCCTCCTCATGTTTAATAGGCTGAGGAAAAAGTGAAAAAAACATATACAAGAAAAATTAGGTTATTTTCAAAATAAGCACATGATGTTTTTTAGTGGGTTCATATTTCAAAGCATTTCGATTACAAGAGTCCCTGGGGCAGGGATTAAAAAGATGGCGTGTAATGATCAAATTTTTTCTAAGATATTTTCCAGAGAAGGGTTACATCAATCTCTCCAAAACTTCCTTCTCAAATTTATAAATGGAATCCAGATAATCTGGTTTGTTTAATTAATAATGAACTGAATTTTAAATTGTGGTCCACAAACATAATATATACTTGATAGTGAATAAATATCCAATTATTCCACATCGATGGTGAGAGTATATAGTGAGTTGTATATAAAGTGTACCCAATTGCCTCTTATCTGATGATTGGACCAGATTTGGCATGACTGTGGGCTCTGAGACATGGATATATGGGAGAATTTGGGGGAGGCATTAAAATTTTTATCAACCCCCAAGCATATAGATATGGGACCATATGTGAACTTTCGAAATAAAATATATGGTATGGCTTTTTAAAGGTTAACACATTATATTGAAAATAAGTGGAGAGGGGCCCATCGAGGTTTGGTCTAGTGGCAAGCGAACGTGCTGCTATGACATTTGTGCCGTGGTGCAGGTCACGAGTTCAAGTCCCGTCTTAACCGAGGGGTTGTTGTTGCGGGCTCAGCAGTTTCCTCCTAGGAGTATAGGGGTAGCTAGCGGGATTCGACCCCATGTCACACGAGTACGATACCGTTGCAGTTGCCGATTCTTCTAGTCACAAAAAAAAAGAAAAAGAAAAGAAAAAGAAAAAGAAAATAAGTGGAGAGGGCTTTTTTTTAAGCAAAAAAATGAGAGGGACCATATGTGAACTTTCGAAATAAATTATATGGTATGGATTTTCAAAGGTTAACGCATTACATTGAAAATAAGGGCAGAGAGATTTCTTTTAAGTAATGAAATTAGTGCTTTTTTTATTTGGGAATGAACCATCAGAAGAATAGTAATAGGTGAGTGTGAGAGCAGTGAGACTATAATGGAGGTGGAGGGTGACATTTTCTGTGGATATGTAGAAATTCGTGGGAAATTCTTGGGCGTTTTTAAGAAATTTTAGTAAATTTGACATAAGGCATTGTCAACATATCTCAACCAACAAAGTTATGCTCGTTTCAAGGATGTAGAAACAATGCAAAGATACTAATGTAGGAAATAGAGGGGATTAAGGGAGTGAGATAAGAGGTGACGGGGAGGGAAAATATCAAGGATAAATTAAGGAGTATTAGTGTGGAAAATTACGTGTCTTCAATAGGCCACAAAAGGGTATGAAAAATCACTCGAGAATGTAAAGAAAATGGGGGAAGCAAGGAAGTGAGTGAACAAGACAAAAATTGCTTTCAAGTGATACACTTCTATATGAGTAGGCTAGAATCAGATTAAGCAGGCTAGATAAATATAGACCTAGGAGGTATAAATAGATTTTTTGTGCTTTCCTGTTCTCCACCAAAACCAACCAGTTAGTGACAAATAATACAATATATGTCTACTTCTTACACAAGATATGTCTACTTCTATATGAGCGAGCAAAAATCAGATTAAGTAGGCTAGATAGAGATAGACCCAGGAGGTATAAATATATTTTTTATGCTTTCCTGTTCTCCACCAAAACCAACAAGTTAGTGATAAATAATACAAGATATGTCTACTTCTTACCGTTGGTCCTTCCAAAAAGACAACAAAAACTCTTTTTTATAATGATAGAGAAATAACAGAATGAGAGGCAATAATACTTATTTACACTGGATGGATAAAGCAAAGCACAAAAAAATGAAACATGGAAAAAACTAAAAAAACTAAAAGCATAAAAGAGAACAAAGCAACAAAAAGATAACTAACTCAAGAAGAAAATGAATTTTATTATTATTTTTATTATTATTTTATTTTGATTATTTTTTCTTGTTTATTTATGTACAATTTAAGGGAGTCGATATTTTAAAGTGGTCATACAGGATGGAAATGGGTGTATACGAACAAATATTGAATCTTAGATCCAAGATTAATGATTTGTTGAATGGTAATCGAGAAAGGGTGATTACCCTTCCAACCAACAAGATTGGGTGGGTGTAACATTGGCTTAACAAGAAGTTGTAAATATTGTTGGTTGTCACACATAGTGTGCCAACCAACAAGTGTGTTATGGAAATCACTACCATAATAGATAAGAGAGGAGCCTCAGGTGTAAAATGCCCAGAATTGTGTCAGGGAGAAGATCATAATCGTTAGTTACATCACAAGGTGCATTAATCATTGTAGGCTTGGTTCCTTCAAATTCAAATGGAGTAGGAGACATGGCATCTATTGGATCAGAAACTGAGTTTTTTCACTTAAGTTTGTCAATCTCAAAGAAGCATGAGGTCTTACCCAGGTCTAAATAAGAAAGTCCCTTTTCAAGTTCGCTAAAGAAAAACTCATCTTCCTTAGAGTCATAAAAAATAACATCATCAATGGGATGAAAAAGGTCACAATCATCATCATTTATATGCAAGAAACCTGAGGTGTTCTCAGGATAGAGAGTGAGAACCCCTTCATCAAAATATAAGGAAAAATATTGGTCATGCGGAGAAGGAAGGGTACTCTCATCATTAGGGTTCAACATTTCTTTGTCAAAATCACCGTGAATAATATCATTTCCATGAAAAATAAGTTAGCATGTTGACTTGGGAATCACACTTGCCATTGTAGATGTGGAATTTAGGATATTCTTCGAAAAAAGAGTCATAAAGTGGAAATATGTCACATGGGATTTCTGAGTCAATCAAGGAGGGATTATGAGTTACCTCTTCGTACAAATTAAAAAACATAGGTTAATAATCTACAAAATAAAACCCATAGGAAGCTCTTTCAACAAGAAAAGTGAGTTCAAGATCCGAAAATTGAAACCCATACAAAGTAGGGGAATAGTCTCCTTTGGAATCGATGAACTAGAACCCATAAGAAGTTTTGTCAAGATCAGAGTACTAGAACCCACATGAAGCAGGAGGATGGTTTCTTTCTAGTTTTTGGTGTCACCTAGATTCAATGAGAATTTTCAAGTTGCAAGATGTTGGGAATTCTCATAGAAAGTACATCGTAGGAAAAAACCACAAATAAATCTATCAAAGAGGGTTGGCCCGACAATGTTAGGATATCGATTTTCTACCTCCAAAAATAGTGAGATTAAATAGGCAGGATGCAGTATGGAGGTCATAGAATCGTATTGAATGAAAAGAAAATTAATAACTTTTTAATATGGACATGAGAGGACTCATTAGGATGACTAGTGAAAATTTGGCAAAGATGGCATGGAAAACTGTTAATCAAAATCTGAAAGTAAGGGTGCATGCTTAATAAAATGAAAACTAAGGAGCAAAAATAACCTCTCTCCCTAGGATGGTCGCTATAAGATGTTGATGATTTGTGATTAGGTGTTGCTCCCACACCACATCAACACTTTGAATCGTTAGGTTGGTTAGGGAAAGGACTTGGGACATTACCCAATTTATAGCTGGTTAGAATATGATACAATAAACCTAAAAGAAAAAAGACAAAATATCAACCTACTTAATACCTTAGAGATAAAACCACTTTAATGATGCGAGAAATAAAATTAAAAATCCTCCCCTTTGATAAAGAAAATATGTATATATAGATAGACATAAATGGTTTTTTATTCAATTTAAAATGAATTATTTCTCACATTTAAAATAAATGGTAACCTTAGTACTTATAAATATCTCATTAATTAAGTATAAGGTGGCATTGAATGATTAATTAACAACTAAATACAAGGTAATGTGATCCAAATACATTCCTTATACAAATGCATAACATAGTGTTGCTCTTTAAGTAGATTTTGTTTTGTTAAATTAATGAAAGTAAGAAGTTATCTAAAGCAGAAAAGAATTACACCACTGTAGATTAAAGAACTTTCGGATTAATCACATCATTAGGATTAGGTCGACATTTCGAACCAGCTAATGTGGTTCATCCTCAAGACAAGGTGGAGAGATTAATCGATCTCAATGAATAAATAGTGGAGATGCATCATTGCCTGGAAATCGCCGATGAGAACTAGCTGTTAAGAACTAGTCGTTAAGACTAGCTGTTAAGAACTAGTCGTTAGAAAGTTGGTTAGAAAGT
Source organism: Pinus albicaulis (assembly GCA_034641835.2). Lineage (NCBI taxonomy): Eukaryota > Viridiplantae > Streptophyta > Pinopsida > Pinales > Pinaceae > Pinus > Pinus albicaulis. Next base: position 604,266,966 of record CM076577.1, read on the forward strand.
TAAAAATAAATAAATTATTTAAATAAAATCTTGTTTAATAAAATAAAATATTAAAAATGAGTTTATAAATTATTAAAAAAATTAATTAATTAATTAATTAATTATTTAGATAAAAATAAATCAATAAATCAATTAAATAATATATAACTAGACAATATAAATTAATAAATAAACAAAGAAACCTAAGAAGAAACTAAGGGGGGGGGGGAGGGAATTTTTCTTTAAAAAAATAAAAAAAAATAAATTAATTAATTAATTAAAATAAAGTAAATAAAATTAAATAATTTTTTTTTATTTTTTTATTTTTTATTTTTTATTTTTATTTTTTTATTTTATTTTATTTTATTTTATTTTTTTTCTGAATAAGTTTAATATATTAGTATACAAAAAGGTTACATGGAGGCCAAGGCCTCAGAAGTACTGGCCCCTGGTATAGGCATTCTGATACAGCAGACATGTTCAGAATTTATCAAGAAAATCAACAAGAGAGTGCCGCCCTCATAGGGGAAACCGGCCATGAAGCTCTGACAGCTTATCAAAACATAGTAACGAAGAGAAATTATGCATACAAAATTTTTCCCAGTCAAAAAACACAGCCGCCCGCAAAGGGGAAACCGACAACTTGACAAACTGTAAATCTGAAAGTGACCAAGCAGTGGTAGCGAGCAAGTTACATTGAATAACTTGGGCTGTCAACCATCCAAAATCCTGCAGAAATGAAAATTAACCATTTAAGTACCTTGAGAGGAGGGGGGAGATTTGACCACGCGACAGGCATAGGCGTAAGGGTTGTCCTCATCCTGCTTATCATCTTTAGCACTGGAGCAGCCTCGCTTGATGTTGCCCGAACCAACTTCAACTTTGTGATCCTGCGAAGTGTTGCACTCGACCACTTTTCTTTTCTAGCCGCCTCTGGAGGGAGAGCTAGGCCTTTCAGCATCCAAATGCACCAGATCAGTTCTCGGAATCACGGTACTCATTTCAGGGGGCTCCTCTTTAAAATCAATGGTAATGGTGGCTGTAATATTCGGCCTGTTGAGCAAACAAGGGAAACGGAGCTGGGCAGAATGCTGATAACCAGGAATAAGACTGGAAATGCCTCTAGCTGGCTAAGAAAGCCCACGACCAGCACTGATGCCACGTCCACTTTTGGTCTCATGGAAATGGTCCAACGAGTTGTCCGAGGAAAAATTAAATAAATAATTAATAAATAAACCCATTTTTAATATTTTATTTAAATAATTAATTTATTTTTAACTTTCTAACTAACTTTCTAATGGCTAGTTCTTAACAACTAGTCTTAATGACTAGTTCTCATCGGCTATTTCCAGGCAATGATGCATCTCCACTATTTATTCATTGAGATCGATTAGTCTCTCCACCTTGTCCTGAGGATGAACCACATTAGCTGATTCAAAACGTCGACCTAATCCTAATGATGTGATTAATCCGAAAGTTCTTTTATCTACATTATGGATCACAAAAGTCTTAGATCTAAAATTACACCACTAAAAAAAGGGAAGGACTGGCCATGGTGTATGCTTTGTAGAAGTTTAGACATTATTTGTTGTGGTCACACATTAAGATGTTCACAGATCATTCTGCATTGAAGTATTTGGTTAATAAGCTTGTCCTAGGAGGAAAGATTTTCATATGGTTGTTGTTATTCTAGGAGTATTACTTTGAGATCATTGTTAAACCAGGGAGGCTGAATGTGGGACCTGACCATCTATCAAGACTGGAAACATGGGAAGAACCAACCAGCATATAAGATAATCTCCATGATGTGTAGTTGTTTGGAATCATAGTGGCATATGACCACTTCGCAGATACAATTCAATTTTTTACCACAGGAATGGCTCCTTCAGAATAAATATGCAACAAAAGAAATAATTGGTGGTTGAAGAAATCGAATTTTCAATAATAGCAGGACACTTATATAATATGGGGCTATATGAGATACTCCATAGATATTTTCCTAAACATGAAAGACAGATGATTTGAGCAGAATCTCATGGAGGTGCAGCTGGTGGACACTATGCAGGAAAAGCTACTTCACAGAAGATTTTGAGAGCAGGATTGTGGTGGCCTACATTAATTAAGGATGAAAATGAGTATTGTAGAGCATGTGATATATGTCAAAGAACATGGAAGCCTTCGAGAAGAGATGAGATTCCATTGGTATCGCAAGTTACATTGTAGGCTTTCGATAAGTGGGCCATTTATTTTGTTGGACCAATCAACCCACTAGAAAAGAGGACTAGTGCGAGGTACATAATTACAATGACTTATTACTTAACAATATTGGTCGAAGCACAACCAGTAAGGAACTGCAACACAATAACTGCAATGAAGTTTATTTTTAAGTACATATTGTCTAGATTTGGATGTTCGAATATTTTGGTGAGTGACCAAGGTTTACACTTCCTGAATAAGACTATTGAAGCATTGATTGAGGAGTTCCAAGTCTATCATCAAAAGAGAACCCCTTATTACCCTTAGGAAAATGGAACAGTGGGAGCACTTATTAATATTTTGGAGGATGAAATTACTAAGGTATGCAATGTGAACAAAGATAATTGGCACCTTATAATTCCAATAATACTACGGGCTTATAGGACCACATGTAAGAAGTTGACAGGTCAGACTCCCTTCAGGTTGGTTTATGGGAAAGAAGTTGTGATGCCTATGGAGTACATTGTGAATAGCTTGAGGATTGTAGTTTTTATAGATATGGCAGACCTTGAGATAATGGAGGAAAAAATGTCGCAGTTTATTTCTTTGGAGGAATATATATTTATAACAGGATTCCATTAGCAGGTGCAAAAAATCTAGAGAAAAATCATGGCATGACAAAAATATTAAGCATAAGAAGTTCCAGATAGGAGACCTCATTCTCCTCTATGACAATAATTTTTTGAAGTTTCCAATAAAATTCAAGATGCATTGGTTGGGCCCATACATTATCAATAATATCACTAATGGAGGCGCAATTCAATTAGAGAAGTTAAATGGAGAATTGGTTCAATGAAGAGTAAATGGAAGCATGTTGAAGCTGTACAGGGACAACCCTACCCCTACAACTTTGCTCTGAGGAAGAAAGGAGAAAATTTTTAGTGCCACCTGCACTTGAAAGTGGGCACTGGACTATAAACTACGTTGCAGAGAAAGAGCTTTGACGTAGGAAGACTCAACGTAAGAAGGGGTGTTCACTATAGTATGAAGGATGTTGAAGTTTGCAAGAATATTTGTCATGCTACACTCTGGATTATGTCAAAGATTTGCTGAAAAAATATGACCGTTAAAAGGGGAAGTTGTCATTAAAAGGCACATAAGGCTGCATTTATGAGGATCGATTGTAAATATTTAGTGACAAATATGTAGTTAATGAACACAATCTGAATAGGGTCTAATCTAATGAGGAGGTTAGAAGTTTTAAGTTGCTATAAAAAGCCACATCCCACCAAGATTCAGCGTCTTGCTGTCTTGAGAGCTCGAAAATTGCTAAGTGTCGAGATATTGCAAAAATTGTAGTGTTGTATGAATACTGAAGAATTCATTCACATATTCAACGAAAAATCATTATCAGGAATCATGGAACATGCCACAACAACATCTCATACACTGCAGCTTCAGGCGAGAATCCCATAGCAACATTAGCCCAAACCAAAAATCGAAGATCTCCACGGAAGAAACCAACCAAAGAGCAGCGAACCAAGAAGAAATAGGACAACGGACATGTCGAAGAAACTGAAAAAGTCAGAGATAGTGAGGAGGAAGTACAACAATTACAAATGGAAATAGAGGGTGGTTCATTTCCATCACCTCTCCCATCATATCTTCCACCTAGAACACTGAATGAGAAACCTGTAAAAGACTCGAAGGATGCGAAGTATGGAACCTTCACAACCATGTTGCCAGAATCAATACCTTTTATGGAGAACTCCTTGGAAAAATTTTGTAGGTCGAGTTTGCAGACTCAGATTTCAATAGTAAGAAAAAATACCCACAGTTTTCACTAGGAAGATATCTAAAGCAGGTTAATTACCCTGACATTAGAGTGACAAGGTTAGAGCTGCAACAATGGGAAACTAGATTAGAGAAGTTGGGGATATTGAACATGCTAAATGTGATGCACTTCAACAAAAATCCAACAAACACAGTCTGCATAAGACAATTGCTCGTACTGGTGCACAACAGATGCCTCTGGATGGGAAAGATGATCCCTATTGACGAGACACTAATATGGAGAATCACAAGGCTGCCATATCAAGGATGCAACCCCGTAGAATAGTTTATAGGCAAAGACCAGGACAAGAAAATAATAGAGAATGTGAAGAATAAGTTCGGGATCACAAAGGGGAAGCGAGGATATGACATAAATTCAATCAATGACTAGAAATTTCACTTCACAGCACACATACTAGCTAGGAAGATCATGAGAAAGTGTCGAGCCAATGAAGTCCCCGCATTAGTAGTTTCACTAGCAGCGCAGTGCACCAATGTGGTTCAGTAAATTGGGTCGCCTACCTTTGTAAGGAATTTTTGGATGACTGCATGGAGGTGCATGAGAAAGGTACCACATTTCATTATGCATGGTTGATTTTGGTAATATAAATGTTGGCATGTAGAGAACTAGAGGAGTCGCATTTTCCATTGGTAGCTTGAGATGTTTGTGAATCAACGCAGTATTCCTCGCCCTGGTATACCACTCAACCATCGTGAGTGCAGGTGTAACAAATCTACTTACCCCAAAAAAAAAAATCTAATTATAACACTATACTACTTTTTCTGTCCTTTAATTATTTTTTTTCCATCACCTTATAACCTCTTAAGCCTTTTCATTAAAGATCTGCTTTTGGCCTTTTACTATGCCCTACTTATATTCATACCTATGAATTTTTTTGTAGACATTCTTTCCTTTTAATTTCTTATGGAATACTTTTCATTTACATGACATATTTACTCAATATATCTATTTATATATATTTCATAATTTACTCTACTATTGAAATACTTACACTTCTCTACCTATACTAATATAGGTTATGTTCTTCTTGACTCTAATTAACATTAAAGTCTCACTATATAAGAATTTTATTTATGATTCATAACATATATATTGACGATATATTTTACCTTATGCATTCATATCGTTTTAGATCAATTTGTGTGATACTATTTTGAACTTGCACCTATATATAATACTCCCTTGAGATTTTAGTTACGTTTCCCTTTAAACTCTATTTCATATGCTTTCACATAGGTTTTTTGGTCTGATTAGAGTTTGAATGATTTCATTTAAACATGTTCAACTTAACCTTTTTGTACCTATACTTAACTCAAACCATTTTTATAAGGATTATTTCATGTATTAATATCTCGTTCATATCCCAACGTTGAATTAACGTATCCATCTACTCTTATGGTTATCCTTATCTGCCATTCAAATGGTAATTAACACCAAATGTGACATGTAATACTATGTCAGTTTTTCCATATGATAACTCATACTTCATAGTTCGGATTTTTGTCCTTGACTTTGACCTATCGTATTTTACATAATTTTAACAGAGATACTACCTCCCTCATTTAATTGACAATCAGATTTTTCGGTAACAACTTTAATAGAAGTACGTATGACCCTATGGGATCACATGGGCATATTAATTTTTATGAGACAGTTGTATGGTCGTTTCGAATCGTGATTAACGGTGAAGATTTTCCTTCGTATTCCCTCCAACTCGGTGACTACAGCTAGGGTTTTCTTTTCTTTCCACAAATTTCATTTAGTAATTTTCCTTTCGGAATTTCGTTCCTACTAGAAATTCATTTCTTTGGAGCCGAGACTGGTGCTTTTCTTAACACCTCTCAACACTACCATGATACATTTCTCTTTCTCAACACAGGTGAGACGATGTCAATGGTTCCATTACTCTGAGAATTGTGTGACCTTTCTCTGATTTTCATAATTAATTTATAGGTTTATCTATTATTTTGTTTAATGTTTCATCTTGTGCATTCAAAGTTACTAATTTTGTGAATTCTTTTTATGCACATGTTTCGTCATTGTGCAAGGTTTTTCATTTTCTAGCCTTCAACACAAATAAGCAGGGGTATTAGGCTTTATATATTCAAGTAAGCTCTACCTTGATATACCAATAACATATTATTTTTTATAATACATTTTCTACATAGTTAATCTCTACAATGGTAGCACTTAATTTATACCAAATGTCCTGGTTGGTAGTTTTGCGCTCTCTACGTTTTTCATGGCAGAAAAAAAGTTCAGTCCATAATTGATGGAGGAATTCTTTATGGAATTCCTAACTTGATTTTCTCCAACCTCTTTACCTTTAGGTGTATTTTGCATTACATTCTGGTTTTAACGAATGGTGAAATGTGAATGGTTCCCTTGGCCCTCATGCTCCCCTGGCCCTCAGGCAGTGTTCGATATATTTATAGCCAACTATTGCTATCGTATCGTTTATGACCTCCTCTATGATTCATAAACTCTGCTTCTAGTTTTTACCTTCTCAGATGATTTGAGTTTCGAGTCTTTCCCATTTCGATTTCATATACTTATCGATATATGATACCTATATTTCTCAATTTCTTTTTTAATTCACTACATACAGGGTTACCCAAATTAAATTTCTATTCCCACTTAGAATTTTCAATTTTTTGTATATGACATTTGTCTACACTCAGCTTGTTAAGCTCAACGTTTCCCTTGTGTTTAATCCCATTGATCAACGTTTTGGTTCATGGATTTTGACATCGATTCCAGCGTCTCAGTTGAAAGTAATTTACAATATTGTTACTTCTATATTCTCTTAATACTTTTTATTTCTCTATATAGTTAGTTTGATGAATCAAGGCTCTTAGATATTTCATAAAGCCTGAGATATTAAATTGTTTCTGTGTAATTAAAATTTTATATTTACATTATATTTAATTATTTACTCTGTCTATTTCAGGATTTAGCATTTTCTTAAGTTTATAACCCTCTGGTATACAATTAAAGCTTGAAGGTATTATAATAATTTCGATTCTGAAATTGAAATTTATTTGCTAACTTTTCCTTTTCATAACATGATCTTCCCATGTACAGGAAAACCCCTCTTTTCAAGATCGGTTCAAATTCATAGCTTCGCAATAGATACACTGTATCTGATTTCATCCTCAACTCAGGTAATTAAGTTTCTTTATTTAATTCCATAAATAAATATGTCAATATTGTACTTAGAGTTTAGAATTAACTTTCTTCCCTCTTATTGATTTCCTTGTGATTTCCTTATGGAAGACCTTGTGATTTTTTTCAAAGCTCAAGGGGTCTAAGGCAGGGTTATCCCTTGTCCCCTTTTCTATGTATTCTCATGGCTGACTCTCTAAGTAAAAAACTGGAGCACAATAGAATAAATTCCACCTTAATTGGCATCTCTATCAGCAGTGGAACCAAAAGAATAAACCACTCCTTGTTCGTTGATTACACTCTCCTTTTGGGTGGAGCCTCCTGCATCATTGCTAGAAGATTCAAAACCATCCTTGATAACTTCTTGAATGTCTCAGGTGGTTTGGTCAACAATGGCAAAAGTTGCATCTACAGTTGGAATAAACCCATTAGAATACTTCAGTGGATTTCCCAAATTCTGGAAATTCCTTATTAGAAAAATTGGGACCATTTCCAATACCTTGGGCTGCCCATTACCAAGAAAAACATGAAGATTGAAATCTGGAGTAAATATGCTAAGAAAATGAAAGCAAAAATTCAAGCTTGGGGCATGATTTGGTTAAACCAAGCAGCGAGAATTATCCTCATCAAATCCATTCTTGCAGCATTGCCTTTATATCAATTTGATCTCATTGCTGCTCCTACAAGCATTCACAAGCAAATAGAAATAATAATCAGAAGCTTTCCTATGGCAAGGCGGGAAAAGAGAAACAAAAAATTCAGCCTTGTAAACTAGAAACAAGTTACGGCTCCTTACAAAAATGGAGGACTCTCCATAAAAATCCCTAGAATAATGAATATGGCCTTGGGAAATAATATTTCATGGAGGTTCCTAATAGGGGAAAAAATATGGTGGAAAGCAACACTTGAGGAAAAATACCTCAATGCACCAAGAATTTTAATTCTGGAAAAAAGTCCTCCAACTAGACCCTGCACTCAAATTTGGAAAGTAATCTCTGGAGTAATCCTTTTAATCAAGGATCACATCTCCATGAGACCAAGAAATGGGGAATAGATAAATTTATGGAAGGACAACATAATGGGACATCCTCCCGTAGACAGTAACCTAGACATTAAGAATATAAAGAGATGGATGACAAGGGAAGGATACAAAAATTGGAAGATATTTCCAATTGGGAGTTACATGGTAAATGGAAACAATGGGCCAAACCCAATTTTCCCAATGATCTAGAAAAGCAATGGAATCTCATGACTTCTCTTCTTGCTGGTGTGGCACTAATCGACAGAAACAAAAAATATGCCTTCTATTGGATACCAGCGGGAGGAGAGTATTCAGTTAAGACCAGATATAAAAAAATTCAAGAGCAACAGAGGTAGCAAGAATGGAAATATTAAAGGCAAGCCTAGAAGGTGGAAACCCTCCCCAAGATAGAAATTTTATATGGACACTGTTGCACAAAAAATCATTAACAGTAGATAATCTAAAGAAGAGAGGAATTTGTGGACCATCACAATGTCCTCTTTGTATGAAGGCAGAAGAAACAATCCAGCATATTTTCTTAGAGTGTCCCTTTTCTAGAAATTGTTGGGAGGCGATGGTGGCACCTATTGAAGAAAACTTGAACTATAATCTCCCTATAAACTAGTTTTCTAGCAAATGGAAAAACAACTTTCCTCACTCATTCAAAAACAAATCAATAATACAAAGATTTTGGAGCAACCTTCCATATTTTCTCTGTTGGCAAATATGGCTAGCTAGAAATGGGAAAATTAAAAAAAAAATCCCCACAGTAAATACAATAACATCAAAATCATGGGTACTGATGATTGAATTTCTCTTGGCCAAAGGGCTCTCTAGAATAGACATGGCTCAACTCCATGATGACGAAAGGAGCTGGATCAGTTTTGCTGTAAACAAGATCAACTACTGTCCTCAACAAAAGAACACAAGGGTGCAACAAATCTGGAAAATTAGAAAGACAGAGGCAGAGTTTCAAAGTCGATTTCATTCTCTCAACAGATCCTGCCTTTTCTTTGACAGAGCGCTAAAGGAAAATCCATGCAAAGAAGGATCAGGAGGCCTAATTATCCCTCAAGATAAAACTAATCAGATAGCTTAGAATTGGGGATTGGGAAAAATGTCAAATAACAAAGCAAAGGCTTATGGATTACTTTTAGGCCTTAAAATACTAAGGGATAAGAAAATAAATAAGGAAATTATTTTTGGAGACTCCTCTCTCATCATCCAAGCAATGGTGAGAAAGTCCCCACCAAAAAACACAACTCTCAATCAAATCTTGCATAGAGCAAAAAATTTAGCAAAGTATATAGGAAATATTGAATATTTTCACATCTTGAGAGAAAACAATAAGCATGCAGATCTACAAGAAAATGAGGGATTACAGAGAAATATAGGACAAGTCAAAATTGGTGGCACCATATCTCATATCCCTATCCCATGACTTCTTCTCCCTCCTCATTGACTTCAAAGCATCCCCATATTTTCACTAATCAGAAAATCAACAGATATCTCATGATCATATTCGATCTAATAACCCAGCTAATGTTCAAAAATCATATCAAGTATGATCCCTTTAAGATCCACCATATCTCTGCGTTCAATACTCTCTCCTTACACATCACAATGCCTCCCATGATTCCCTATGTAGAGATTCCTCTCTGATGGGTTATAAAAATCGTGTCATGGTTTGGTTCACCATACTGTATGTCTCAGCAATGCCTTCATCTTAGCTCACGCATCACCTCCCTTTCTCCCTTCCACGGAGCCTTCACCCCCATTTTTTTGCAGCGTCCTCCCTCCATCCAGCACCTCCTTTCTATTTCTCAAAGCACAAGCCATCCCTGCACTTCTTCTATGCCCTCTTACTCCCTCCCTCCCCTCACTTCTTTCCTTTTTTCCTTCACACTCCCATATTCTGGAGCTCCTACCCTCCTTTCTTTCAACCTCTCTTACTCTTCTCTTTCCTCATTTCATCAAACATGATTTTCTCTTCCAATAAGGCAGAAACTTAGCATCAAAAAAACAGAGAATCATCTTCTCAGAATCCGGAAAATCATGCAGCAGTAACCAAAACAATAGAAACATCAATCAGAAAGGAGCTCAACACAAGTGCACACACTCTTCTTCAGAAAATGGATCCCTTAGAAGACAGGAAACACCCATGTGCTTTCTGAAAATCCCAAAGAGTGGTGATTGAAAGCTTGAGAAGCCAAATCTAGCAAGATAAGGCTCGAACTAAAGCAGAGATGGCCGTCATTCACTCTCAATGGAACACTTGCAATGAAGATGTAATGTCAGTCAATAACCATTGCAATCTCTGGAAGAATCTCTCAAATTCATAAATGAAGCTCTCAACAAAAAATCGGAACAAGGCTCTACCTCTCAGGATCAAGGAAGCAGATACAGAGGCACTGGGAACACTGTGAACAAATGATCCTTCAGATCATCTGATCCTTTCTGTTTATGTCTAAAACTTCAATAGTAAATCTAGTTCTAAAATGAAAGTTAAAATTATTTTTCTCTTAGATCAGTTTGTCTGGAAATATATCACAAATTTAATAACCTCTACCTCAAAGAGAAGGGAAAAAATAGCAGATCTAGTAGTACTTATGCGGTAATGATCCCCCTAGTAGATAAAATCACTTTGTATCAGGAATGGGGAAATTTTGTAATGAGGAACTTCTTCTCCTCCTTTTTAGATAATATAATAAAACCAAATTTGTGCAAAAAAAAACAACTTTAATAGAAGTATGTATGACCCTGTGGGTTCACATGGGCATATTAATTTTTATAAGACAGTTGTATGGTCATTTCGAATCATGATTAAAGGTGAATATTTTCCTCTGTATTCCCTCCAACTCGGTGACTACAGCTAGGGTTTTCTTTTCTTTCCACAAATTTCATTTGGTAATATTCCTTTCAGAGTTTCGTTCCTACTAACAAGTCGTTTCTCTTGAGCCGATACTGGTGCTTTGTCACACACCTCTCAACACTGCCATGATACATTTCTCTTTCTCAACACAGGTGAGACGATGTCAATAGTTCCATTACTCTGAGAATGGTGTGACCTTTCTTTGATTTTCAGAATTCATTTATAGGTTTATCTGTTATTTTATTTAATTTTTCATCTTTTGCATTCAAAGTTACTAATTTGTGAATTATTTTTACGCACAGGTTTCGTCACTGTGCAAGGTTTTTGTTTTCCCGCCTTTGGCACAAATAAGCAGGGGTATTAGGATTTATATATTCAGGTAAGCTCTACCTTGATATACCAATAACATATTCTTGTTTATAATATTTTTTCTACATAGTTAATATCTACAATGGTAGCGCTTAATTTATACCAAACGTCCTGGTTGGTAGTTTTTCTCTCTCTACGTTTTTCATGGCAGAAAAATTTCGGTCCATGATTGATGGAGGAATTCTTTGTGGAATTCCTAACTTGATTTTCTCCAACCTCTTTACCTTTAGGTGTATTTTTCGTTACGTTCTGGTTTTAATGAATGGTGAAATGCGAATGGCTCCCCTAGCCCTCATGCTCCCGTGGCCCTCAGGAAGTGTTTGTTAGATTTATAGTCAACTATTGCTATCGTATTGTTTATGACCTCCTCTATGATTCATAAACTCTACTTCTGGTTTTTACCTTATCAGATGATTTGAGTTTCGAGTCTTTTCCATTTTGATTTCATATACTTATTGATATATGATACCTATATTTCTCGATTTTGTTTTTAATTCACTTCATACAGGGTTACCCAAATTAAATTTCTATTCCCACTTAGAATTTTCAATTTTTTGTATATGACATTTGTCTACACTCAACTTGTTAAGCTCAACGTTACCCTTATGTTTCATCCCACTGATCAACGTTTTGGTTCATGGATTTTGACATCAATTATAACATCTCAATTGAAAGTAATTTACAGTATTGTTACTTCTATATTCTATTAATACTTTTCATTTCCCCATATAGTCAGTTTGATGACTCAAGGCTCTTAGATATTTCGTAAAGCTTGAGATATTAAATTGTTTCTCTGTAATTAAATTTTTTTATTTACTTTCTATTTAATTATTCACTCTGTCTATTTTTGGATTTAGCATTTTCTTAAGTGTATAACCCTCTGGTATACAATTAAAGCTTGAAGGTATTATAATAATTTCCATTCTGAAATTGAAATTTATTTTCTAAATTTTCCTTTTCATAACATGATCTTCTCATGTACAGGAAAACCCCTCTTTTCGAGATCGATTGAAATTCATAGCTTCACAGCAGATACACTTTATCTGATTTCATCCTAAACTCAGGTAATCAAATTTCTTTATTTAATTCCATAAATAAATATGTCAATATTGTACTTATAGTTTAGAATTCACTTTCTTCCCTCTTATTGATTTCCTGAACTATTTTTTTAACTCTGTTCTATTCAGGAGAACCTCACTCCCTCAAGCTTTGTTTAAACAGGTAAAGTTTGGTTTATAAATTATTATCACGGTAGTTACTTTTCATACCTGTTGTATTTATTGTATATCAAATGCAAAGACTTATGTGAACTTTGTACAGGTACTTAACTTCACAAATTCTACAGCAGTTACATCATTTTCCCACTTTAAAGGCTTGAGTACATGTTTCCTTTAACTACATGTCGGTCGTCATCATGCACAAATTTCAGCGTTCTAGATATGACGAGTGTTATCATTGTAACTATTCATTTTATATGTAATTAAAATTATTAGAATATGACTGACAATGATATACATGGGAATGTTATACTGTTATTATATTTCACACTATATATATTATTTGGTTCACTCTATCAGACGAGTTATACTTCTCTTAGACCATTATGTAATTTCCCTTCGATTTAGATAGAGCATATATATCTCAAATTGTTTCATGGTTATCCTTTCAACATACATTTGATTCTTTATGTATATTGGTTTCATAGTTGTCTTTCAAATAGATGTTATAACTAGCTGTATGTATTTTTCCTAATTTAGAAATTTGTACTATTTGAGTGTAATTAAATTTAATTGTACATAATATTACTTTCTTGATTTAATAGAATAAATCACTTCCACTGTATACATTTCCACTTATGTTTTGTTGGCATAATCAAATAGGTATTTCTACTATTAATGTCTATGTTTTTATTAACATCTTTAGAATATTGTGAAATCCAAAGGATGTGTTTTGTATTTATAGTACAATAGTTAACATAACCTAACATCATATTTAAACCCTTCCAATTGGGTTTAGATATTCTGTTTATTGGTTGTTTAATTAACTAGTTTGTGTAACTATAAAGAAACTTTAACTATACCTGCTATAGTTATTTTTCTGTTAAATACAATAGACACTTTATTCCACAAAGAATAAAGAATTTATCATACAGATTTATAATTCAGGATACACAGTTTTCAGCTTAATTTCATCACTAATTATATTAACTCTTACTCAATCATCATTAAATAATAGAATCATAAGACAAAATTTAACAATTGCACATACCAATTTTGGTAAAGACTGTTTGGCACCCAATATTTAGCTTTCATCCACAGCTCCCCCCAAGTAGAGACAAATCCCTCAAAAGTGTAGAAAACCTCTTGTCTACCTAGGAATGACTTATTTAAGCTTGCTTTCCCTAAGCATGTTTCCATAACTGCGTCCAGTTAAATCAGGATGTTGTTTTCCTTTAGCCTAAGCTTTACTTTTTTTTTTCCCACAAAAGCTATTTAAAACTAGCTTTTTCCTCTTTCTAGTTTTATTTCACCTCTTCTCATTAACTTTCCACTTTACTGAGGTATATACTATATTTTTATCTCCAATATAATATATTTATTTTATTTTATTTTCTCCAAATATTTTTGGATATTTTGGGAAAGTCTTTGGATTTAATTTCATCCTCGTGGACTTGAAATCCTGGTCTCTAATTTACTCTAGTCTTTGCAGAATAATTAAAATTCCACATTTATTAAATTTAAAAAATAATATGTCCACATACAGTTTTCCTTTAGGTCCACTTTACCTTTAGGATTTGCAAGTGTTTAGATAAAAGCAGTAAAATAGGAATATTACATATTCCCCCTCTAAAACAAAACAACATCCTCAGTGTTGCAAAATATCAGTTCACTTCTCAAACAGTGATGGATATTTCTCTTTCATTTCCTCTTCTCGCTCCCAAGTAGCTTCCTCAGGTGTAAAGTGTCTCCACTGCACTTTCACCTTAGCTATGGTTCTATTTCGGAGCTCGATTTCTTCCCGTGCCAGTATACGAAGGGGCTTTGGAAGAAATTCCCCTTCGGTTTCCACATGTATCACAATCTAATCAATTACATGAGTAGGATCATGTACATACTTTTTCAATAAGGAAACATGAAAAAAATTGTGAACCTTAATATGACTAGGCAGAGCCAATCTATAAGCTACTGGCCCCACTCTTTCTAAAACTTCAAATGGTCCAAAGTAGTGTGGTGCTAACTTAGCACATATACCAGCATATAATGTACTCTTACGAGGTTTAATCCTCAAATAAACATGATCTCCCACTTTGAATTCTATATGAATTCTCTTTTTGTGTGCATATCTCTTTTTTCAATCTTGAGCTGTTTTAATATTTTGTTGAATTTTATTCACAGTTCTTTCCATCTCATGCAATGCATCAGGTCCAAGAATCAACTTATCTTCTGGTTGACTCCAACTGAGCGGCGTGTGGCATTTTCAGCCATACAATGCTTCAAAATGACTCATCTTAATTGAACTTGATAACTATTATTATATGCAAATTCTTCCAGATGCACAAAATCTTTCCATCTTGTAGATTTTTCCATTACATACATGCATATCATGTCTTCTAAAATATAATTGATTCTTTCAGTCTGCCCATTTGTTTGAAGATGGCAAGTGGCACTAAAGTTCAATTTGGTACCCATTCCTCCAAACAGAGTTTTCCAAAACGCTGAAGTAAAATTTTCATCTCTGTCAGATATAATAATTTTTGGAATTCCATGTAATTTCACAATCTCTTTCCTGAATACGTTGGCTACTTGAGCTGTGCCAAAAGTAAATTGTATTGGTAAAAAATTTGTTGCCTTAATTAATGTGTCTAAAACCACCATTATAGAGTCATGTTGATACTTGGTTCTAGGCAATAAGTAATGAAATCTATAGAAACCACTTCCCATTTCCATTATTGAATAGGTAGAGGGTTCAATAATCTTGCAGGATGTTGATGTTCCACCTTGCTGACATTCCAAACACCTCGCTAGATAATCAACCACATGGCCAAAACATGTTCTTCCTTAATGCTGAAATCAATTTTTGATAACCAGGGTGGCCTGCATAAGGTCTTTTATGATACTCATCTAAAATTTATTGTTTTAAGGATGTCACATTAGGAATATAAAATCTTTGTTTATAATAAATCAGTCCTTTTTTATTTTTAGTATATCCCACAACTTCAGTTTTCTGAAATTTCTCTTGCAATTTCACATATTGTTGGTCTTGCATGAGCATTTCATGAATCTGTTCTTTTATTTCAAATTTCACACTACTTCCTGCATAGGCCAAAATTTGATTAGCATTCCTACTCAAAGCATCATCAATCTTATTTTATTTTCCTTTACTGTGTTTGATTTCCATATCAAAATCACTAAGGAAAGATAACCATCTAGCTTGTGTAGCATTTAAATTAGGTTGAGTAAAGAAGTATCTCAGGCTTATGTGATATGTCATTAATATGAACTTCTTTCCCAATAGATAATGTCTCCACATCTTCAATGTGTGTATAACAACAACTAGTTCTAAGTCATACACAGTATAATTCTGTTCAGGATTCTTCAATTTTCTTGACTTATATGCTATTACTGAATTATCTTATAGCAACACTCCTCCTAACCCTTCTACACATGAATCTGTACACACTATAAATTCCTTATTTGGATCAACAATTTTCAATATGGGTGCAGTAGTTAATTTCAGTTTTAATTGTTCAAAACTACTTTGACACTTTGATGTCCATTCAAATTTTACTCCCTTTTTCTACAAGGAAGTAATAGGATAGGCTAATGCTGAGAATCCTTCAACAAACCTACGGTAGTATCCACCAATACCCATAAAGGATTGTATGGATGGTACATCAATGAGTAAAGGCCAATTCATTATTGCTTGTATTTTCTCTGGATTTACTACTAAGCCATCCTTTGAAATAACATGACCCAAATATTGAATTTTATCCTTGTAAAATTCACATTTGTTGAGTTTTTCATATAATTGATGTTCTCTAAGTGTTTGTAGGACTATTATGAGATGGTCTTTGTGTTCTTCTTCATTTTTGGAGTACACTAAAATGTCATCAATGAACACTAGTACAAACATGTCTAGATACTTGTGCAGTACACTATTCATTAAACACATGAATGTAGCAGGTGCACTTGTAATTCCAAAGGGTAGGACTACAAATTCATAGTGTCCATATCTAGTTCTGAATGATTTTTTATTGATGTCCTCATATTTAATTCTGATTTGGTGATATCCTCCTCTTAACTCAGTCTTTGAGAAGATAGTAGCTCCTCTCACTTGGTCAACATTAAGGAATTTTGAGGTCTAAAATGGGCCTCCTAAGAAAAATGTACAACCAAAATAAACTTTAAAAGAACCAATAGGATTCAAGATAACGATTTCAACCATGGGGGATGATTCACCTTTTTTGGAGTAAAAAAGTAAAAAGATTAAAAAATAATAAAATAAAACTACTTTTTCAATTCATATTTTCAACTTATCTCCCTAATTGTTTACTCAAATTTCGAGCGAGAGTACTTGTTGGATGAAAATTTTAACTCCTCATCCAAGGAGTACCTATGTTTCATACTTTTGATCGACCCTGCTACATGAAAAATGAAAAATACATGAAAAATATGATTGCAATCACATTTTTCATGTATTTCTCATTTTTCGTGTAGCAAAGTCCATCGGAAGTATGCAACATTGGTAATCCTTAGATGAGGAAAAACATTCTACATCCAATGATTGTTTCCGCTCAAAATTTGAGTAAACCCATAAGGAGATAAGTTGAAAATATGAGTTGAAAAAATATTTTTTCTTTTTTCCCTCTAAAATTTGATGATGTAATCTAATATTATTTTATTATTTTCACTATTATTTTATAATTTTCTTAGGAGGCCCATTTTAGACCTCAAAACTCCCCTAATGATAATTCATCTATCCTTGGTAGATGGTATCTATTCTTAATAGTTAAATTATTCAACTTTCTGTAATCTATACACAATTTGAATGTGATATCTTTCTTTTTAACAAACGACACTCGAGCTCCCCAAGGAGACACACTTGGTCTGATGTAACCTCTGTCTAACAATTATTGCGATTTCAGTTTCAGTTCTAGTAGTTCAGGAGTACCCATTCTATAGGGTTCTCTAGAAACAGGTGTAGCTCCTGGTACTAGTTCAACTGAAAAATCAATTTCTCTTTTAGGGGATAGATGAGGGATTTCATTTGGAAATACATCCTTAAAATCTCTAATCACTGGAAAGTTTTCCACAAACCCTTTTGGTTTTTTATTTTTGCTATCCCAATTATTCCAGTTGTACAACATACACTTGACATACCTTTCTTGTTTTCCTTTTTAGCTACAACGCATAAATTTGTCTGATAGATATTGGTTTTGTTTTTCCTTTCACTATCACAGATTTTCCTTCAATATCTATACAATGTAATATTTTATCTAAGAAATTTACTATTGATTTTTTCTTCTCTAACCAGTCCATTCCTACTAACACATCATATGATCCTAGAGGTAAGATATTTAAATGAATTTCAGTTTCATATCCGTTTAAATTTACAACTATTTTTGGGAGTTTGTGGGTCACTTTTCTTTTTGTTCATGTAGCTAATTGCACTAACCATGCTTGCTGAATTTATTTTTCTTTTAACTTACACTTTTCCAAAATCTATGGATTGACATAACTTAAATTTGCTCCTAGATATATCAAAACAGAAACAGGTTGTTCAACAATCATACCTTCAATTTCTATCATGGTTGATTGGTGTTCAACCTGGCGACCTTCAAGTGCAGGACTACTCCTAGGAATGTTTCGAGAAATGTCAATGACTGTAGTTGCCTCCTGTACTACTTGAATATTCTGAATTGTTCTTTGTGGGCAGTCATGTAACAAGTGAGGTTCTCCACATCCCCAACACTTTAGAGGTTCTTTTATTTTGACAACACCTTCCTTTTTTTTTTTGTATCCATTTCCTTAGATCCAGTATGTGATTGTGCTGGTTGGATTTCTCCACTTTTATTAAATTTCTTCCTTTGGTGGTTCTTCCCAAAAAATTTCAGATATGCTGGTTTTACTCTTTTTACATTTGACTCACCCTTCCCCTTCTCTTTATTTTTCTAATGTTTCAGTTGGTCATTTCTGCCTTTAAACTGTTGATAGCATAGTCTTGCTTTACGAACAGCTTCATCCATTGTTTTTGGATTGTCAAATTCGATTCTCTTTATAGATAGTAGGTAGGAAGTTTAAAAATCGATGTACCTTGGCCTTTTCCTCTTTGATATAAGATACATATCGAAGCAAGTTAGTGAAATTGGTAACAAACTCATCAATTGTGAGTTGTCCCAATCTCAACTCATGAAATTCTTTAGCTTTATCATCATAATACCTCTCATTCAAGTATCTAGACTTAAATTTGGCTTGAAATTATTCCCAGGAAACATTTTTTTCATCCAACACATGTACCATTTTTATTTCTTCCCACCAAAGGGTGGATTTACCCTGAAGTTGGTCAATTTCCAATCTGGCTTTCAGGTTACTTCTGTATTCATATACCTGGAAGTATTTAACCACGTTCAGAAGCCAAGATTTCACATCCTCCTCCTTTTCACCATCAAAAGTGGGAGGTTTGATTTTTTGGAATTTTCCTTGCAATTCATTTTTCTTTCTGGAATGATTTCTAGATGCTTCTCCACCCTCAGACCCTTCTGAGTTGGTTTCAGATTCTTTCCTCTTTCTTCCATGGTCTTCAATTTCATGACTAGACCATGAGGTTAATTATTTGATCAACCTCTCTTCTCTTCACTGTCTTGCAACAATCGTTCATTGCTAGTCCTTAGCTGAACCATTTCCCGTTGCATATCTCTTATCATGTCCAAAAATTGAGAATTTTGATCTGGTAGGTTTTCTGCACCCCCTAGATCCACATACAACTCTCCTTCTTCAATCATAATAGCAATTTTATTGTTTATTCACTTCAATCACTGCACACAAAAATTAATTAGTACATCATATTCTGTAAAAAATTTATTTTTATTTTTATTTTTTCACAGCAGCATATTTTTGGGTTTTTCTTTGTGGGGACACATAGACCTAGTGTTTTCAACTTGGGCTCTGATACCATTTGTAACAACTATACTTACCCAAAAAAAATTATAATTATAACACTATACTACTTTTTCTGTCCTTTAATTATTTTGTTTTTGTCACCTTATAACCTCTTATGCCTTTTCATTAAAGGATCTGCTTTCAGTCTTTTACTATGCCCTACTTATATTCATACCTATGAATATTTTTGTAGACATTATTTACTTTTAATTTATTAAGGAATACTTTTCATTTACATGACATATTTACTCAATATATATATTTATATATATATTTCATAGTTTATTCTACTATTCAAATGCTTACACTTCTCTACCTATACTGATATAGGTTTTTTTCTTCTTGACTCTAATTAACATTAAATTCTCCCCCATATATATATATATATATATATATATATATATATATATATATATATATATAAGAATTTTATATATGATTCATAACATATATATTGACGATATATTTTACCTTATGCATTCATATCATTTAGATCAATTTGTGTGATACTATTTTGAACTTGCACCTATATATAATAACTCCCTTGACAGTTTAGTTACGTTTCCCTTTAAATTCTATTTCATATGCTTTCACATAGGGTTTTTGGTCCTATTAGAGTTCGAATGATTTCGTTTAAACATGTTCGAATTAACCTTTTTGTACCTATACTTAACTCAAACCATTTTTATAAGGATTACTTCATGTATTAATATCTTGTTCATATCCCAATGTTGAATTAACATATCCATCTACTCTTATGGTTATCCTTATCTGCCATTCAAACGGTAATTAACAATAGACATGACATGTAAGACTATGTCATTTTTGTCCTTGATTTTGACCTATCGTATTTTATATAATTTTAACGGAGATACTACCTCCCTGCATTTAATTAACAATTGGATTTCTCCATAACAACTTTAATAAAAGTAAGTATGACCCTGTGGGTTCACATGGGCATATTAATTTTTATGAGCCAACTGTATGGTCGATTCGAATCGTGATTAACTTTAATAAAAGTAAGTATGACACTGTGGGTTCACATGGGCATATTAATTTTTATGAGCCAGCTGTATGGTCGATTCGAATCGTGATTAACGGTGAAGATTTTCGTCCGTATACCCTCCATCTTGGTGACTACAACAAGGGTTTTCTTTTATTTCTACAAATTTCATTTGGTAATTTTCCTTGCAGAGTTTCTTTCCTACTAGTAAGTCATTTATATAGAGTCAAGACTGGTGCTTTTCCACACACCTCTCAACATTGCCATGATACATTTCTCTTTCTCAACACAGGTGAGATGATGTCAATGGTTCCCTCACTTTGAGAATATTTTGACCTTTCTTTGATTTTAAGAATTCATTTATTCGTTTCTTTCTTAGTTTATTTAATGTTTCATCTTGTGCATTCGAAGTTACTAATTTTGTGAATTCTTTTTACGCACAGGTTTTGTCACCGTGCAAGTTTTTCATTTTCCAGCCTCCAACACAAATACGCAGAGGTCTTATGATTTATATATTTAGGTAAGCTCTACCTTGATATACCAATAACATATTATTTTTTATAATACGTTTTCTTCGTAGTTAATCTCTACAATGGTAACGTTTAATTTATACCAAATGTCCTGGTTGGTAGTTTTGAGCTCTCTACATTTTTCATGGCAGAAAGAGTTTGGTCCATAATTGATGGAGGAATTCTTTGTGGAATTCCTAACTCGATTTTATCCAACCTCTTTACCTTAAGGTGTATTTTTCGTTACGTTATGGTTTTAATGAATGATGAAATGTGAATGGGTCCCCTGGCCCTCATACTCCATTTTAAAATTGTTACTCAGTCGTTTTCCTTCTGGGAGTTTAAATGTTTAATTCTCGTTCTTTATATAATTTTTTTAGGAATTTGCAGTGTTCAATAGATTTATAGTCAACTATTGCTATCGTATTTTTTATGATCTCCTCTACGATTCATAAACTCTCCTTCTAGTTTTTACCTTCTCAGATGATTTGAGTTTCGAGTCTTTCCCATTTTGATTTCATATACTTATCAATATCTGATACCTATATTTCTCAATTTCGTTTTTAATTCACTTCATACAGGGTTATCCAAAGTAAACTTATATTCCCAAATAGATTTTTTGATTTTCTGTATATGACATTTGTCTGCACTCAACTTTTTAAGCTCAACGTTACCCTTATGTTTCATCCCACTGATCAATGTTTTGGTTCATGGATTTTGACATCAATTCCAGTGTCTCAATTGAAAGTAATTTACATTATTGTTACTTCTATATTCTCTTATTACTTTTCATTTCTTCATATAGTCAGTTTGATGAGTCAAGGCTCTTGGATATTTCGTAAAGCCTGAGATATTAAATTATTTCCGTGCAACTAAATTTTTATATTTACTTTCTATTTAATTATTCACTCCGTCTATTTTAGGATTTAGCATTTGCTTAAGTGTATAACCCTCTGGTATAAAATTAAAGCTTGAATGTATTATAATAATTTCAATTATGAAATTAAAATTTATTTGCTAGCTTCTCCTTTTCATAACATGACCTTCTCATGTACACAAAAACCCCTCTTTTCCAGATCTGTTCAAATTCATAGCTTCGCAGCAGATACCCTATAGCTGATTTTGTCCTCAACTCACGTAGTTAAATTTATTTATTTAATTCAATAAATAAATATTCCAATATTATACTTAGAGTTAAGAATTCATTTTCTTCCCTCTTATTGATAACCTGAACTGATTGTTTTACTCTGCTCTATTCAAGAGGACCTCACTGCCTCAAGATTTTTTTAAACAGGTAAAGTTTGGCTTATAAATTATTATCACAATAGTTATTTTTCATACATGTTGTATTTATTCTATATCTAACACACAGATTTATGTGAACTTTGTATAGGTATTTAACTTCATAACTTCTATAGTAGTTACATCATTTTCCCACTTTAAAGGCTTGACTACCTGTTTCCTTTAACTGCAGGTCGGTCGTCATCATCCACAAATTTCAGCCTTCAAGATATAATGAGTGTTATCATTGTAACTATTCATTTTATATGTAATTAAAATTAATATAATATGACTTACAGTCATATACATGGGACTGTTATACTGTTATTATATTTCACACTTGATATATTATTTGGTTCCCTCTATTAGAGGAGTTATACATCTCTTAGACCATTATGTAATTTCCCTTCAATTTACATAGAGCCTATATATCTCAAATTGTTTCATGGTTCTCTTTTCAACATACATTTTATTCTTCATGTATATGGGTTTCATAATTGTCTTTCAAATACATGTTATAGCTAGTTGTATGTATTTTTCCTAATTTAGAAATATGTACTGTTTGAGTGTAATTAACTTTAATTGTACGTAATAGTACTTTCTTGATTTAATAGAATAAATCACTTCCATTGTATACATTTCCACTTATGTTTTGTTGACATAATCAAATAGGTGTTTCTACTGTTAATTTCTATGTTTTTATTAACATATTTAGAATATTGTGAAATCCTAAGGATGTGTTTTGTATTTATATTACAATAGTTAACATAACCTAACAACAGATTTAAACCCTTCCAATTGGGTTTAGAGATTTTGTTTGTTGGTTGTTTAATTAACCAGTCTGTGAAACTATACAAAATATTTAGCTATACATGCTAGAGTTATTTTTCTGTTAAATACATTAGACACTTTATTACACAAAGAACAAAGAATTTATCATACAGATTTATAATTCAGGATACACAGTTTTTAGCTTAATTTCATCACTAATTACATTAACTCTTACTCTATCATCATTAACTAACATAATCATAAGACAAAATTTAACAACTGTTCATACCAATTCTGGTAAAAAATGTTTGCCACCCAACCTTGAGCTTTCATCCACAGCTCCCCCGAGCAAAGACCAATTCCTCCAAAGTGTAGACAACCTCTTGTCTACCCAGGAATGGCTTATTTAAGCTTGTTTTCCCTCAGATTGTTTCCATAACTGCATCCAGTTAAATTAGGATGTTTTTTTCCTTTAACCTAGGATTTACTTTTGTTTTTTCCACAAAAACTCTTTAAAACTAGCTTTTTCCTCTTTCTAGTTTTATTTCACATATTTTCAGTAACTTTCCACTTTACTGAGGTATATTTTAGATTTTTATCTCCAATCTAATATATTTATTTATTTTATTTTCTCCAAGGATTTTCGGAGATTTTTGGAATGTCTTTGGATTTAATTCCATCCTCATGGAATTGAAATCCTCGTCTCTAATTTACTCTAGTATTTTCACAATAATTAAAATTCCACATTTATTAAATTTAAAAAATAATATGTCCACATATAATTTTCCTTTAGGTCCACTTAACCTTTAGGATTTGCAACTGTCTAAATAAAAAAAGTAAAATAGGGATATTGCAGTAGGAGGACATGATACTTTTTGTGTTATATCATATGGATTTGCATATGTTGGTAAACCAAAATCCTCGAATTTTGCCGAGCCTATACGAGAAGTATAGCATTGTTACAAAATTTAAGGCTGATTTCCAAAGAGTTTATATATAGTCTCGAAAGGACATGACGAAGCATTTGTATCCATTGCAATATTTGGTAACCGAAGATGGTGTATTTGCACAGGCACAATAGTGGCCTACAGAATGGATGACTACGCTGGAGACAGAGGCAGGAGACAGTTCCGCAGAGAAGGAAACATTGTAGATGGAGAAACAAGTGCAAAGGATAAGAAAAAGGATGAGGAAGAGGAAGAACACAAAGAGAAATATGAAAAGGAAACTCTTGGAGGAGATGAGCACAACAAATAATATGAAAGGGCTGAGACAGACCCTTCTGTCCTAGAGAAAAGAAAGGTAGGTGCTAAAGCTACCAAGAAACCCAAAAAGAAGAAAAATGAAGATAAATAAAAGGACATAATGCCATTTGTCCTCACTGAGGGGACTTGGATCAAATTGGTGACATATTACAGGAAGCTACGAAAGAGTCATGGAACAGGATAGAGGATCACTAAAACAAAATTTTATTAGGTGTCGAGGAGCGGCTTGCAGAGTTAAAAATACTAGCACATACAACCATACAACCATCACATACAAAGGAAAGGTTGCGAGAATAAATATTAATAGAGCCCACACTTGGGGCGTGGTTAATGAAGATACATGTCGAAGCCTTACTGTTTGACTCCGTTGAAGTAAAGCAGCAGGAGAAAGGGTGGAAGTATGTAAATATGAACATCGTAGGGCCTTCATTGTAGATATTGCATGAGATACATCAAAGAATAAAATATGAGCTGAAGCAGTGAGAATAAATCACTGCAAAATTGGACATTAAAGTAGAACAAGAGTGAGACTTGCTGATGCAGCAGCTCGGCCAGGCAATTGAGGATAAGGATGAGGCAGTGTAGCAACAATATAAGTTAAAAGAGGTGGTCTAAGGCACATGTCAAAAATTTCTTAACATGGATGTCTGTGAGGAGGAATTAGTAGAAGACAAAGTCGTGAAGCTTGACCTTGCAATGAAGGAATCCAAGAAGAAGATCACAGATGTAAAATTTGAGTATGAGATAAATATTGGTGAGTTGTAAATGAAGCTGCAGTGAACTAAGCCACCAGAAGTACAACAACAGAGGGAGACTGACCTAAATACTGCAGTGGATGGTATCTCCACATCAGTGATATATTGTGGAATATTGTTGGATGAGACTTTATAGATTTATACTTCACTCCAGGAAGATCTAAATATGCAGAAGCTAGAAGAAGGCATTTAGTAGAAGTAGAAGCAACTGGAGGAGATTCGGGCAACTGTGAAGACCTTTCCAATATTGCAGAGGATTGTCAATATAATTGAGGGAAATTCCATCCAAAATAAGCTAAAAGAGTTGAGAAGGGAAGAACAGACTTTGGCATAGAGAACTCCGTCGTGGCAGGATGAGGCTCTCCAACTGTCCCAGGAAGTGGATGGGAAGCTTTAGGATCTTAGCCAGACAAAAGAGGAAATATTGTATAGGACTACAGGGCTAGCCATAGAAGCACTGTTGGAAGAATTGCGCAGTGAGGAAAAGCATATCATAGGGATTCTGTAGAAGTTCAAAGTACCAACGATGGCATATCAACAAAATCCAAAGGCAACGCAACTAAGTAACTCGAGATGAGTCACATGTGAGTGTTGGGGGCATGTTGGGCACAACCTAACTTGGCCTAGATTTTGGCTAAGAACATCGCATTTTGAGGAGCAAGGCGTGAAGTGGACCATGCAATGAAGCATTATAAATATACCACATAATGCCATAGGGGCTTCGGGGTGGGTCGAAGGCCCTCCTTTTTGTAAAAAACACTATGTTGTAAAGGTTTTTGGGTTATATTTGCTTGTTTTGGGGAGCCTATGGTATTGTAATGATATAACATGATGATATGATAGATGTTTAAGGGAAAGTCTTTGTAGTCTGTATTTTGTAGCGAAGGAAAGGATTTGAAGCTGAGTGCACAGAGACCTGGGAAGAGTTTGTAGCTTAGTGCACAGACCACCTACAACTTAGTGTGCAGGTCAATATTGATTGTATTCAAAGACTCATCATAATAAAGAAGCAGTTTTTTGGACGATATTATGATGTTCTTATGTGTTTTCTGTATATAATTGATTAATATCCATTGTTGTGAAGTAGTTATTACAATTGCATGTTATGACAATGCAGTAATGGTTTATGAGTTTATATGGAATGTTTATGTGATTTCTATGAATGTGGAAAAGTAATTTATAATTGTTAATAGTAAGATAAAATAAAAATACCACATATCCTTGTCCCTCCAGGCTACAGAAACCTGGTTCTGCATCCACCCATAGTCACTTCGGGTGAGACTATGATTTGCTTGCAGGTCATTGACGAAAGGGCGAGTGATCAAAGGTTTTGTTGGTGCGCGGTAAGTTTGAACTTGGGTCATCCCAAATCAACCCAAAAGTACATATAAAAAAATAATTTAGCAATAAATATTAATTTTCAAGTATTTTCTTACAGAAAATAAAACAAGATGGAACTCATTCATCACATAAAATAGGACGACAAGGAAGAAAAGGGTTGATTTCAAATCTTTTGAGTGATCATTAATATTTCCTTATAACAACTCAACGTTTATTTTTTGGATATCTTAAGTTTTTTTACAACAACCATGCTTGAATGTCTTCAAATAAGTGCTAACATACAAAGAAGAGTCATTGGAAGAACTGATTGACATTGGGTTAAATAAGGGTTGTGAGTATCTATTGGCATATCAAAAGTTAATTGTGGAATTTATGAGTATCCATGTTGTTTTACTTTTCTAAGTTTATAATTAATAGAACAAAAAAGTACTTTATATTAAATATATGATTTCTAATGAGATTTAAAACATGCAAGAAACAAAGTATGGAACTATGTGAACAAAATACTTGTTGCAACAAGGGATGAGACTTGGTTTTGAAACCATGTGCATAATTTATGAGTCACTTGGTATGATACATTTCTATTTGATTTACATTGGTGTATATTATTTATTTCAATTTTAATTATTCTCACCAATTAAGATACACTCATTACACTTTATTTTTATGTTTGCAAATGGAACTGCAATATCAAGAAGACAAAAAAATCGATGCAATCAACAAAACAATCATCCAAATATCCCAAGTCATGGAAGTAGCTTGAGCAATGACAACAGTAATGATGATTGATTTAGATATCAATGCAACCTATTTCATTTTTTGAAATAATTTTCTATGAAAATCAAACATTTTGTTTAAACTAATGGACATAGTGTCCCAATTGAAAAACAATGAGTTACCAATAAAAATCACATTTTGTATGATAAAGAGCCTCTTATTCATATATAATAAAATACATTTTAATTTATTTTGTTGTGTTATCCATTGTCGTTGTGATATTTCCATTGATGATGCAGTTTTTGGTAAAGTTGTTGGATGTAGTCTTGTTAGTTTGCATTGATGTCAACCTGGTAGTCGGATGATATCTAGTTTTTTATGCTTGATTTATATTTGTAAACTTGTTGTCGCCCTTGTTCTAGCCTGGACTTTAACTTAAAATGTATATTTGCTGATCGAAGTTAATACAAGGAGCCGTGCCATGATTTTCTCTCTCTGTGTTTAATTTTTCATTGATACATTGCTAAAGTGCTGAAAAAGTTAATGAGCAAAGTTTTTAGCTGTAATTTTTGCTATTAACAAATTTAGACACTACATTACAAGGTATGAAGTCTTTGTGGATACTTATCATTCCACAATAAATTATTTGATGAACAAACCATTAACTAGCGGTAGAGTGACAAGGTCGTTATTATTGTTGCAATAATTTAACATTACTATTGTCGATAGACCAGGAAAATCTAATGTGGTAGCAGATTTTATTTCAAGATTAAGTAATTATAGTGAAGCAATTCTCGTTGATGATGATTTTCCTGATGAACATCTTTTTGTTGTGTTGATATAATCCCCATGGTTCGCTGACATAGCTAACTATTTAGTCACTGGAAAAACACCACCTCACTTATCCGCTCGTGAAAAGTGGAGTATTATACAAAAAAATGTTGCATATTCCTAGGTTTAAGGGGACCTCTTTTACACTAGACCAAATCTTATTATCCATCGATGTGTAAGAGAGGAATAAGTGTTTTATATCTTAAAATATTCCCATGACGAACCTTTCAGAGGTCACTTTGCTGATAAGCGGACTGCATATAAAGTTTTACGAGCTGGCTATTTTTGGCCCTCCTTGTTTAAGGATGCCAAAAAATATGTCAAGTGATGTGATAGCTGTCAGTGAGTGGGCCAACCTAATCAAACCAATGAAATTCCTTTATGTTCTCAAGTTATGATTGAGCCTTTTGAAAAATGGGTCGTTGATTTTGTAGGACCAATAAATCCAACATCATTAAATAAAAAACATATTTTTGTTTGTACAGATTTCATTACAAAATGGGTAGAAGCTAAAGTTGTTTCTTTTGCTACTGAAAAAAATGTTGTTGATTTTCTCTTTACTAAAATATTTACTAGATTTGGTGTTCCTAAAGAGACTGTTTCTGACAATGGTCCACAATTTATTTCTAATCTGATAGAGGGAGTGATGGAGCAGTATAAATTTTGGCAAAGGAAATCTACACCCTATCACCTACAAGAAAATGGTCAGGTAGAGTCCACAAACAAGGTAATTGAGTCCATCCTCACAAAGATAGTAAATATCCATTGAAATTATTGGGCTAACAAATTATCGGAAGCCTTTTGGGCATATCAAACCACTTGGACGAACATCACAGGACATACACCATATGAGCTGGTGTACGGGAAACAAGTTCTTCTGCCGATAGAGTTCCAGATCAAAAATTTTAGGACTGTAGTCCAACTAGGATTAGACCTCTTTGAAGCACAACAACAACGCCTTCTACATTTGATTGAGTTAGATGAATTTCAAAGGGATGTTGTTCAACAGAACTTGTTAGTTCAACAACAGTGCAAACAGTGGCATGATAATTCCATCTGAAAGAAGAAGTGCCAACCAGGTGATTGGGTACTCCTTTACGATTCTAGATTTAAATATTTTAAAGGGAAATTCCATACACGCTGGATGGGACCTTATGAGGTAGTCAAAGTGATTTAGAATGGAGTGGTGGAAATTAAAGCTATTGATGGACGAGAATTACATGTTCCTGGTAAATGGGCATAGATTAAAGGTGTATTTTCAACCCCTTAATAAAGGAGATTTTATACAGCAAGTTCAAAAAAAATCTGAAAAGGAGATGGTAGGTGGAAACACTGACCTGTTGAAGATCTGATTCTTTCTTTTCCTCATATAATAAAATGAAAAAAAAATGACAAAAAAAACATATAAAAGAAAAAAAATTCCTCTAATTATGAAAATCAGTTGAGTGACATAATTGCAGAAGGATTGACCTGAAAACCAACATGCTGGCAGGGAGATCAAAATTTCAATGAAAAGGGAATATTTTTTAATTTTTGGATTGTTTACTCTCACCAAGAAGAAACAGGTTCAAATGGTAACCAAGCACTTAACAAAGTTTGGGATAGCTAGCATGGAAATTTTCATCCAAACAACGCTAAATTCCCGATGCATTTACTTTTTCTGGCACCAGTGTAGACAGGTCTTGAAGGTGAAATTATTCCTTTCTTCTATTTCTCATTTCGTAATTCCCACTATTTTTCTTTTCTTAATCCCATAGTGAATTACCTGCCTCTTTCTTCTAAGAAACTATCCCTACTCGATTTCGTAAAATCCCTCTTTTCCCTTTGAATTTTTTTCCACGTCCTGTTTTTGTTTACCCCCTTTGGTAGTATTATTCTTGGAATCCCTACTATAGTATTCCTTCCCATTCTGGAAATTACCCATTTTCCCACTTCTTTGTCCCCTCATGGACCGATTGCAGGTTCTGGTGCAGTCAGATCAGAAGGCATGCTCATGAAACACCAAAGAATGGCGAATAAAAATTCTCTTGTATAATCAGGCAAAAAAATTTAGTCCAGCCAAAGAACTTTGTTCTATCAGAATTTTTTTTATCCCATATTTCTTTGATGCTAAAAACATTCCTAGTGTAGGAACATGCATGATCGGTGTAGGCAGGTTTAGTGCAAGCACATTGCAGTGCAGGCAGGTTCAGTGCAAGCACACGCCCGACTGTGAAAACACAGTGCAAAAATGTTTAACATAGTACAGGAGTGTTTGATGCAAAATTCTTATTCGAAATTTATTTTCATTTCTGCAGATGAATGACTACAACAGTGATAGATCATAGAATTGCATTATTTAAATTTTAGTTAACAGTTTTCTTTATCATTTAATGACTTAGGGAGAAATTATTAAAGTGCAAGATATTTTAGGTTCTGAGGTCTAATATTTTTAATGAGTATCAAAGTACATCTAATGTGAATTATGAGGCAAAGCGTGGGATAGTAAAAATCTACCTGAAACCCCATACTTGCCTCCTTTTGAAAATATCCTACATCACTTGTTCATAATAATCTTACCTCAGAATCTGATCATCCATGATCATTACATCGCCGCCATAACAACCTCTGCCTCCTCCAATTATCATTACCTACCTGTAGCAGATTGATATGTGAGTGCATCTGAACAAAGGGATGATTTTAAGGATTGAGCGCGATTGGATGGATGGGACTAAAAATATGGTGGATGAATAGATCTCCGTCATAAAATTCTCGACAGCCCTTTGGCATTCCATAGTGTGAAATTATCCGAAGGCCGTGACAGAGAATAGAAGTGGATTCAAAAAAATATGGCACTTATGAGAAAAAAACCATCATCCATGAAATATATAGAATAGACTGCGGAATATCGAAATAGTCTTGCACTATTGCAAGAATCGGGATTTCTCCCGTTTTTGCAGAAATTTGATGGGTTCGATATGGTCGTGGCTCTCGAATTTAAAAAGACATTTGAGGGAGGCCAAGCTAAGGTAGGCTCATTAGAGTTCGAGGTCATGGAATAATCTATAGTGTGAGCTACAGGCTTGTAAACCACATGGGAACAATGGTTCAAAAAGGAGAGGATAAAAAATAAGAGATGGCGTTGATTCGTGGTCGACCGAAAGCTCAAAGTCGATTGGAAAAAAGGGCTTCCACGCAGCGCCATGATTGGAAAATGGAAAATACCTCTTGTATATATTACAAAAGTTTCTAACCTATGAAAGACATTATTCATTAACGTTCGTGTACCATATCCAGTTATTGTTTCATTTTGAATCATGGAAACACATCAAATTCCCTTATTACCTGCTATGAAGTTTAGAGAAAATGGAGAAAGGAGTGTAGAAATGGGATGCGAGCTAGGTTGCATACAAACTATACCATCACTGGATCATTTAAATCCTAGTTAAGAAAGAAATGGAGGCTAAGGAAATTACCTGGGAGGCATTCTTGAAATAATTCCAGGGAAGAAGTGTAGGGAAGTCGGGCGGGAAGAATGCAAGCAAGAGAAAGAACAAACAGGTGCGAGCGGAGGAGAAGTATGTTGAAGAAACTTCATCCTCGACAAAAAGAAAAGTGACCAGGACCTCGACCAAGAAAATAAATGTCTCTTCAGGGACAAGTCATGTTCGGTCGAGCGCCTCGATTTTGATTGATGAGTCACCCCAGGCTTCACCTGGAGATCACAACCTCTCGGTTCTTGAGGATGCAGAAGCTCATACTGTGGTGAATGAAGAAAATGCATAGAGGGAGGAAAATATATCCTTGTTTACCTTCCTTCATAAGTTGAATAAGAAAATAATGATGTCAAGTACAAGTAGAGACCCGACAGAGGGACAGATAGATGATGAGGTGCAACACATAGAAACCCTCAACAATTTTGATGAATAGGGTACTGAAGCCCCTGATGAATTAGTTGCACAGGGTACTGAAGCCCTTATCACAATGGACTTGGAGGATACTAAAACCCTCGGTGACATGGAAGCTCCTGGCACAGAAACCCTTGGTGATATTATGATGCAGAAACTGGATGGCCAAGATAACTTCGATCTTGGAAATGATGGTACATGCTTTGAATCTGTTGCAGAAAATGTTCTTGCACCAAATGAGCTGGACATGGATACCTCTACCCTGTATCTCTATAATTTGATAGTAGAATTGGAACAACAAGTTCACAACTTGGGGGAGTTGAACCAGGTCATGAAGGAGCAGAATTGGCAGAAGCAAGGCAAGATAGAGTTGGTAGAAGAGGTTAAACAACATAAAATTCAAGTGAAGGTATGGAAGTTCTGGGCTTATAAATGCTAAAATCACATCAAGAAGGTGACCAAACAATCTAAATAAGCCCGAGGTAAGAAGGTGATCCAAGTGGATCGAACAGGTCCAAGTACAAGTGGCTTAAGTACAAAGGCTCAAAAATCAAAGTGTCTGGAATGTGGAAAACTTAATGTCAAGTTGTAGATATTATCCTTCTGATTCCAGCAATGCAGACGTCACTCAATTATGAGTCTGTATGAAGGAGTTAGGAGCAGTCAAAGTTTTAGGGTTGACTTGGTGATGTGGCAGACTAAGGAGGACACAAATTTGCTAAGACTCGACCACCAAATTCTGGCCAACTCCAGTCGGATTCCAGGTGAAATTGTCGGGCAGTTAGTTTCACTCCTACAGTCAAAATCTAAATTTTTAAAAATGTCCATTTTGTTTATTAATATATATATATATATATATATATATATATATATATATATATATATATATTAAATAGGTCTGACGGTCTATGACCCCTACCGAATCCCACGGCATCCAACCGCACATCATAACCAAAAACATTTATTTGGGGGTAGGCAGTAGTCATGACCCCACTGCCCCATCCCATACCGACCCTTGCCACCTATATACGGGACCGATGGAGAATCCTGGGTGGGCCGCCCAATGCGGGCCCAACCCCTCGACCTTCATGTGTATAAAATATATGGTGGGGTTCAAAAAAATATTTTCTTTGTAATTTAAAACAAAAACATGCCTAATATGGGAGGGGTTGGGGTTTGACCGCCCGACTTCCTCCCTCCTAACCGGATCACTTAACCAAATTGCCCAAATGAATCCATTGGAGAGTCCGCCAAAATTTGTGTATATAATCCTGGTTTTCATAAGTGCGCCCAGACAGCCAGGGGAGGGCACGAAAATCGAGAAAATGGAACCAGGAGCACTGTGCAAGAGGGGGGTGGAACCATGAGCTGAGCCATTTTCCAGAAGGGTTAGATTTCACTTTTTTAGATTCAGGAAAATTTTATATGGATTCTACACTACTCGATGCCACAAATCCAACGATGATGTCCATTTCTTAATAATAGGTATACAATTTTCAGGCACTTTCAGTTATGGAGGTATAAGGGTGTAATTTATCATTTTATACTTGTACTTTTATTTTTTTCCACTTAAAGAAAGAGGGCCTCCTCACTATTTGAGCAGGGCTCGGAGATGTAGTCCCTCCTAGACGAACTCAGATATCAATTATGTGTCTTCTTGCATGATTTTAATTGCTTCTCTTTTCTTATGTTTATGCCTATAAAGTTTCTTGTTTAAAGCTGCAATTTTCACATGTAATTATTTAACACATCTCAAGAAAAAGATTTTGGATCATGGTATTAGAGCAGTTGTTTGTAGATGTGAATTACATGCTTGTATGCTAACTATAAACAAGCTATGAAGAGGCGAAGGGACACTGTGGTATTTTGATCCCGAAGCGAGATGTGCACATCAGAGAAGGAACATGGATGACAATGTTCAAAATGAAGAGGAGCTCAACTTCCACAATACCTTTTACAGCATGGTAGATCGAGTTGAGAAATTGTTCTCTAGACTTGAGAGACTAGAGAAAGGAGGGGGGAATTCTTCAGAAGGACAAGGTTCAGGGCATGGAGGTAATGGAGCTAATGGAGGAGATCCACCTCCTTCTCCTTCAGCAAGTGAAAATTCTTCCTCCTCTTCTCACCATCATTATAGGAATTCAGGAAATGCATCTAATAAACCTTTCCTTAAGTTAGATGTAAAATTTTATCTACCTATGTATAATGGTGAAAGTGATGCAAAGAAACTTAACAACTGGATTAGGTAGCTTGAAGTCTACTGTGGGATTCAGTGGATTATGGAGGACAAGGCAAATATCCAGTTGGCTTCTCTTCGACTGAATGACACAACTCTCATCTGGTGGGAGAGCAAACTTCAAGTCAACAATGATTTGGGTAACCTTCTTTCTTCGTGGTCAAATTTTGTTGTTTCACTTAAAGATCAATTATATCCCTTAGGTTATATGAAAAAAGCCTTAATGGAGTGGCAGTACCTAAGGCAAGGTAAAGGAAAAAACATGCAAAGCTTTACCGAGGAATTTAGAAAACAAGCACTAAGTTTGGGCATTTCATTATATTCTCCTGAAGTTGTAACTAAGTACATTGGGTCATTACATAGTTACATAATACATTCATTATTGTTTTTTGAGCCTCCTACCATAAATGAGGCCAGTGTGAAGGCCATGCACATAGAAAGAAGGGGGGCTCATGAACAAAGTGACCACCCAAAAAGGATTGTCGCAGCCAAAAGAAGGGGAAAAAATTCCTCTTGCAAAAATTGTGGAAAAGAGGGACATGACGAAGAAAATTGCTAGAAGTTGCACCCTGATTTGAGACATGAGAGAAATGACAACAAGGGGAAGCAAAAGATCGCCACCACCATACAAAAAAACCAAGATTCTAAATCTGAGGAAGTTGAAATGGTCACAACTACAGAATTTGCATGAGGTAGACCAATTGACCTGGGGTCCGATTCCAGTGATGAAATGAAGCTTGCAGCCTTTGGGATCACAACAGAAGGACCAATAGACTTGGGTTTTGATTCAAGAAATGAAACAAAAATATCAACCGTTAATTTACCAAACATGGAAAGGACACTTACTATGGCAGAGGTCCAATAACTTGAAGAGATTAACCAAGGCATCCAAGCAAAAAACTGTTGAGCTAAGAAGGCTCCTACAGGAAGCAAGGGAATAAAAACAAAGGTTACTACGCCAATTGCAATCTAAGGATGAGGCCTTGGAAAAATTGCGACATAACCAACTTGAGGTAAAAAACAACCCTTCAATTTCATGTAATTTTCATGATGATGAATTTGCTGCTTTTGAAAAACATACTGCAAGGATCAGATCAAAACTGCTAAAGAATATGGGGTATCAAGGAAAATTCCTCGGCATTCATGGACAAGGCATCGTAAACCCGATCAAAGTCGAG
This sequence comes from Pinus albicaulis, assembly GCA_034641835.2. NCBI lineage: Eukaryota > Viridiplantae > Streptophyta > Pinopsida > Pinales > Pinaceae > Pinus > Pinus albicaulis. The sequence goes on from CM076577.1 coordinate 604,302,356, forward strand.
GAATTTCCGCGTCGTGTAGGACTAGGATACACCAGAAGGAAATGGGAGAAAGCTCCAATACAACTATTGACCAGCCAATTACAGAAAATGAAATATCTTCCTCATAGTCCAGCAATAGTGAGGGCTCCATGAACACCTATTGGAGGAACACCAGGGGAAAGTTCCCCAAGGCGACCCAAAAATTTTGGAGGAAAAAGAATTGTTGTAGTCGTTGCAATGAAGTGGGACACCAAAAATCGATGTGTGTAGAAATTATACAATATGCATGCATATCTTGGATTCTCCTGATCTAACAATTATATGCCACAGTTAAATATAGAATCGCATCTACAAAAATATTTGCGGAATTTAAAACACGATCACAGATTACAATATCATGAAGAAATACCAATCACACATAACACAACTAATTTTACCAGGAAAGCATAAAGCTAAAAACCCCACTATCATATATTATGTATATATCATGGATCATGAAAAAATCTCATAGAAAACTCTAATCCAAGAGCTCTCAATACAATACACAATCGTCTCACACTGTCATACAAAAATTGGCAAATACATGTGCCAATTTATTGCCTCTAGACAGATTGTCTCCACTGTGCAATCCCTGATGGTCAAGTGCCCCTGAATAAATGATTCTTGTTTTCCTTGACTACACAATCCTCAGAGGCACATCCAGTGTGTGTGTGTGGTTGCATGAGTGCACCCACTAATGTCACAATTGATAGTCAAATTTTCCCTTTCACCTACATCTCAACTGGCTCTCCACTGGATCTGACATGCATGTAGTTAACAGTAGTAAATCCTCAGTTGCATGTGAGACCACTGATTGTGGATTAATTAATAATTAATTCACTTGATCTCTCACTTGTGTATCTTTAGTTACAACTATCACAACTGAGTTTAACTCATTTAACTAAGTTAAACTACCTTACAACTCAAATAACTACACATCCAACTCTGTTACAACTAGAATCACTTTCTTACAACTCAAGTCCACTTGCATGTCCCACCAACCAACCTTTCAACTTGAAATTCTTTTAGGTAACTGGTTTTCCACTTCAGTTAACTATTTCCAAGTCCTCATTGAGAATATATTAATATTTATTGTCCAAGTATTATTAAGGGATAATAGTAGTCGACATGCATCTATAAATAAACATGTGATCTATAAATAGAACTCACACATACATTTATAAATATACCATCATCTGTAATTAGAATTTTCTCAACCATATATAAATAGACATCATATATAAATAGAATTTTCTCATGCATCTATAAATAGACCTCCACGTAAAAATAGCCTGTGTGGGCCTCACCTAGTGTAGGTGCTTAATTTTCACTAGGATCAAGGATGTTGTTTCCGGATGCCAATTTCACTGTTTCTTGTTGCAAACTTCAAAAATGTGTCCAATGATCCATGCTCCAGTAGCATCAATAGAGGAGCCGAAAGGCGAGCATGTTCAACAAATGAATCCACCACATTCACGGTGGTCTACTTTATTAAGTTGGTTTTTTTAGAGGTAGTAGCTTGTTATGGCCACCATTGTAAATCATACATTGCAAGTAAATGCAAACGTGATGGTATGCTCCCATCACTTCGAAATGCAACGATTATGTTTTGGCCTTTCATTATGAGTATTTGAGGTATTGATTGTTGTTATGTAAACCTTGGCCAATGAGTGTGTGCTATAAACTCTTGGCAAGGAGGGGTTGTTGAGTCATGTGTGGTGTGCATGATTGCAAATGATGTATGAGTTTGCGTGCAAGAGATTGAAAGTGTGGTTTTGAGTGTGTTAATGATTTTGGGGTACAAAAGCTCTTCAGTGGGGATGAATGATCCAGGTGGATTGAACAGGTCCAATTACAAGTGGCTTAAGTACAAAGGCTCAAAAATCAAAGTGTCTGGAATGTGGAAAACTTAAAGCCAAGTTGTAGATCTTGTCCTTCTGATTCCAACAACGTAGACGACACTCAATTCCGAGTCTGTATGAAGGAGTTAGGAGAATCAAAAGTTTGAGGGTTGACTTGGTGATGTGGTAGGCTACAGAGGAAAAAAATTTGTTGAGACCCAACCATCGGATTCTAGCCAACTCCGGCCGGATTCCGGGTGAAATTGTGGGACAGTTAGTTTCACTCCTATAGTCAAAATCCGAATTTTTAAAAATTTCCATTTTGTTTATTAAAACAAAAAAATAAAAAAGAAATATATTAAATAGGTTCAGCGGGCCATGATCCCCGCTGAACCCCACGGCATCCAACCGCACGTCATAACCAAAAACATTAATTTGGGGGTGGGTAGCGGTCATGACCCCATTGCCCAACTAGCTACTACCCATACGTACTAGTGATAAAAAATATTGCGGGAGGGGCGCATGCTATCAACCGTGTTTCCCCATCCCATATCAACCCTTGCCACCTATATACGGAACCAACATAGAATGCGGGGCGGGCCGCCCAATGCAGGCCCAGCCCCCCCACCTTCATGTGTATAAACTATATGGCGGGGTTCCAAAAAATATTTTCTTTGGAATTTAAAAGAAATGCATGCCTAATATGGGAGGGGTTGGGGTTTGACCGTCCAACCTCCTCCCTCCTAACCAGATCATTTAACCAAAATTCCCAATCAAATCCATTGGAGAGTCCACCAAAATTTTTGTACAAAAACCTGGTTTTCATAAGTGCGCCCAGGTAGCCAGGAGTGGGTACGAAAATCGAGATAGTGGAACCAGGAGCACTGTGCATGAGGGGGGTTGAACCATGATCTGAGCCATTTTCCAGAGGGGTCATATTTTCACTTTGTCAGATTCAGGCAAATTTTATATGGATTCTGCACTACTTGATGCCACGAATCCAACGGTGTTGTCCATTTCTTCATCAGAGGTCTGCAATTTTTGGGCACTTTCAGTTATAGAGGTATAAGGGTGTAATTTCTCATTTTATACTTGTACTTTATTTTTTTTCCACTTAATGAAAGAGGTCCTCCCCACTATTTGAGCAAGGCCTGGAGATGTAGTCCCTCCTGGATGAACTCTGATATCAATTTTGTCTCTTCTTGCATGATGTTAATTGCTTCTCTCTTCTTATGTTTATGCCTGTAAAGTTTCTTGTTTAAAGCTCAAATTTTCACATGTAATTCTGTAACACATCTCAAGAAAAATATTTTGTATCAAAAGGCAAAGGTAATGAAAGTAGGAAATAGTATCCAAGTGCAGGATTGAAAAATGGCTCCCTATTTTGAAGATTTTTTGCAGCACGTAAAGGTTGTGTGAGGTCACACAACAGTTTAGGGATGGGAGGATTTTGGTATGCTGAAATGATCTATTTTTACCCCCTTCCTATTACAAAACCATAATCATTAACCTCTATTTTATCTCCATAAACCTCCTCATTCCTGCACTAGTCCAAGATTACTGTCTATTCCCACACAAACCTCATATTTCATGTTTAAGGTTTAATTGGTGCTTAATTAATCATTTTATATAGATTTTGTGCCATTAAATATTTCTTGTAACTTATGTTTAATTTACTAAATTATTAGGTAAGATAAAGTACTAATCATTATATTAACTTGATCTAGTGCAGGTAGATTCCTGCACTGCTGGCAACTACTCGTTTTGTGATATCCGCATTAACTCGATCACTTCACGTAGGTATCTTGGTCCATGACGTCCAGTTTAGTTACGGTCATCCAAATTTGAACTCAAGTGAAGGATAGCTAGGATGTGGTTGAGGATAAGTTCTACGACCAACGATTAGTTCGCATCCTATTATAGCCACTGGCTTAATTTTGGATTTTTTTTTGTTATTTTGTTCAGCCGAAAGGCTCGATTTGGAGTGACTGTGTAATTTTCGATTATGACCATAGGCCGAAGGGATGTATAAAGCATAGCTCTTAAATAGAACTAGTTTAGCGATAGAAAGTGCAACTATAATTTTGGTTTATTTGTAATCTTGTTTTCGCACTCGTTCTGGGTTGGACTTGAACTTAAAATTTATATTTGATGATTGAAGTTAATACAAGGAGATGTGCCATGATTTTCTCACTCGGTGATTAAGTTTTCATTGATGCGTTGCTAAAGTGTTGAAGAGTTTCATTTCCCAAAACGGGAAATGAGTTGGTTGGCTAGGGCCCAACCAACCCAACTCGTTTACCCTCGTGCTTTCATTATCGTAAAAGTGTGAGTTAAATTTGTTTATTTGCAGAGCGTGGTTTAAATCTTAATTTCCTTCTTGCTTAAGAATTTTTATTTACTTAGTTGAATAGTCAAAGTGTGAACGGATCCATTGTGTGGAAGTCAAATTGAATTTATTTATTTCCTGCAATTTATTTCATGGTTTTCTTTCACTTGGATCATGCAGAGAGATCATTCTTGCACCAGTGCATGTAGGATCATGTAATTTAGACTTCTAGTTTATTTACAACAACTGTTTTATTATTTTTCCTTCATATGATTCAATCTATTCCTACAAGTAAGCGTTTACTATCAGAAGGAAGCATTTATAATACTAAAATCTGAACTCTTAAAGATTAAGAATGACTTCGTGAAATGGAAAAGAACGTTGTTGCAATATCTTAATTCATATTTGCATCTCGTGATTTAAGGAGAAGGATTAAAAGTAATTTGGAATATTACAAGTAAAAATTTTTGAGTTAGGTATGGTCACATGCAAAACCCTTTTGACTAAAGAAGGTCTTCTTTAACTTTTGAAGAGTGTTTTCCTCTTAAAGTTTATTTCTATTACAAGGTTCAGTTGATTGAAGCATTCTCTTTCACATGTAAGTCATTTTAGAATTCTACTCGCATTTGCAATTATTTTTATAGTTAACTCGTCATTTTGTTTTTCGAAACTAAATTAGAAAACTTGGTGTAGGAAGCTCTGTTCCCGTACAAGAACCAGTGCCTTGTTATAGGAACAGAGCGCTCCAAGCCTTGAGAATTAGGGCCCCTACATGAAGACATAAGTCTTTTGTATAAATGTAAAATATACCTCTCACATAAATTTTTGTACCTATACTAGTGCAAGCAGATTGCAGGAGTATAGGAACGATCGCTTATTGTGAGAAGGAAAATCATTTAGAAGGCAGATTCTTTCAAGGGCCCACTTGATAAACTGTCATTACCTATGCGCCTCATATTTGTCTTGTTATTCTTAAAGAATACAGAAATGTGGAAATTCAAAATCTTTGAGGCCTATAGCCGATCTGAATCCCTTTCTAAGGTCTATCAGGGACTCAGGAGTCAGTTCATCCATAAATTTCCCTCTATCACCCAAGGATCTGATGGAAATCAACAACATGAAGAAATAAAGAAGAGCAACAAAGGTTCTACCTCGTATATAGGAATTACCATCTCTAAGTTTAACTGCGGCAGGATTCACTTTCCCGTTATCTCTTCTCCTAGCAGCGACACTGAAATGCACTGTAGGGCCAAAGCCAAATGCCAGCAAAGTGGAAAAATCCTGTTCCTGTCAATTATTTTCTGGTGTAAGACGGAAATTTCTGAGAATTATATTTTCTGGTGTAAGATCGAAATCTATGAGAAGATTTAATCTCTTTTTCACCATTGGGAGCCATTCAAGACCGAAAACTTTTGGATATGGAAATTTTCACATGACCAATTTGAACGAGATCACAAAATATCCAAAATAATCCACTGTTGTTTCTGCTACAAGGGAAATCATTATGTACGTGGAGGCAAGCACATAGTAAGGTTATTAGACAGTTATTAATGATCTCCTGAATATCAAAGTTCATGAAAATTGTAAAAATGAATGATTAGCACTTGGGAAAGTATTTTGGGGAGGTAGAATGGATCTGTCCATCCCATGCCCATTCTCTACCAAAAATGTCATCTCTAGACCCCACGATGTATGTCCCTCTGTTGCCCAAGGCTCCGATGGATCCCAACAATGTGAAGAGAATAAAGAAGAGTAGCAGAGATTCTGCCTCGAATATAGGAATTCCCGTCTCTAAGGTTAACTGCGACAATATTCCCTTTCCCGTTATGCCTTCTCCTAGCAACGATGTTAAAATGAACCATAGGGATCATTTCCAATTTCACATATACTATATAAGATAATCTAAACTCTCAGACGAGAGTTAAAACAAATCTAGGCCGAGAGTTTTAAAACCTGAGAGTTTACGTCAATAAAACTCTCGAACGAGAAAATACTTAACTCTCCTCCAAGAGTAGTTTAACTTCGGTCAAGCCCAATCTAACTCTTGGGCGAAACATTAAAAATATCTCGGATGAGAGTTCTAAAAAATATTGGTCGAGAAATTGAGTTGACTATTTTCTCAAATGAGAAATTAAAAATTTCACCCAAATTTTGGCCATCTGCCAAAACGTTTTTCCCAACTTCGGGTTTTCACCCATATATCGAGGATAAACATAGAATTATACTTCAACATTTAAGATTATTCACAGTAGTGAGAAATTTCCTTTATTTGATTTTTTCGCAAATGCATTCTTTCACATTCCAACACTAGAACTGCTTTGGTGTCAATTTCTTCTGAGATCATTTTATGTTTGATTATTCAATATTTCAATTGAGAAGCAAAAATAGAAATAGGAAAAGTTCATACCACTTTTGGCATTACCTGTTCTTCATCTCTAAGTTTACGAAACCACCGGGTGGACAATTAAGTGTTGAATGAGTTTGCTTAAGTTCAATTCCTGCACCCAACATTTTGGCATCGTTGCTGGGGAGGCGATTTGAATTGGTAAGAATTTTCCATTTTTGAAATAAGGGTAAGTGTTAAACAGGTAAATCCTCTCTGCGGATAGAGACGATCCCTCTAGTCCTAGAGTGGGTCTAGAAACAAAGAGACATGCTAGAGTGTTGATTCCTAATTATTGAATGAAAGAGGACACAATAGATCGACCTACCTGGAGTCCAACGATGTTGTTGTTGTTGTAGTGGTGGTGTCCTCTCACTCCTTCCTTGGCAAGTCACAATCCTCTCACAATCATGCTCGGATACCTACACATAGACTCAGAAAACAAGAACAACATACGAAATAATACTACTTCATTCATAACTATTAGCCAGTCAAAGAGGGTTAAATATATTGCATTAAACAAATGTCATAACACAAAAGTGGAACCAAACAGTAGTCACGTATATGTATTAATGAAAGGAAAAGATACAACCAAAGCTTTGACATCGTGGTCTCCTCCAGCGGGGTTCAGCCGAAGCACGTCTCAAATGTTCGTTAGGGAATTTAGACAGGGAAAGGCATGGACTCAAGCTCTCTTAGAAGGCCTAGACTCAAGCTCTCTCAACATAATTCCTTCTTATTCTATCTCTTCAGAAGTTCTGCTATAGTATGTTCAATTCTCCAAGTTCAGCTAGCTTATTCAAAGGGAGATAACTTCTTTTTATAGAGGAAAAGGAGGAGGTTAGGATCCCTACAAAGGTGGGAGGGAGGCCTATCCTTTAGGAGGTTTCCATGAGAGGTGGAAACCATAAACCAAATGAGGAAGTTTGTGGTTTATCAGTTAAACCACTCCCAATGACTCATCCTTGAAGTTGTTGGAATGGAATCTCCGCCTCTATTTTTAAAAAACATTCCATCAACATCTCGATGCAAGTGGATAAATAAGACAAAGTGCCAACTGGTGTGGGGCCCAGTTTTAATATTCCTCTTCAGCGTGAGGGCATAATTGACTAATCGTGCCCAGGTAAAAACAAGGGTTTTTGGGTCTCTGCTCAAGGAATTGTCAACAGAAGGAATATTACTCTCATGCAAAGGGATGTAATGACGGTCTTTGCAAGGCATGACATTGCTTATTAATCATGGAAATGACCCTCCAATCGGCGAGATGGGGATTTTAGGGATAGTGACAAAATGTTGTGTAACAGATGCCCCCTAAAGCATGAGGTCCAAGGGAGAGGGAGGGGTGAAATGCTTTATGAGAACGCGTTCGAACCAAACATCGTTGTTGGAAAACCTGCAATTACAAATACAACTGATATCTTTGATACATGAACATGTGCTATGGGCGCAACCATCCATAATAGAGTGTATAAAAACTATGATCCGAGGTATGGATGTAGCCATCTAACAATAAGAATCAACAAATAGACTCAGGTATGGTCGCAACCATCCAATCAAAAGAGTCATGCAATAAGTGATGATAATCCACAAAAATCCATAGCCTGGATTTTATCAGACAAAACCCAGGGTCTTGCGCTCCATCTCGACCCGAACAAGTATAGATTCAAGCATGCGAATATATGAGCTGAAGTAGAACATGCAAGAAAATCACCTGATTACTAGCCAATGATGAAAGTTGTTAACATGCACGAGAGAAACCACCAATAATGACAATGGATCTCAAGGTAAAATCGGTACAATCCATGGAATGCGAACAGTGATTTGGCATCAAACACCCGCAAAATCACTTGATCGAAGGCCAATCAGGTGGACCTTGCGTCAAATGCGAAGAACTTGCCATTGAGGCATGTAGGCTCCAAGGTACCATAAGGGAGTCTCTAGATCAAATTCCTGGATAATGAACTGAAGTTGACAGGAAGTGACCTGATCGAAGGTGGGCCATAATTTTTCCCACATCATCGACACATTACAAAGTAACATGATGATAGTGAATCAGGACCAACAGAGAATCAGGGGAAGGTTGAAAACTACAAAGGAAAACTTTTCTTGAACATATCAACGACACAACTCTGGATTTGGTAGTATTTGACATCAAGGGATCTGAGGTCATGGTGACATGGCAAAGGGATGATGAGAGGTCAAAAGAGATTACCCAAACCCATGGAGGAAAAGGTGATGAAACGAGATGTCCCCAACCTGACATGAATGCAGACAAGTGCCATTTTCAAGAGCGACATACTGCCAACATAACTAAAACATGGTTCCATTTTCCACCACCATTTCTGGTGAGTAACCCAATTATTTTTTAAAACAAGCTTGAAGGGGATAGCATATGCTTGTGCTGTAAGTTTTTCCTTCGGAAAAATCCAACCTAGTACATTTTATGAGCCCTAGGAAGGAGGAACTCGAATAATGTCATAGTGATGAAGTCCAATGTCATTAAGTTTTAACGAGTCTGACAGAGGAATATCTCAACATCTTTTCATGTTTATAGAGTTTTAAAAGAAGGTAAAAAAGAAAACTCCATCATGGCCCTTTTCGTAAATAGTCTCTCAGATTCAAAAAGGTAGAAAACAATATCTGAAAGAACCTCTTAGTCGCGATAGGCTAAGGTATTCCGTTTTCGTAAATAATCTATCCCAGCCCGAAAAAGGGGTAAACGTATACTGGGTAGATATCACTTCGTAGCCATTTAACGAGTTTGAAACAACAAGAGTCTCGGTAATCTTTTCAATTTTAGAGAGTCAGAAAAGAGCTAAAAGATGACTCCAGTAGTGACTTTTCGTGTTTTTACCGAGTCCGAAAAAGTATAAAATTCAACTCGTTACTTCATCACTATGGCTTGAAAACCTGTTGCTCCACAAAAGACACGTGTAAAACCCATTTTCTTAAAATAATATAATAGAATAATCGAAATATATGTCTTAAAACCTAATTAAGGTTGTAAAAAGTTATAAAATGCCAAAAATGGTAAAAATAATTACTTTTCAATTTTTACCTCTTGCGGAGCAATAGTTACCCATTTCATACTGTGATTTTGTGGCGACGATAGTGAGCAATCCATCAGACCAATCTCGAATCCGTTAGTTTTAGGTAAGAGTCAACATCCTTCCCTTCCTTTTAAGTCATATTTTATTTTCTGCAACTTCCAATTTTGATTTCTGGGGGACGAAATGCAAATATTAGGGCACGGAGGTTGGTGCGGGTTTCGAGTATGAAGTCGCGCCAATCGCCCAATTTTCTGAACTAGGGTGCGCCCTTGGCACGGCTATTTGGGAAAAAGTCACGCCAACTATGCAGACCATTCTTGTGCAAAAATGCAAGTTAAATACCCATTTTTTTACAAATCTAAGTTTCAAAAATGGCTAATACCATTCATATGAATGTGTTTGCAGGTAGAAAGCGGAAAAATGGTAATCGAATGGAAAGAACGGGAACACAGTGAAGAGGATGAGCTTTCCATGGGAAATGAGAGATGCATGGAAGCTCTCAGATACTGTGGACTAAAGAAGTTCTTCTTGACACCGTGTCTCCATGCTCAACTGGAGCTGTTACAGTATTTGATCAGCATATGGGATGAGAACCAAGAAAAGTTCATCCTTCGAGATCAGGAACTTGAGATTGATGTTTCTGACATCTATTTCATAACAGGATTATTGCAGAGGGGAGAAACACCGATCCTAACTGGTACCTGGCCTTGCATGGAGAGCATGTCCATGGTGATTGACAGGGTATGTCCAGGGGCACGGAAGGGAACATGAAGTGGGAAAGTCGATATCCAGACTATCCCATACTTGGCACTAAAATTAGTGCTACATACCATCACATGAGCTGCAGGATTGAAAGCACTGGATGAAGCAATAAAGACACAGTTTCTTATTGCTACCGACTGCTTGACATTGACCATCTACAACTGGGCAGAGGCTGTGACAATAAACATGAAATTCCAGCTAACAAAATGCAAGAAGACCAAATTGAAGCAATTCAATTATGGGTCTATCCTGGTATCGTTCTTCCTGGAACGACTACCAATTTTTCAGCGTCAGGAGGTCATAGTCCCAACACCACCAGCAAGAGAACCACGGATGGCTCGATGGGCAGCTCTGATGCTAAGGGAAGGGGGCAGTCAAAAGATGTCCTGGAGACCGGAATTTTTTGATTGGCTCCACCGACAGTTGATCGTCGTGGAGGACTGGCCCTACTCTGGTACAGATTTTACTGGTGATTTGGGCCTCCCACTCTTAGAGGGAGAGGATTGGGATGAAGATTCGGGTAAGACTCATTTTTAATTTTCATGAGTGTTATGATTTTTTTTTTTACTATGTATGTTCTGACATTAAATCCATGCATTTACAGATGTTGGCCCAGAGAGACCCATGGGCATGTCTCTGATAGCGAGGTAAATCCCTTGTGATTTCGACCCTCATGGTGATGGAGGCGAGGAGGAGGAAATCGTGCGCAACCTAGAGGGGATCACACGTGGAATCCCAGACTATGCATGATTTGAAGACGTTCCTCGTGCCTACCATAGGCATATTGTAGGGGTGCCAAGCCGCATTCACCGCTTATTGAGGTGGATTGTATAGGCAGTGACATGCTATCATAAGCATCATGCTGATTAGACACCTAGGATTTATATATGCATATTTTGAGAGACATGGTGTCTCAGGATGTAACAAAAACACACATATTTTTTGAATTTATGATGCACACTTATGAAAACACGTGATATATATACCTCTATTTTCCTACATGGATCTTTTTACATATGATGATGATTTTACAAATTACACAAATGTCTATCTAATACAATTTTAGCCACTGTATCAGTTAATGCATTCATTCGTCTAGGAATATGTTGATATGTGATAAAATCAAAATGTATTTCTATCAAACGAATACGTAAATACAATCTCAAAATGTACGAGTTTCTGACTAAATAATGACCATTGAGTTGCAAAACAAAAAGTTGTGAATTTAGATTTACAAGCAGTGCGCATATGCCGAGATTGATTACCTTGGTTAACAGTTCAAGGACAACACTATATTCAGCGACATTGTTTGTAGCCCATCCTAGAAAAATACCTTGCAGTTCTATCAACTCACCAGCAGGATCATAGACTAACCAGGCTGCTGAAGAAAAATTCCTGGTACTGCGGGAAGCACCATCCGCAAAACTGACATAAGGGGTAATAGACATCTGCACAAATAAGCAAGACCCAATAAGCAGGAAAATTCTCACAAATAATACCAAATCAAAACATGTACAAAAATGACAAAAAACACCTATGTACATAAATCATGCGTGAATTACTCATGCATAATATTTTTTGAGATACAACCCATTTCTGGGTTGTTCTAGAGGATGACCTTCGTAATCAATAAGCTCATAGACCCCATTCTACAACACATATTTAATAATGTAGGGCCCATGCCACAAGGGTTGAAATTTCCCTGCCCCCATCTTATCATGAGCTTGGTCATATAGGAGGACAAGATCTCCTTCAACAAAGGAACGAGGTGTTATAAAATTATATATATTACAGAGCAATGAAACACATTAAAATATGTGGAAAACACAAGCACACAAAACACATAAAACCAGAGAGACACAGATATATGTGGTTCACCCAGTTTGGGCTACGTCCACCCCGAAAACCAGTCCTTCCTTTCTATTATACAGCAAAATGAAGAGACACAACATACAGTAGATCTGCTGTAATATCCTCTATTCTCTCTCAAAATCTCTCTATCTGTTTCTCGCTCTGAGAATACACATACAATACATAGCTGCAATACAATACCCTCATACAAGCAAGGGGTTGCCTTCTAGGGCAAAAAACCCTAAAATAAACATAACTTCTATTGTCAGATCATCCGCCTAATGAGTGGCCTAGATTGACTAGAAATTACTATGCTTTTACAAGGAAATTTTACATATGTTTTTAGCTTTGGAGGCACTGCCCCCGAAACCCCCGCTGTGCGGGGGGCCCACAAAGTCGCAGGCCACCTCCCCCGGACCCCCTAGGAGCATTTAATTTCAGGAAGCATTGGACGCCCCCATTAAGGTGCTGGGCTGTGTCCAACGTTGTGACAAGCAACAAACAAGATAATCAGCTCCACACCCAAACACCTACTTGGAGGCCGATTGTATAACCCACCGTCTACTTGGTCGGACAAATGACCGCTCTTTGGACTCGTTGTTTTCATCTTCATCGTCATCCTTGAAGACCAATTGAACCTGAGCATAATCTCAGTTTCTCCTTGGTTACAACTTTTGTTAGCATATCTGCAGGATTCTGGCTAGTGTGTATCTTTTTCAACTTCAACTGTCCATATTCCAATATTGACCGTATGAAATGGCACTTGAGCTGTATGTGTTTAGTCCTGGAAAGAAATGTCGAGTTCTTTGCAAGATGAATGGAACTTTCACTATCACTGTATAACGTACCCATATCATGCTTCTTACCCAATTCATCCATAAACCTTTGTAACCAAATCATTTCTTTACTAGTCTCTGTAGCCGCAACATACTCTACTTCTATTGTTGAAAGTGCAAAAACACTTTGGATTTTTGAAACCCAACTAATAGTTGTTCCACCTACAGTAAATACATATCCTGTAGTGCTCCTCCTGTTATCTTTGTCACCTGCCATATTTGAATCAACATATCCTTGTAGAGAAATGTTTGAACCAGCAAAGCATAATGATTGATTTGTGGTACCTCTCAAATATACGAGAATCCATTTCACTACCATCCAATGTTCTTTCCCTAAATTGTTCATGTACTTGCTTACAACTCCCACCGCATGTGCAATATCAAGCCTTGTACGAAAGACTATCGCATACATTGCTTCCAACCATCGATGCATACAACTTTAGACACATAGTCCATTTGATCGGGGTCTCTTGGGGCACATCTCCTTACTAAGTTTGAAATGGATAGCAAAAGGTGTACTAACTGGTTTTGCATTCTTCATATTAAATCTTTTCAACACCTTTTGTATGTACTCATTATGAGACAATGCTAATTTGTGATTTTTCCTGTCTCTAGTTATTCTCATACCAAGGATTTGTTTTTCAACTCCAAAATCCTTCATTGCAAATGAATTTGCTAATTTTATTTTGAGCACATTTATTTCCTGCATGTTAGACCCTACAAAAGACTTGTCATCTACATACAATAACAATATAATATAGCTTCCATAATTTTTCTTTTTAAGATAAACACAATGATCAGAGTGACATCTAGTATAACCTTGTTCAGACATAAACTTATCAAATTTTAGATACCACTAGCTTGGAGCATGTTTTAAGCCATACAAGCTCTTCTTTAACTTGCACACTAATTTTTCTTTCCCTTTGACCTCATATCCATGTGGTTTCTCCATATAGATCTCTTCCTCCAAATCTCCATGGAGAAATGTTGTCTTTACATCTAAATGTTCAAGATGTAAAACTTACGCTACTACAAGAATTAAAATAGTTCTGATTGAAGCATCTTAGCAACAGGAGAAAATATTTCATCAAATTCAATACCTTTCTTCTGTGAAAACCCCTTCACCACAAGTCTAGCTTTGTACCTCTGTTTTCCTCCATCTTCTTCCTTCCACTGTAAAACTATCATTTATTCGCAATGTAGTTTCATCACAGTGCAACCCGACTAAGTCCCAAGTCCTGCCATGTATTGCTGAGTCCTTCTTCTCTGGCTAGCTCCCACTTCTTCCTATTTTCAACCTGGTATCGTTTTCCTTCATAAACATTTAGGTTCACTTAATCACTCAAAAATAAAAAATATAATGACAGGTATCATTCTGTGGGGTCTACTTATCCTAGTAGATCTTCTAACACCACTTTTAGGTGTTTGAGGTGCTTGTTGTTGTTGTGGATCTTGATTATTATTATTTTTAGGCACAATTACCTTTTCTGTGATCTCATCAAGAACTATGTATTCTTTGTTTTCTTTTTCCTGTTTCTTTTCCTGCAACTCATTCTTCTACAATACCTTTTCATTGAATATTACGTCTTTGCTCCTAATTATTTTGTGATTTTCATAATCATATAAGTGATAACCAAAATCATTAACACCATATCCAATAAAGGTACATTTCTTTGATTTTTCCTCAAGCTTTGTTCTATTTTCTTTATTAATATGGAAAAGGCCTCACAACCAAAAGGCTTTAAAAAAGAGTAGTTTACCTTTTTACCTGTCCATGCTTCCTCTGGAATACCACCATCCAAGGAACTTGAAGGCCCTCTGTTTATTAGATAAATAGCAGTATCTACAGCATCTGCCCAAAATTGTAAAGGCAATCTTGCATGCAATCTCATGCACCTTACACGCTCCATGATTGTTCTGTTCATCCTTTTTGACACACCATTTTCTTGTGGTGTTCTTGGAACTGCCTTCTCTCTGTGAATTCCATGCTCTGAACAGTACCTATCAAACTCTTTGTTGCAATATTCACCTCCATTGTTCAGTTCGAGACACTTCAACTTATTTCCTCAATTTCAATCTCAATCAAAGTTTTCTGTGTATTTTCATATCAAATACATCAAATTGATTCAACACAATAAATCCAAGTTTTTATAGTTGCATCATCAATAAAAGTAACAAAATAACGAGAGCCACAGAGAGATCATACCTGAGCAGGTCCCCATACATCTATATGCACAAGCTCTAATTTTTCACTCTTCTTTTATTTCACAACTCTGAGAAATCTGACTCTCTTATGTTTTCCATAAATACAATTCTCACAGAAATCCAAATAAACATTCTTCAAACTCGGCAACAAATTTCTTGAGTGAAGAATCTTCATCCCCTTCTTTCACCTGTGTCCATCATGATGCCATAATGTTGCATCTCGCTCCCTTTGGAAGTTAAATCATTACCGCAGTTAGGAGATACCATTGCATAAATACAATGTACCAACCTTTTCACCTTTTTTCTTTTACCAAGTGCTCCTTCGATGCCTTCCTGCATTTTATCTTTGAAGCTTTTCACACAACCTCCCACCGCCTAATCGTCTTATTGAACCGTCGTATTTGGAACATGTCTTACCTCCTTTAATAGCCATTGGTTTCCATTCTGTTGTTTTACAAGAACTTTACCCATTCCAACAATTTTACAAGGTTTATCATCACCCAAACGAACTTGTCCAAAATCTCCTTGAACATAGTCATGAAAATATTTATTATCAGGTGTGGCATGGAATGAAGCCCCTGAATCTACAACCCAAGAATCAATAACATTTGCGAAAGAAAGAATAAAATCATATTGTAACACATCACCTGTCATATTTGCTTCATGATTGTTTTCTTACTGTGCATATCCTTCTTTTCCCTTCCGAGATCTAAAGTCTTTCTTTAGGTGTCCTTTCTTTCTGCATTTCCAGCACACTATCCCCGATCTGGACTTGGATCTGCCTTTCCTTGATTGACTGTGATATCTTGAGCTCTTTCCTCTTTCCATTCTTCTTCCCCTAGAATCTTCACTCAAAGCATTACCTGATGTCTCACTGGAGATTTTCCGTTGCATTTCCTCGCTAAGGATAGCACCGACAACATCATCAAACTTTAAAGTACTAGATCCAGAGACAGAGTTACTAATGGCCATAACTAAACCATTCCATCTTTTTGGCAATGAGCATAGAAATAAAAGAGCCCTAACTTCATCATCAAATTTTACCCTACAGAACTTAACTGACTGGTAACTGTATTAAAATAATTTAAATGATCTGCAACAGATCCACCTTCCGACATCTTCATATTAAATAAACGTTTCATAAGAAATACCTTGTTTGAGGCTGAGGGTTTTTCATATAGTTTTTCCAACACCTTGATAAAACCCTCTGTTGTTTTTTCCTTCAAAATATTGAAGGCTACCGATGCCGCGAGGCACAACCGTACTATTCCAAGTGCCTTTCTATCGAGAATCTCCCATTCTGCGTCTGTCATAGCTGTTAGCTTCTTCTTTTTTCCGCTCAATGGTAGGTATAGATCTTTTTGATATAGATAGTCTTCCATCTATATCTTCCATAACGGGAAGTTTTGGTCGTTAAACTTCTTGACCCTAAACTTACCATCTTCTACCATTGCTCCCACTCGAACCAGGAACTCTTCTTTCCTGTGAGTTTATCAGACAAATAGACCTTCGGCTCTGATACCAGTTGTTAGAAAATTATATATATTACAGAGCAATGAAACACATTAAAATATGTGGAAAACATAAGCACACAAAACACATAAAACCAAAGAGACACAGATATACGTGGTTCACCCAGTTTGGGCTACGTCGATCCCGAACAGCCAGTTCTTCCTTTCTATTATCTAGCAAAATGAAGAGACACAACCTACAACAGATCTGCTGTAATATCCTCTTTTCTCTCTCACAGTCTCCCTATCTGTTTCTTGCTCCGAGAATACACATACAATACATAGTCGCAATACAATACCGTCATACAAGTGAGGGGTTTCCTTATAGGGCAAAAAACCCTAAACTAAACATAACTTCTACCGTCAGATCATCCACCTAATGAACGGCTCAGATTGACTAGAAATTACTATACTTTGCCGCCCCCATTAAGGTACAGGGGACCAACGCTGTGATACAAAATAAACAAGATAATCAGGCTCCAAACCCAACACAAGGGGAAACCGATTGGTCAAAATGAGCTTTGACCCGCTTCTTTTGTGCTTTGATAACGAGAGCAGCAAAGTGATGAGTTTCATCTAGCCTTTCTAAGTAAAGAAGATGCTCCTCTTCTGGTGAAGTTTTTGTTAGTAATTCAACAGCCGGCTTGAGCGAAGGTATTTCACACTCAATCGGGAGAGTAGCTTCCAGACCATAAACGAACTTAAACGGAGTAAATCCGGTCACATTATTAACTGAGGTTCGGTATGCCCAAAGAGCTGAAAATAACATGAGATTCCAATTGTATTTTTGGATCCCAATCGTACGTTGAAGCATGGTAACAAGAACTTTGTTTACATATTCAACCTGGCCATTGGCCGAAGGATAGTACGACATTGAGATGTCGTGACGCAGACCCAACTTAGAAGTCAACTCTGCCACCATGTAATGCCGAAAATGGGAACCATGATTGGTAATGATGACCTGAGGGACACCAAACCTAGCAATGATGTGATTGAATATGAATTGAGTAGTTGTATTACCGTCAACGGCAAGTGTAGGCATTGCTTCAGCCCATTTGGTGAAGTAGTCCACAGATACGATAATATAAGCATGCCCCCCGACCGAGTGAGGGTTACACGTCATAAAATTGATGCCCCACTTTGCAAAGGGACCAACGAGAATGATAGGATGAAGAGGTACAGGTGGTGCATGCATCTTGCATTGATAAATCTGGCAATCATGACATTTATGAACCACGACAATGTAGTCTTTAAAGATCAAAGGCTAGAAATAACCAGCATGAAGAATATTTTGTGCAGTGGCATAACCAGACAAGTGACCGCCACAGGTGTCACTGTGAAAATAATTGAGGGCTTTCTTAGCTTCCTCGAGGGTCAAACATCGACGGAGAATTGAATCGACTTCGACACGATAGAGTGTATCCCTGACTATACGATAAGGTTGCGATTGATGACGGATGCATCGGCAGGCATCCTTCGTCAACTCAGATCTAAAAGTAGAAATTTGGATATAAATGATGATATCATCGTACCACGGATCGAGGGTGCTAATCATGAAAATTGTATCTTTTGGAATGTATTCCTCAGAACGAGACAGAGGAGAGTCTGAAGGGAGAGAACATATCAAATCAGTAAAGACGAGCGATTTCTTCGACTTGGTAGCAGTAAATTCCAAATCGAACTCTTGAAGGATGAAAATCCACTTCGTGTATTTTCCCCCCAGCAATTATCGAGACAATATATAGGTTATGGGGTTGCAATTAGAAATCATAGTCACCGTATGCAAAAGAATATAGTGGGGTTGCAATTAGAAATCATAGTCACCGTACGCAAAAGAATATAGTGACAAAAATGTTGAACTGCAGCTAATTCTAACTTCTCGACATGTGCATAGCATGTCTGAGGATCAAGAAGGTTACGAGACAAGTAATAAATAGCATGCTCAATACCATCATCATCGTCTTGTACCAGAACCATGGCAATCATGCTGAAAGCGACGGCTAAATAAAGGGAAAATCATGATGATAGTTAGGAGGACACAACAGAGGAGCGTTGACCAACAACGTCTTCAGGGCCTCAAAAGACTTCTGAGAAATCTCATCCCAACTAGCCACTTCTGCATAGTTAGGTATAAAATGGTGTAGAAAATTAGACTTACCTTGCAAACTCTGCAATTGATGTAATGAGGAAGGAGAGGAGATATTAATAGTAGCCTCAACCTTGAGCGGATCAAGGCGAATTCCATATTTGGACACGATAAACCCTAAGGTTCTACCAGAATCAACGCAGAAGACGCACTTGTGCGGATTAAGTCAAATATTGTAGTGTAGACAACGAAGGAAAATCTCACGAAGATGGTCAGGATGGTCCCTACGCTTATCTGAATAAGCGATAAGGTCATACAGATAAGGCTGAACGATGTGACGAATATCGTGAAAAGAATATGACATCGCTCCCTGAAAATGTAGCCCCAACATTCTTCAAGCCAAAAGGGAGCTTTTTATATGCGAAAGTACCCCAAGGACAGATAGAGGCAGTCTTATGTTGATCAGTCGAGAGAATGTTAATCTGATTATAACCAGAAAAATCATCCATGAGGGAAAAAATCTCACTCCCGGCACAGTCATCAATTATTTGATCGATAAAAGGGAGTAGGATGATTATCCTTAGGAAAAGCTCGATTGATATCACGATAATCAACACAGATGCATATAGTTCCCTGTTTCTTATCTATAGGAACAATATGAGAAACCCATTTTGTCAAAGGAATCAGATAAATGAAACCGGCTCTGAGAAGTTTTTCAACTTCATCTTTAATGGCAGTAGCTTTTCTAGGGTGCATCGGACGAAGATGCTAGTGAACATGCTTCGAGCTAGGGTAAGTAGGTATTTCATGCAACACTATACTAGGGTCGATGCCGATAATTTATTCGTATGACCATGCAAAGACATCACAGAATTCGCAGAAAAGGCTAGTATAAACTTGTACTTCATCGGAAGAACAAGTGACCCTGATATAGATGTTCTCGACAATTCCTGGTTTAACATAAATTTCAATAGGCATCATTTGTGTAATATTTCTCAAGTTACCTTCCGTAAAAATTTCATGCGTTAGAATAGGAAATTTAAGTGGAGGAGAAGGAACTTGAGATGTAAAATGCTCGAGACAAGTAGAAATGGCCCCAAGGCCAGGCATGAACGAGGAACGATGATGACCATCATCCCATGTCAGATCCTCAAGAGACATGGTTTCCACGATGGCTTCATCGAAGGGAAACACTTCTTTCAAGGGATCAAGTGAATCTGAATTGCCAAGCTAGGGGGATTGAGAAAAAACGTCAAGAGACATGCTCGAAGGGGCACGATCAGAGGATGGAGCTTCCGAAGCTGCGATGAGTTCACAATAATCAATCTCAATTGGACTCAAAGGCATTGAATCTCCAAATGAATCAATATGTTTAGGTGAAGGAATAATCCATGGGTCATCAGACCGAGAGATCATATGGATCTGAACAATATTTTGTGGAGGAAGAGGAAAAATACCCATGAGGGCAGGATCTTTAAAAAGACCTGGCCCTATGCTATCGTAAGGAGTAAGAATCTTGTCCACATACGGAACGTTGTTCTCAGAAGAAGAGGTGAAGAAGGACAATTTATCAACAATAACAATCTTTCCTTCGTGTGAAAATTTCAGAACACGAAAGAGAGTGGACAGAACACATAACATGGCGTCAGTCCAACTGTGACCAAGGAGAAGATTATAATTGAGTTTAACATCAACGAATTCGACCTAGACATTGATTGTCTTCCCTTTTAGAGTAATCGGTAAACTAGCGAGAACACCTAAAGGTTTTGAGTCTCTTCCATCAAATGCTTCAAGGGAATTTGGAGATGAATTCAGGGCTGGAGAACTAATAGCTTTCCAACACGAAGATGAAATGACACAGGTTGATGCACCTTCATCCACAACTTCTCGATGGATGTCGAGACCATCAATAACAACTTGAATAATGAGCGCAATTTGATGCGGAAGTCGTGGAACGAAATTCTCTAAATCGAAAGCAAGAAGGCTAGTATCAGCAGGATCAATCTTGCCAATCACAGATAACAAAGCTCTTCGCTGAGATGGAAAACTCTGAAGTACTTCTAACGCAGACATCGCGAATGGTGCCTAAGCCAAATCCTTAACAATATTGTAATGGTGAGCAGCACAGGCGTTGGGATTATAAGAATACTTGCGGAGTACACCTTTGGAAGGTGGTCGCACAACGGATTCAGCATTGGGCCTTTCAATTTCAAGAGGGCCAGTAACATGTGGAAGAGGAGGACCATTAGCGATCTCCTTCCCCGTAGCTTGACGGGATCCAGTATAATATTTCGATCAAGTAGCAATAGAAACGGTGGCATAACCATTCATCATGAACACCTAGGAGCCAAATGGGGCAGAGGACTGAGTTTTCTCTACCATCTGAGTCTACTGAGATGGGAAAGGTTCTTTAAGAATGGCCAAAGTTCCTTGGGTGCCTTTGCGCAAGCGGCTCACTTCGGATCATCTCAGACAGTCCTTGGTGAAGTGCTCATCATCACAAATCAAACAAGGATACTTCAGTTTGCATTGAGAACCATTGCCAGCACGAGGTTTCTGAGAATCCTATTTCGGGGTATCATTTTTGGCCTTACCTTTACCCTTATTTTTACCTTTAGAAGCATTATTCGTAGGATTGGCCTAAACGACATTAACTTCTATGGGTTTACCAGAATTCAAAGTGGACTGAGAAGCAACATTATTGGAAGAAGCAAACTTCAGATTCCCAGAATTTGATGAAGAATACTTTTTAGAAGTCTGAGACATGGAATCAATAATACCATTGACAGATGGAGTCGCTGGTGGTTTAGAAGTTCCAGGTCAGAGAGCATTAGGCAAGATATCATATAATGCGCTGCACCGAGAGTACACAAGATCAAGGTACTAGGCGTAAGAAATGGCTTGTTCCTCGGTTACACATGCCCCCATAGCCATGTCTTTGGAAATCTGATTGACAAAGGAGGTGGTGAACCAATGAGTCAGAAGTTGATTAAGAATTTCAAATTTGAGAATGCGACGATGACACCTCCACTCATGAATATGATTCGAGATATGAGTAGCTTAGTCCTGTTTCAATGAAGTGAGGAGGTGTGTCCTGGTCTCATAGCGGACTGGTGTAATATTCCTAATTTAGCTTCAACTAATAGGAATATTAATTTTTCTTTTGAAATCTAGATGCATGAATAATTGAGCAAGGAGGCTGCTAATTTTCTCAAGTATGAATAAAATCCTTCCTAATGTGAAAGGGGATCATGAAATAACCAATTCAAGCATCCACATGTGTGAAAAAGGTCTAAAATATGTGGACAAGGTCAAGTTTGACCAATTCAACATGATTTATTCTCAAAGAAGTGGATTCTAAATAAAGCCAGCTCAATGTGAATAGAGATCAATCCAACTAGATAAAATGAAGGCACCTTGAGTGTGAAAAGGGACAGGGCATAAATAATCAGTCAAGGTTGACCAAGTCAACAAAGATGTCTAGATACATTGCACCATCTTGATGTATAGCGCAGTTTTTGTGGAGGAGCCTTTGCAAGGAAGCAACCTCATAGTGGGTGGGACCCTTGGTGAGGAAGCTCACCAATTATATAATGAAGGAGATAAAAAGCATATGAACATATTGGAGATTATGTTTTTATGTTGTCTGCTTATAATTTCTACATACTTGGCTGTTTAGCTAAGTTGATGCACTGCTTAGTGCAAGGGTTTTCCCGGCCGGGGATTCCCTACTCTTTATTGGAGATCTTGTCTAATAAATCTAAGAGGAGGTTTCTGTTCTAAATTTTCTAGTACTTGGTGTTGGTTCAAGCACTTACCTTCAGCAAAAATTCAGTCCCTTCAGAAAACTGTGTTATTTCTTAAGGTGTGCAGTGGAAGGGGTGAAAGCCCCATTTTAAGGAGCTAATTTCCCAAGAGGAGGATCAACCTTTCTTTGGGAGAGCTAGAAATGGATTCTACAGCCATTTATTTGTATTTTCAGCCATTATTATGTAGAGCTACAACCATACAACATGATTCAGCCACAGAGTTTCAACAACTTTCTCTTGTATATATTTTCTGTCAGGAAACCCTTGCCGGGTCTTCTTGGATCTGTATAAAAGAGATTAGATCTCTGTTTTTATGCCTCATTGAGTATTCTAATAATAATATCATATATATTCCTCTATTTTCTAAGTTTAACCTCTATTATACTATGCATTCTCTTATGCAGCAGCTCCGGCATTTGCAGTATTAGGGTTTTGTCAATTTTAAGTTGTTTTGAGCATGGGAGACCTGTTTAACTAAGCTAAAGGCATTTGTTTTTTGCGTGCATGTCATATATTGTCTATTATAAGGGAAACAACCGTTATTTTTCACTTTTATAACTCAATATTCAGAAAATAATGTTTTTGGGGCTAAAACTGCCACTTTTCCCCGCTTGGTGACATTGTAAAAAGGCATAGTTTGTTGTTGTGATTGTTATATTGAAGCTATGTGTTTAAATAAATAATATGATTTTATCACTTTATGCTCTCCAACTTTGGAATACCTTAGGGTATTCTTATTGTTGTATAAAATTCCAGATTTGGAATATTACAGTGGTATCAAAGCAACAATCTTGGCTCAGCTTGTGAGCTTCGAGCATCATGGAGTCTTCTCATGGGGAGGAGGATATTTACAGAAGAAATCAGAGCAAACCCTTGTTATCTAGAGAAAGGAGGTTCTCAAAACTTCTTTTTCCAAATCTTCAGGGTGGAAGCAAGGGCATCAAAGAAATGAGGAGGGAGAAATCTGAAAATCCCTCAGCAAGATCTATACAAGAGGAAGATTCTAAATCCTCATATTATGGATATGATCACTCAGCCATATAATCAGATCTACCACATTCTATCAGCAATTTCTTCATGAAGAGGAAGAAAGGAGATGTGCCAAAGAGAGATACTCTTGGTGATTATTTGCAGGAATAAGAAGATCAATCTGAGGAGTTCAAAGATCACTTGAATTTCCAAGAATTTTTCCAAATGGAGGAAAAGAGAAAAAGGAGAAAGAATCAGGGTGAGGGTAGATTCTTTGTATCCAATTTTGATGGATCACCTCTATGTCCAGCTAGGGCTTGGGTGAAGGAGCTAGACACATTTGTGCAACAACATCAAGTTTCAGAAGTTGAAGCCATCAAAGTAGCAGCGCTACATTTTGAGGGTAAGGCCTATGCTTGGTGGATGTTTGAATCATTTTCCTTAAATAATGCAAATACATCTACTTATGAAAAGTTCATTAAAATATTAGTAGGAAGGTTTGATGAGATTTCATGTGAAACATATTCTATTGAAACCATCATACCATATCAAACAGAGCTTTTGCATGAGTTGGGAGGATCTATAAATCCAACTCCATTTCTGAAAACCAATGAAGAGGAGGTGAGCTTGTTTGATACTTTTCCAAGGGAAAGATCTCCTTTGGATAAAGGTCTTCCTTCTCAAAAGGAAGACATGAAGATTCCTTCTTCAAAAGAGGGCCAAGATCTAAGGTCTCTTGTTGAAGGTAAGGCAACTTCAACTAGTGAAGAAGAGAAAAGGAAGGAAGGAGAAGATAACGTAGTCATAACAAGGGCACCTCAATCACCTCATGAAGAAGAGGATGGAGCACTTGCTCCAAAGAAAGAAACTCTTGCACTCTTGCAAGGAGTTCCAAAAGGTCTCACACATAGAGCTCTTGGCATAATACATGAGCAGCATGTACCTTCATTACCAAATGATGAGATCTTGAAGATAGGAAGAGGAAGAGAGGAGGAATGGCATCACAAGATGAAGAGCATGAATCCTTCTCTATTTCATATTTTTAAATAAAAAATAAGGCAAGAGGACCTATGCAATAAAGGTAGGGGAAAATATGTCCACCTACATTCACATCCTACTCTATGCCTTGATGCCTCTTTGCAAGGAGGCATTTCAGCAGGAAGACCTCCTGATTGGAGGGAAACTAAAGTGTTATCTCAAATATATGCAGCAGAAACCTATTTGTTTAAAGAGGGAACCTTGGAAGGAGCCACTACAGTGCTGAAAAATCATTGATGGAAGGCTAGGAAAATTTCTGAAATTGACCTTGTTTTCTTCGACCATTCATCTATTTGCATTGGAAAGAATAGATTCAGACATTTGTGTTGATATGAGCATAGTATAAAAAGGCTACTCCATAGCTTTGGGGCAGCAAAGGATACTCCAATATATAATGAAGATTTCTAAACATAACAAAAAAAATAAGTTCATTTTTGTATGCAGGAGAAAAATTGTGGAAGTTTTTGAGAAAGAGAACCTTTCAAGAGGAGGGTGACTTTCCTAAAATTCAATCTTGTCTTGAGCAAGATCAGTTGCAAGAAAGGCAGCAAAAGAAATTTGGGAATACTCCAACATGTGACTTTGACATCAAGAATGTCAAGGAGGAGAGCCATCATATGACAAATGCATCATTTCATATTTCTACAATGTTGTCAATATTGGGAAGCCTAGACCCTTATTGGGAGTCCCAACTCTTGATGGAATATTCTAAGGACCTATTCACATGTAAGGTTCTTGATGGGCAAGAAAAGGATTTGAAGTATAAAGTAGTTGATGGGATCATTTACGTTCATGATCAAATCTACTTAACTAAAGGTTCCAAACTCAAGAATAAACTACTTGACACAACCTATGAGGTCTTGCTTTCAAACCCCACTGATTTCATTAGAACATGTCATACTATCTTAGATGGATTCATATGGGAAAGTTTCAAGGAGGAGATGCACTCTCATATGAGTAAGTGCATGAATCATTTGCTGGTTGAGGAGGAACATAGCTCTTGGGAAGAGTTATCATTATCATCTCCTTATTCATTGAGTGTGAGAGGGAGCTCATCCATGAGCTACCTTGCTGATTTTAAACAAGTGTATGACAAACATTGTATTGTTGAATCTCACGATGTATTTATTATATACTTGTATTTTCTTAACACTCATGTGCAGGTCTTGGCTCCAAGAGGGGGCACTTTTTTTGATGGGCTTCATGAGCCACTTTGGGCCATGAAAAATGGTGATGTTGGCCATTCTTTGGGAGATCTTGGAGAGATGATGTACTGCTCATGGTGTGATTCATCAACACCAACCATCATACACCTTCTACAAGCATGCAAGAAGGATGGGGTAGCAAACAAGTGTTGGGGAGAACACTTGTCATATCATATTCTATGGCAGTTAGGAGGAAAACTGCGCTGGTTGCACATGAGGGACCATTGTACTTCTCCCTTATTGTATATGGCAGCTAACATGATCTTACTTATGATCCCACATGCTGAAGATGTTCTTATTTTTGTTGGGAACATGGTTGGAGGAGAGACACATTTGTTGGGTGTGTCTTTGGGGGAAGAGAGTCCCTAATTTTTCTGCACTACATGTTCCAAGGGGAGCATGAGAAACTGTGTGGCCACCATTTCATACCACTTGTTTCTTTATGATGTGGACCATATGTTTGGTTGGAGCACTTGGGGCATGCCTCTCATGAGCAATTAGGAGGAGCTTTTAGGAGGATATTTTCTATGAATTACCAAGCTGGAAGGTGATTCATTTTATGTGGATGATAACATGCAGGAGGGAGGCCTCCATTGATGATGAAATTCCCCATGATTGTCATCACTTCTATCTTGAGAAGGCCATGGATCAGCAAGAAGGTTTCAATAAAAACCTTCCATTATTTCATGATGAGATCCATTGGGTTTATTCACCAAAGGCCAACTTGCACACTTGGGAGGAGCCATTGGGAGATGGAATTTTTGCAGAAATTCTGAAGCAATGGAGGAGACTATGGGATGAGAGGGCCACAAGAGGAAGAGGGGAGATTTTGCAGCACCCTTGCAGTTTCTTGAGGACAAGCAACATTTGGGAGGAGGAGACTGTAATATTCCTAATTTAGCTTTAGCTAATAGGAATATTAATTTTTCTTTTTAAATCTAGATGCATGAATAATTGAGCAAGGAGGCTCCTAATTTGCTCAAGTATGAATAAAATCCTTCCTAAAGTGAAAGGGGATCATGAAATAACCAATTCAAGAATCCACATGTATAAACAAAGTCTAAGCTATGTGGACAAGGTCAATTTTGACCAAGTCAACATGATTTATTCTCAAGGAAGTGGATTCTAAATAAAGCCAGCTCAATGTGAATAAAGATCAATCCAGTTAGATAAAATGAAGGCACCTTGAGTGTGAAAAGGGACAGGGCATAAAGAATCAGTCAAGGTTGACCAAGTCAAAAAATATGTTTATATACATTTCACCATCTTGATGGACAGTGCAGTTTTTATGGAGGAGCCTTTGCAAGGAAGCAACCTCATAGTGGGTGGGACCCTTGGTGAGGAAGCTCATAAATTATATAATGAAGGAGATGGGAATCATATGAACATATTGGAGATTATATTTTTATGTGGTCTGCTTAGAATTTCTGCATACTTGGTTGTTTAACTAAGTTACTGCACTGCTTAGTGCAAGGGTTTGCCCAGGCGAGGATTCCCTACTCTTTCTTGGAGATCTTGTCTAAGAAATATAAGAGGAGGTTTCTAATCTGAATTTTCCACTACCTGGTGTTGGTTCAAGCACTTACCTTCAGCAAAAATGTAGTACCTTCAGAAAAATGCGTTGTTTCTTAAGGTGTGCAGTGGAAGGGGTGAAAGCCCCATTTTGAGGAGCTAGTTTCCCAAGAGGAGGATCAGCCTTTCTTTGGGAGAAATATAAAAGGAGTCTACAGCCATTTATTTGTATTTTAAGCCATTATTATGTATATCTACAACCATACAACATGATTCAGCAACAGATTTGCAGTATCTTTCTCTTGTATATCTTTTCTGTCAAGAAACCCTTGCCGGGTCTTCTTGGATCTGTATAAAATAGAGTAGATCTCTGTTTTTATGCCTCATTGAGTATTCCAATAGGAATATCAGATATATTCCTCTATTTTCTGATTTTAGCCTCTATTAGACTATGCAGTCTCTTATGCAGCAGCTTTGACATTTTGCAGTCTTGGGGTTTTGTCAATTTTAAGTTGTTTTGAGCATGGGAGACCTGTTTAACTAAGCTAAAGGCATATTTTTATGAAAATATTTTGCATGAATGTCCTATATTGTCTATTATAAGGGAAAAAACCGTTATTTTTCACTTTTATAACTCAATATTCAGAAAATAACGTTTTTGGGGCTAAAACTGCCACTTTTCCCCACTTGGTGACGTTGTAAAAAGGCATAGTTTGTTGCTGTGATTGTTCTATTAAAGATATATGTTTAAATAAATTATATTATTTGATAACTTTCTGCTCTCCAACTTTGGAATACCTTAGGGTATTCTTATTGTTGTAGAAAATTCAAGATTTGGAATATTACAACTGGTAAATAAAATTGTGTAAGGAATGCCATGGTTAAATAATTGAAGTCTTGGAAGATGCCATGAGATAGCTCAATTTACCACTTTTTAGTGCCACCAGTAAGATTTCTCTACAAAATATTAAGTTGAATAGAATCATCAACCCAAGAGTTAGAGGAACACCACAAGTGGTAAGTCATAACATGCGCTTGGGGGTCTTCGCTAGATTTGCCCTCAAATTTGGGACAATCACCAACAATATTAGTTGGAACAGGAGGCCAATATGGGTTATGAAGAATGGGATCGTTCATTAACTTTTACACATAAGGTAATTCCAACATAGCAAGAAACGGTAATTGGGTGTTGAAAATCATCAAAGGTCTTTGATAAGGACCCGTGCTTACATTCCACCTAGTCCGAGGGGGATTTTTTCCCCGTGCATTCTGTCCTAGAGGATTCTGACCATAAGGGTTAGAAGCAGGATAATTCAGTTGATACTGGGGTTGAGGACCAGGATATTGAGTCAGAGTAGACCACCAAGGTCCCTGCTGAGTAGCGTATGGAGTCTGATGTGAAATGTAAGCATGGCTTTGAGGTTGATGATATACAGGTTGATTTTGAGGGTAAGAACCTGAGGCACACTATACATCGATTGATATGGACCTTGAGGATAATAAGAACCTTGCGGTTGAGCAGGCGGACTCGGTTGAGCAGGTTGAGCAAATTGCTGAGTGGGTAAGCCTGGCTGACTAAAAGTGGGTAGAACTGGTTGCTGAAACGATGGAACCGGCTGAGGAGCAGGTTGAATCGGTTTCTGAGCCAGTTTAAACAAGTATTGAGGGGCACTGGGTTAGCCTTGTGGGAAAGGTTGGCCCGATGGTTGCGAAGGACCAGGTTGTCCCTGATAACCAGTTTGACCCAGAGGAGGAGCATATGGTTTTCCTTGTGACACGAAGTTTTGGCCTTACGAAACATGTGGCGGCAGTTGTGGTGCCAAAGGTTGTCCCTGTAGAGAATATTTCCCCCCCCCAGAAGCATAAGACAACCCTGGTTGATTCTGAGGCTGACTAGACAAACCGTAGGGTTGACCATGTTGGACCAAAGGTTGACCTTGTGAAGGTTGACCTTTTGGACCGTATGGTTGTCCCTGTGGACTAGAGGCAGGGCCCTACTGAGCTAAAGGATGTCCCGATGAGGGTTGTCCTTGCAAGCTAGAGGGTTGCACAGGTCAGGTAGGTCCAAGATGAGTAACAGTCTGATAAGGATCATAAACAGCTTGATAAGGATCAATAGGAGGAAAATAAACAGGATTACCATACACATCATAATGGTGCGGAAATGAATAAACAGGATTACCAACAACATCATAGTGATGGAATTGAGGATTACCAAGATATTGGAGGGGTTGAGAACCCTGAGAGATTTTCTGTTGAACAGCCAACAGATACTCTTCAAAAGTAAGGCTGCCAGGAATCACAGAAGTAGTGGAAACGACACTAGAAGCAGGTGGGGCCTCCACGACACTAGATTGTGATATACTAGGACCAGGATTAGCATGCCACATTGGATTGAGAAAAATATACCTGCGAGTGTGAAAAGATCCTGACGAATGAGTGGTAATAACTAGTGTGGATGAAGCCACACAGACAATCGGTTGGATTGGAATGGATGTAACAGTAACCGACGACCCAGGTGTCGAAGGTGACAGTCCTAATGAAGGGAGGACTGAACTCTTAGGAGGAGTTAATGTACTGGATTGTGCAATGGAAGAAACACCAGACATAATCTAACTCAATGACCTATATCAAGGTGGAAGTGACACCGATGGTGGAGAAGATTGAGTAGAAACATGAGGGACATCTTCCAAAAAAAACTGATATTCTCCTGTAGAAACAGGCACTCCTTCACAACCAACAGGACTAGATGAATCCATGTCTGACTCCGTTAGAAGATCTTCGAAAATACTATGGCGACTAGGAGGCACAACAATAGAAAAAAATGGTGAACCTGACATAAGAGGAGGAAAATCTCCTTCTTCCCCAAAACCAGACCAAGCACCAGAAGGAAGCCAATTGAATTCAACTGGCCCTTCAGGAGGAGATCGAGTAGCAAAAGGCAGGATAGATTGGAGAATAGGCTGCACAAGCTCGGCGGACCTAGTGGACTGAGGTGTTTCAAAAAAAATGTCTGGGAAAGAACTACCACTAGGAGGCAGTGAGGACGACAAAACTGATGGTTACACCACTATGACTGTATCTCAAAATAGGAAAGAAAAAGGTAACCAGTCGAGGGCTCCAAGATCAAAACTAAGGAAAAAAAAAATAAGCCAAGTAATAAAAAATTTAACGAGCGTGTGATCGTAGGTAATTAATTTTATGATACTAAAACCAGATTTTGTTGTTTCATATTTTAAGAGTCAAGAAACATGCAAAATATGACTCTAGTCACTTTCAATTTTAAATGAGCATGAAAGGACAAGTGCTCGACGATCTCTTCTCTTTTTAAGGAGTCATGAAAAGGTCAAAATGACTACTCAGGTACTTTAAACAAGAGGGTGTACCAGGTTCCCGTGAACTATCATATACACCTTGGTGATCAAATTAAAGAGAAATGACCAAGGACTTAACGTACGTGCAAGTAGTCTCCTCGAATGTTGTGTTCGGTGTATCACGGTTACAAGGCGGTAGACTTGGCTTCCTATGGATAAAAGGATTGCAACCTAGAGGGGTCTCCCTTTATATACTCGACGATATGGGGAGCACAAGTCCATACTAGTGTTATCTAAGGCTAGATGGTGAACGACAACTACTAGGTTTTAATATGCTAGAACACGTCTCTAGCCTAGACCACTAAAAAAATTTCATTAGGTTTCAATGCTTCCTTAGGTTAATTGAGTGAATTTTAAAGTTGATCTTGGATTATGTTTCAGTTTTAAGGCCCTATCGAATTTGGATCTCAAATTTCATAAATGCAAGCTATATGCAAATGAACATCATTCCCAATTCAATGAATGCTAGTTACGAGAAGGATAGAGATCTTTCAAACAATGACAATATGCAAAGAAAGCCTCTAATGCATCTAACACAATCAAACGAAAATGAAACTCTTTCCTTGACAATCATACATGAGTTATTCAAAAGAATATTTCACTTTCGATGCAAAGAAAGAATAAAAAATATGTTATTTTTTTTTCAATGAAAAGAAGTATATGATGCACTAATTACATGAAAAAATGAAAACAAACACTAGCTTGAGTATTGCGAATGTAAGGATTGAAATTGAAAGACTCAATCAATACAAAACAATCACAAGAAAGCACTTCAAACTAATGTTGCAATTCTCCAAATCAAGAGAAAGATTTCAAAACGATCCAAAACAAGCAATGTAATCTATGCTTGGAGCAATAAGGAGAAGAATCAATCGAAAAATGAAATGATCATTCAACCAAAGGAATAACTCAAAGTAATAAGGAAAACTTAGTGCAATCGACCCAAGAATGAGACTGACATCAATAAAAATGACTTGGTTTCCAAACAGAAGGCTCAGTGCACCAAAACACTAAGAAACCCTAAGGCCTCAATTTACAATGATAAGAAAATGGACAAAAGACTGAGAAAAATAAGCCAACAGCAGTCAAACCAGTCCCAAAGGCATAATTACACATAAAAAATAACCCATAAGCAAGCACAATTGACCAAAAAACTCATTAATTAGGTCAAACCAAATCCTACAGGAGTCGGTGCGACTGTAAGGCTATATTCAGCGCCAAACAGGGGTTGGCATGACTGCAACAAAAGCAACCTGTGCCAATCAGCACGAATGTTCAGACGAAAAATGCGCCAAGCTGGTTAACTATGGGAAAAAAGGAAAAAACTAAAACTCAATGAGCAGAGGTCAATCTTGACACTCTGGAGCTGAACAAAGGAGGTAAACTAAGCAAGCAAACCAGAAAAATAAAGATAAGAAAATAAATGATTGAAACTGACCCAAAAAGATGAAACGAAAAATTCACGCTGATCCCCAGTGGAGTCACCAATTTGTTAAGCAGGTAAATCCTCTCTACAGACAAAGACGATCCCTCTAGCCCTAGAATGGGTCTAGAAACAAAGATACATGCTAGAGTGTTGATTCCTAATTATTGAATTAAAGAGGACATGGTAGATCGACCTACCTGGAGTCAAACACTACCATTGTTGTTGTAGTGGTGGTGGCCTCTCACTCCTGCCTTGGCAAGTCGCAATCCTCTCGCAATCATGCTCGGATACATGCATATAGAATCAGAAAACAAGAACAGCATATGACATAATACTACTTCATTCATAACTATTAGCCAGTCAAAGAGGGCTAAACATATTGCATTAAACAAATTCCATAACACAAAAGTGGAACCAAATAGTAGTCATGTATATTTATTAATGAAAGGAAGAGATACAACCAAAGCTTTGATGTCGTGGCATCCTCCAATGGGGTTCAGTCGAAGCGCATCTCAGATGTTCGTCAGGGAATTCAGACGGGGTAAAGGCATGGACTCAAGCTCTCTTAATGTAATTCCTTCTTATTCTATCTCTTTAAAAGTTCTGCTATAGTATGTTCAATTCTCCAAGTTCAACTAGCTTATTCAAAGGGATATAGCTTCTTTTTATAGAGGAAAAGGAGGAGGTTAGGATCCCTACAAAGGTGGGAGGGAGGCCTATCCTTTAGAAGGTTCCCATAAGAGGTGGAAACCATAAACCAAAGAAGGAAGTTCATGGTTTATTAGTTCAACCACTCCCAATGACTCATCCTCAAAGTTGTTGGAATGGAATCTCTACCTCTATTTTTAAAAAACATTCCATAAAAATCTTGGTACGAGTGGCTAACAGATACAGAACACCAGCTGGCATGGGGCCCAGTGTTAATCTTCCTCTTTGGCGCAAGGGCATAACTGACTACTCATGCCCAGGCAAAAATAGGGGTTTTTGGGTCTCTGCTCAAGGAATTGTCAACAGAAGGAATATTACTCTCATGCAAAGGGATACAATGATGGTCTTTGCAAGGCATGACACTGCTTATTGATCACGGAAATGACCCTAAAATGGGCAAGATGGAGATTGCAAGGACAATGAAAAAATGATGTGTAACAATAAGTCTGCTATTATTTTTTCTGCAGTGTGCTTCTATTGATTAAAGGAATTTTTAGGTGTTGAGTTACTTTTTCATTGCAACATTTTATTAAATTCTTTCTTTGTCATTTTTTGAAATGAATTCCTAAAAGAGGCAGATTTCTGCAACCCACTAAGGGCCAAGGAAATACTACTAAATCTTAAAACAATTCTCATATTGGGCCTTCTTTCACAGGCAGAAATTCCAAACAAACCCAGACTCATCACGCAGGAACTGTCCACTTGGATTTTGGCAACAGTAGTCCAGGAGTGACACAGACCACAAAGGGGAAGAAAGAGACTATCAGAACCCATAGTTATCCTTCCTATACTGTTGAGAGTATTTCGATTGGAGTAACAACAATGGAAGATCACGAGGACCATGCTGAGGGATCTAGCGAAAATCAGGTAAATGAGGAACAATCCACTTTTGGATTCCAAAATGTGGATCCAGATGTAACTATGCAAATGAAGAGTATACCACCATAAGCTCTTCCTAATTTTGATGGTAACATACATGAAGAACCACACTCTTTCCTATTCGAGTTTGATATTTTGTGTAGAGGCTATGATTATTGATTGATGCTCATAAATTAAAGTTGTTTCCCACAACTCTCAAGGATGCAGCATTATGTTGGTTCATGGGACTAAGGGGGGACACTATAGCTTATAGGGAATAGATGAAGAGAGTGTTCTTGTCAAAATATCAGGAATATTGTAAAACCATAGATATTCAAGACGAAATCTTTACTATTGTGCAAAATGATGATGAGACTCTAGATGACTACTTAAAGAGATTCATGTATATCCTTCAAAGGTAAAAAAAAAAATTTGATCTAAGTACCATTAGAACCTTGTTCTTACGAGGGCTTACTGATGATGCTAGAAATAATTTGAATTTTTTAGGACAAGGGGATATTGCCCAGAAATATTTTGATCAAATTTGTGACTTGTGCAGGAAATTCTCCAGGAACCAATATAGATCTGGTAAAGGAATTCGAAATAGAAATAAGAAAACCGAATCTATTAATTATATGATTTTCAGATTGGAGAAAAACATGGACAATATGAAAATTGAAACACTGAATACTGTTAGCAAACAAATAGACTCTTTGAAAGTTTAGAAAAAACTTGTAGAAGAACAAGATTCATTGTCCATTTTTTGTCCAAAATGTAGGAATAAGCATATTTTCAAAGAATGTCCTCTTGATATTAAAGGAACTAATAAATGTGAAATTTGTGCAGAGAACCATGCCATGGAAAAATTTCCCTCCATACCTGGGTTGAAAGCTATATTTGAAGGAGGGAAACCTGAAGCTGAATCATTGCATGTTATGGGAGCATGAAGGAACTAGCCTCAGGTAAGTGCAGGTATGGCTCTTGAACTTCCACCACATATTTTTTTTTTTGTAATACACGTCCATATTCCTATCCTAACAGTAGTCACTCTTAGCATTGGAAGCATGGGAACCAATATCATTATGGACAACCCTCACTTTTTTGGCAACAAGGATGGAGAGGGCCAAACCATTCACACCATTCCTATCCTGCATCTATGCATTCATATCCACCTACATATGCACCTTACCCAATGTGAAAACCATCATTACCTCAGCTGAGTTAACCAATGCCACCATTTCCTTTAACTCCACCATTTTTACCTCCTCAAATTCCTTCCCAACCCATAATAAATCCCAATAATAAAGCGGTACAAATGATCCATTCTATGAACCTGCTTTTTCCATCCAAATATCAATCTATGCTAGTTGGAGTCAATGATCTCCAATTGAGATTGGGGAAGATAGTAACATCAGAAAAGAAAAAGTAGCCCATGGTGATTATTGAAGTGAAATGGGAGGAGGAAACTCCTGACCATTCTATGAAATGTGTCACCATTCATCCTATCCCTGTACCTTCAAAATCGTTGTCATCTTCTTTCAACCGACCTCCCTACCTAGAGAGGCTAGTTGTGGAGAGGAATGACCCCATTCCCAAGTCTAGATTGGCTTTTGAGCTTAGGAATATTTTCATAAATATACCTTTGCTCCAAGCTATCAAAGATATCCCCATATGTACACAAATCAATATGGAAATCTGCCTCAAGAATCCAGGAATGAAAAGGTTGGAACCTCAAACCATTCAATTTTTCGGTAGAGCAGCAGAGTTAATGACAACGTGTGTGCACGCAGAGAAATATAATGACCCCGGAAACCCTGTTGTCTTTGTTCATATAGGTGATATCCTTTTCTCTAATTTACTTATATACCTGGGGGCAACCATTAATGTTATGACCAAGAAAACCATGGATCAACTTGGACTGGTCCATATTTGTCCTACTCCCACTGTGCTTGAATTGGTAGATAGATCTAAAATCAAGCCGGAAGGGGTTTTTGATGATGTGGTTGTTTCATTATATTCTTGGGAATATCCTGTAGACTTCATTGTGCTTCAGCCAAATAATCCTATGGGAGGACATCCCTTGATCTTGGGATGACCATGGCTTTATATAGTTGATGCTTATATTGGATGTGGTTCTCGTGACATGTATATTTCCCATGGAGATTCTAGGAAGAAGTTCACCTTGTATCCACCCGCTAGATCCATTCAAGAGTTCTGAGACACCTTGTGGTTATACTAAAGTAGTGATGATGAGACTCAGTTTGTTTCCATGATACACCCGTATGTTGATTCCTCACAGGAGAGTGAGATTCAATACTTCCTGAACAACCTAGACACCATGCCCAATTTCGAATCATTGAGTCAGATTTTTAGTTTAGATTTTTAGGAAAGTCACATCTCTCTATCTCCCTTGCCACCATCTCGAGCAACACCTCTGTGTACTCTTGAGCTTGATACCACTCTTGTTGAGATTATTCTAGGCAAATCTTTGCATATAATTTCAGACTTGGATTCATCCCAGGAAGAGCAACTTGTGAATTTGATATGAAACCATCTTGATGCCTTTGAATGGGGCTATGAAGATATGAAAGGCATCCCTCCTGAAACTTGTACCCACCATATCTATATTCATGATGGAGCCCGACTTGTCCGGCAACCCCAAAGGCGTATGAACCTAGCTCTAAGAGATCTTGTAAAGGAATAATTGTAAAAAATCTTGGATGTTGATTTTATCTATCCTATTTCTGATATCCAATGGGTCTCTCCAATGGTATTAGTCCTGAAAAAATATTGGATATGGCACATTTTCATTGACTACAGATAATTGAACAAATCCACTCTTAAGGATTACTTCCCCCTTCCTTTCATCAATCAGGTACTTGATACCCTTGCTGGTAAGAAGTAATTTTCTTTTCTAGATAGATTTAGTGGTTATAAATAGATACAGTTTGAACCTAAGGATGAAGACAAAACCACCTTCACATGCCCATGGGGTACATTTTCCTACCGAGTGCTTCCCTTTGGGCTATGTAATGACCCGACTACCTTTTAAAAGGCGGTCTTGGCCATTTTTGCTAGCCTTGAGTGTGTGGAAATATATATGGATGACTTTTTGTGTTTGGTGATTCATTGCAGGAAGCCCTCAAAAATATAGAAAAGGTGCTTCTTCGTTTCCAAGAAGCTCATCTTGCCTTGAGTGACAAAAATTGTATATTAATGTGCAAGGCAGGAGTAGTTCTTGGCCATCTTATTTCCGACAAAGGTATCCAGGCTGACCCTGCAAAGATAGAAATTATTGTGAGTCTTCCTGTACCCAAAACTCAAAGGGAAGTGAGAGGTTTTCTAGGACATGTGGGCTACTATAGGAGATTCATTGAGAATTTCTCTAGGATAGCTACCCCACTTTTCCGACTTTTGGTTAAGGATAGTGAGTTTTCTTGGTCCACAGATTGCCAACAATCGTTTGATACATTGAAGGACAGGAACCAGTTTTGAGAGGACCAAACTGGTCCCTACCATTTCATATTTCCTCTAATGCCTTAGATACTGCTATTAGTGCATCTTTAAGACATGAATAAGACAAACAATACTATGATATTTACTTCATCAGTAAAAACTTGTTACCCACTGAATTAAACTACACAGTTACTGAGAAAACATTTTTAGCTGTAATTTTTTCTATTAACAAATTCAGACACTACATTACAGGGTATGAAGTCTTTGTGCATAGTGATCATTCTTCAATAAAATATTTTATGAATAAACCATTAACTAGTGGTAGAGTGACAAGGTGGTTATTATTATTGTAATTTAACATTACGATTGTCGATAGACCGGGAAAATCTAGTGTGGTAGCAGATTTTCTTTCAAGACTAAATAATACTGGTGAAGCAATTCCTATTGATGATGATTTTCCTAACGAACACATTTTTGTTGTGTCGATAAAATCCCTATGGTTCGCTGACATAGGTGACTATTTATTCTCTAGAAAAACACCACCTCACTTATTCGCTCGTGAAAAGTGGAGTATTATACAGAAAAGTGCTGCATATTATTGGGTTCAAGGAGACATCTTTTACACTGGACCAGATCTTATTATCCATAGATGTGTAAGAGAGGAAGAAGTGTTTGATATCTTAAAATCTGCCCATGACGAACCTTGCAGAGGTCACTTTGCTGATAAGCAGATTGCATATAAAGTTTTACAAGCTGGCTATTTTTGGCCCTCCTTGTTTAAGGATGCCAAACAATATGTCAAGCAATGTGATGGCTGTAAGCAAGTGGGCCAACCTAATAAAACCAATGAAATGTCTTTATGTCCTCAGGTTATTATTGAGCCTTTTGAAAAATGGGCCATTGATTTTTAGGACCAATAAATCCAACATCATTAAATAAAATGTAGATTTTGGTTTGTACAGATTTTGTTACAAAATGGGTAGAAGCTAAAGTTGTTTCTTTTGCTACTGAAATTTTTTTTGTTGATTTTCTCTTCATTGAAATATTTAATAGATTTTGTGTGCCTAGAGAGATTTTTTCTGACAATGGTCTGCAGTTTATTTCTAATATGGTATAGGGAGTGATGGAGCAGTATAAAATCCGGCATAGGAAATATACACTGTATCACCCACAACAAAATGGTCAGGTAGAGTCCATAAAAAAGGTGATTGAGTCCATCCTCACAAATACATTAAATATCCATAGAAAGGATTGGGCTAACAAATTACCAGAAGACTTGTGGCCATACCGAACCACTTCGAGGAATAACACGGGACATACACCATATGAGTTGGTGTATGGGAAACAAGTCCTTCTGCCGATAGAGTTCTAGATCAAAACTTTCAGGACTGCAATCCAATTAGGATTAGATCTCTTTGAAGCACAACAACAACGTCTTCTATATTTGAATGAGTTATATGAATTTCGAATGGACGTTGTTCAGCATAACATGTTGGTTCAACAATAGTGGAATGCATGATAAGTCCATCTGAAAGAAGAAATTCCAACCAGGTGATTGGGTACTCCTTTATGATTCTAGATTTAAATATTTTATAGGGAAATTAAATACATGCTGGATGGGAACATATGAGGTATCCAAAGTGTTTGAGAATGGAGTGTTGGAAATTAAAACTATTAATGGACAGAATTTCGTGTTCCTGGTAAATGGGCATAGATTAAAGGTGTATTTTCAGCCCCTTACTAAAGGATATTTTATACAACAAGTTCAACAACAATTTGAAAAGGAGATGATAGGTGGAAACACCGACCTGTTGAAGATTTGATTCTTTCTTTTCCTCATATAATAAAATGAAAAAAAATGGACAAAAAAAACATATAAAACTTTTTTTTTTCCTGTAAATATGAAAATCAGTTGGCTGACATAATTGCAGAAGGATTGACCTGAAAACCAACATGTTGGTAGGGATATCAAAATTTCAATAAAAAGGGAAATTTTTTATTTTTATTTTTGGATATGTTGATTGTCACCAAGCCCTTACCAAAGTTTGGGATAGTTAGCATGGAAATTTTTATCTAAACAATGCTCAATTCCCATTGCATTTAATTTTTCTGGCACTAGTACAAGCAGATATTGAAGGTAAAATTATTTCTTTCTTCTATTTCCCATTTCATAATTCCCACTATTTTTATTTTCTTAATCCCATAATGAATTACCCTCCTCTTTCTTCTAAGAAACTATCCCTAGCTGATTTCGTAAAATCCCTATTTTCCCCTTGAATTTTTTTCCACATCCCATTTTCGTTTACCCCCCTTGGTAGTATTGTTCTATGAACCCTTGCTATAGTATTACTTCCCATTCTGGAAATTACCCCTTTTCCCACTTCTTTGTTCCCTCATGGATCGATTATAGGATATGATGTATTCAGATCAGAAGGCATGCTCATGAAACACTAAAGAATGGCGAATAAAACTTCTCTTGTATAATCAGGCAAAAATATTTTAGTCCAGCCAAAGAACTGTGTTCTATCAGAATTTTTTTTATCCCCTCTTTCTTTGATGCTACAAAAATTCTTGGCGTAGGAACGTGCATGATCGGTGTAGGAAATTTCAATGAAAGCACATTGCAGTGCAGGCAGGTTCAGTGCAAGAACGTTGTAGTGCAAGTAGGTTCAGTGCAAGCACGATTTGTTCAAGCACACGCTCGACTGTGAAAACACAGTGAAATTTTTTTTAACACAATACAGAAGTGTTTGATGAAAAATGCTTATTTGAAATTTAATTTTCATTTCTGCAGATGAATGACTACCACAGTGATAGATCATAGCATTACATTATTAAAATTTTGGTTAACACTTTTCTTTATCATTTACTGACTTAGGGAGAAATTATTAAAGTGCAAGATATTTTAGGTTCTAAGGTCTAATATTTTTAATCAGTACCAAATTAAATCTTATGTGAATTATGAGGCAAAGTGTGGGATAGTAAAAATCTACCAGAATCCTCATACTTGCCTCCTTTTGAAAAGATCCTACATCATTTGTTCATAATAACCTTACCTCATAATCTGATCATCCATGACCGTTACACTGTCGCCGTAACAACCTCTGCCTCCTCCAATTATCATTACCTGCCTGTAGCGGATTGATACGTGTGTGAATCCACCCGAAGGGATGATTTTAATGATTCAACGTGATTGGCTGGATGGGACTAAAAAGATGGTGGATGAATAGATCTCCTTCATAAAATTCTTGACATCCCTTTGGCATTCCTTAGTGTGAATTTCTCTTAAGCCTGTGACAGATAATTGAAGCAGATTCAAACAAAGATAACATATGTGAGAAGTGAACCATCATACATGAAAGAGATAGAACATACCACAAAATATCGAAACAGTTTTACACTATTGCAAGAATCAAGATTTCTCCCGTTTTTGCATAAATTTGATGGGTTTGATATGGTCGTGGCTCTGAAATTTGAAAATACATTTGTGAGAGGCTGAGCTAAGGTAGGCTCATTAGAGTTTGAGATCATGGAAGAATATATAGCATGAGTTACAGGCTTTTCAACCACAGAGGAACAATGGTTTAAAAAGGAGAGGATCGAAAATAAGAGATGGCGTCAATTCGTGGCCGACCGAAAGCTCAAAGTCGACTGGAAAAAAGAGCTTCCACACAGTGCCATGATTGGAAAATGGCAAGACCTCCTATATATATTACAGAAGTTCCTAACCTGTGAAGGAAATTATTAATTAATGTTCGTGTACCATATTCGGTTATTGTTTCATTTTGAATCATGGAAACACATCAATTTCCCTATTATCTGCTTCAAATTTTAGAGAAAATGGTAAAAGGAGTGCAGAAAGGGGATGAAAGCTAGGTAGCATACAAACTATACCATCACGGGCTCATTGCAATTCTAGTTAAGAAATAATTAGAGGCTAAAGAAATGACTTGGGAAGCGTTCTTGAAAGAATTTCGGGGAAGAAGTGTGGGGAAGTCGGATGGGAAGAATGCAAGTAAGAAAAGGAAAGGAGAGACCCCAAGCCCTGCCAAGATGAAGAGCAAGAACAAACTGGTGCAAGAAGAGGAGAAATATCTTGAAGAAACTCTATCCTTGGAAAAAATAAAAGTGACTAGGACCTCGACCAAGAAAATAATTGTCTCTTCGGGGACAAGTCGCGCTCGGTCGAGCTCCCCGATTTTGATTTATGAGTCACCCGAAGCTTCACCTGGAGATCACAACCTCTCAGTTCTTGCAGATGCAGAAGCTCATACCACGGTGAATGAAGAAAATGCAGAGAGGGAGGACAACATATCCTTTTCGGCCTTCCTTCATAAGTGTTACACAAAAATTTTTCACCGTCCCTGCAATCCCTCGTCTCGTACATTGGAGGACTATTCCTGTGACCTGTGAACAGTAAAATGTCTTGAAAACACCTTGATGGCATCCTTTTGCATAAGGGAAAGAATTCTCCTTGAGAACATTTCCTCAAAAAAGCCCCAAAAAACCCTGTTTTGGCATTGGCGTGAGTAGCCAGTTCATCCCTCGTGCTAATGGGGAAAATATACACTAGTGGGCGCGCCAGCTGGTGCTCTGTCCCTGTGTTGCACCAGCGCCAACCTATTTTGGAGTGTTTTTTAACAAATTGGAGGCGGAAGTTTGATTCTAACAACTTCAGAATGAATCATCAAAAAGAGGTATGGGTTGTTTGGCTCTGGATCTCCTTGTTTAGGAAGTGGTTTTCCACCTCTCATGGAACCTTCCTAGGAGATAGGACTCTTCCCCATGATTATAGGGATCCTAACCTCTCCTTCTCCCTCTATAAAAGCCTGAACTCTCTATTCACAACCTAGATGAACATTTGGGAAGAAAATTATAGCTGAGCAACTATTGAGAGGAAAGCCAAGGAGAACCTCGTAGGAGAGAGAGCCTTGTCTAAATTCTCGACAAGCTTTGTGAGACATGCTTCGCTAGAAGCCCTGCCAAAGGAAGAACGTGACATCGGAACTCAGTTGTAATATTTCTTTCACATTTTAATATATGCTTGACTATGTTATTGGTTCCACTGTTGTATTTCTTATATGTGTAATGCAATTTAGTTCAATATTTTCCGACTGATTGATAGTTACATGTTTGAATTATTACGTTGTATGCCGCCGTTTCTTCTCTGCATGTGTACAGGTGTCCGGATGCGGTGAGCAAAAGGATAGTGATCTATTAAGCAAGGAACGGGAAGCAGTGCTTCTTCTTTGATAACAATAGCGTAGGACTTGAGGTAGGCTATCTATCACAGCTTCATCTTTTGTAACTAGGAATCGATATCGTAGCATGTTTTGTTTGTTGCTAGACCCACTTTAGGGCTAGTGGGATTGCCTCTATCCACAGAGGGGATTTACCTCTCCAACAAGTTGGTGACTCCACTAGGGAGTCTCCTTTGAGTTTGTCACTCTTTGAGGTCTTAGTCATTTGACAGATTTAGTCGAACGACCATTTCCCTATTTGTTCCTATGTTTTTCATCAATTATGATCTTTTAGTTTTTGCTTGAAGTGGTGAGTCTGGTCTTGGTTGGGAGAAATTATTTGTTTTTCCTATTTAGGAATTGGCACTTTTATTTTTCTGACAATCATGCCGATTGGTGCAAGTTGTCAATTAGAAACATGTGCCAATTTTCCATTGGCACTAGTTGTCAGTGAGAAAGTCGCGCCAGTTGGAGCTAGTTTCACCCACCAAAGTCATGCCAATTCCAGGGTGTATGAAAAATTGAGGTTTTTTCACTAAATCCTTCACTAGTGTGTCTTGCCCTTCTGGTCCTTTTCTTTGTATGATGTACACGTTATCCCCTTTACTTGTTCACTTGTGAGCATAGATTACATTGCTCATTGTTCAACTGAAAAGTCTTGTTTCTTTGATTGCTTGATGTAAAAGGGAATGAATGCCTTGTTTTGAGCTCATGCTTTGGAAATCCTTTTTGTTCTTGACCTCATATGTCTTATAGCCTTTTGAGGAATTTTGTTACAAAGTTTTTAAAACAACGATTGCATTCTTAGTGTGGTTTTGCATCCTTTTTGCATTCATCCTTCCATTTAGGAAATTTGTGTTCATTTAGTTTTCGTCTCAAAATTTTCTTTTCATTAAAATGCATTAGATCACATTGCATTGAAAATTATTTTTGAGATTTATCATTGAACTTAGATCACATTGTTTAATGATTGAAAGCTAAAAATCGCGTCGAGTGCATTCTCTTTCATTAAAAGCATGCATTAAGTAGATTCTCATTTCATCGAAAAATGCATTTAATGCATTCTTATTCTTTCAAAAAAAGGAAATTGTGCATAGATTACAATTGCATAGTTTTCAAAAAAGAGGATTTTGCATAGATTACATTGCATAATTTGCATCGTTGAATGTTTTAGACTACTTTTGGATAGTGAAAGTAATCTAGTTTGGAAAAAGTTTCGTTTTCAATATTGTTGTTTGTTGCATCATTGTTTGAAACTCTTCCCTTAACTAGATAGCATTCATTGATTTGAAAGATTTATTTCCTCATATAGCTGCATATAGGATATTGTCAGATGACATGCAGTAGGGCCTTGAAACCGAGACATAATTCAAGATCAACTTTAAAATTTATTGAATTAACCTAAGGAAGCATTGAAACCTAACTAAACATTTTTAGCGGTCTAGGCTAGAGACGTGTTTCAGCGTCTTTAAGCCTAGAAAATGTCGCTCGCCATTTGGCTTTAGATAGCACTAGTACGGACTTGTGCTCCCTGTACCATCGAGTATATAAAGGGAGACCCCTCTAGGTTGCAATCCTTTTATCCGTAGGAAGCCGAGTCTGCCGCCTTGTAACTGTGATACACCAAACACAGCATTCGGGGAGACTACCTGCACGTATGTCAAGTCCTTGGTTGATTTGTCTTTCATTTTATAACCAAGGTGTATATGGCAGTTCACGGGAACCTGGTACACCCTTTTACCTAGACTACCTGAGCAGTCATTTTTGATCTTTGCTGACTCCATAAATTTAAAAATATCTTCGAGCACTTGTCTTTTCATGCTCGTTTCCAACCTAAAAGTCATAGAGTCACCTTTTTCATGTTTCTCAACTTTTAAAATATGAAATGACAGAGTTTTGTTTCAATGTTTTAAAAATTAACTGCCCACGAAATATTCCTGGTTTCTAAAGTTGTTTCTGATGGCAATTTTTCCAGAGCTCACTAACCCAGGAATCCCTTCCGAAGGGAATCCTGGTCCTTTTCTTTCCTTTGGGAATGTTTTTGCTCCTTATATGGCAATGTTGTCCCTGCTTGGTTTAACTGTTGGATTGTGTGTATGGTTATTTTCGACCTCGGTGGTCCCAAGTGTTCCATCCACCGTACCGCAATCTCCTCCACGTGAACAACATCATGTTGCTTCTAAGGTGGACCTCTCCCCTTCATCGCCTATTCCTTCATCCTCCTCTTCTACTTCGCCTGGTGAAAGCCTGGATTCCAGGAACCAGGTGGCTAAGAAGAAGAAGAAGAAGACCAAGAAGAAGTCAGATAAATGAGAGGCTAAAATTGCAACTACTGCACTTAATAAACCATCCATTACAAAATCGTCTGAACTTCCACGAAAGGTAAAATTC
The DNA here is from genome assembly GCA_034641835.2 of Pinus albicaulis. Taxonomy (NCBI): domain Eukaryota; kingdom Viridiplantae; phylum Streptophyta; class Pinopsida; order Pinales; family Pinaceae; genus Pinus; species Pinus albicaulis. Next base: position 604,347,214 of record CM076577.1, read on the forward strand.
CCTTGCATGCTCTGCAAAGGTAACCATTTGCTTCGAGACTGCCCTGGTATTCCCAAGGTACTTGAAGCATGGTTCGACGGCCATTCGCCATTGCCTTTGGCTTCTGGAAGTCATATTTATAGCACATCTTTAACTAGCTCTGCTAAGACTCATAAGAAATAGGGTAAGATTACCAATCCCTGTAAGTTGTGTGAAGGGCATCATCCCATTCACCTTTGTCTATACATGGATGAAGTCAAGAGAGTGTTGGAAAAATTTACTATTTCTGCACTCTGCCTTCTGGCTAGTTACCAGAAACTTTCTTTGAGTCCTCCACTAGTTGATTCCATGATCGGAGAGTCATCCTTGGTTGATCCCACTCCCCTAGAAATTCAAATTTAGGAATCTGTTCCTGACCAACCATTGGACGTGGAATCGGTCGACTTGATCCTACCTACAGTTCATCAGGTCTTTTCCGTCGAGATTGGATCTCATCCCCCTCACATTCCTCTTGTTTCTTCAGATTCCTCGGACTTGGAGAAAGATCATCCCGTCCCTATAATTCAAGAAGTTGCTCCTCTTGATTCCATGATGGAGGTTCGTGAGGATGCTCCTCTTGCTCCGGTAACACCAGGGGAAGACCATCTTAGTCCGATGGTACCCCCTCCAAGTAGTTTTGTCGCTTCCTTCGATTGGAGTCAATTTTTAGGATACTGCCTTCCATCTTATGTGCCTTTCGAGATAACGGTACAAACCTTTGATCTAGTCGTACCCAGCACTATTATAGATGAAGGTGCATCTGTTAGTATTTTGTATTCCACTACTTGGAAATATTTTGGTTCTCCGCCGCTTATTCCTGTTACTCAGAATCTGTTGGATTTTAACAGAGGAACTAGTCAACCGTTAGGGATCCTTTCGAAGTTGCCTGTCACTTTGGGAGGGAAAACCATCCATCTAGACGTGATGGTTGTTCCAGGCCCCTTGGATTTTAATTTTCTCTTGGGGCATGACTATAATTATTTCATGGGGGCAGTTATCTCCTCCCTCTTTCGTGTGATTTATTTTCCACACAAAGGCCGGATTGTGACCGTTGATCATCTTTCATTCTTTGGTTCTCGCATGACATTTGGTCCACCGTCGTCCCCTACGGGTCTTTATCCACCAGTTGTATACTCCCCGCCACAGGTTAATTATGTGGCTACCTATCCCGTGCCTGCAATCAATGATATTTCCATTGTGCATAGTGTTATAGGGGCATTGGGTCCTAATTTCCAAGATGTTGTTCTCCCATCTGGTGCGGCAGTCTTGGAAGCCATGAATTCTTATTCATCATGATGAGGTCTTCGGAGCAAGGTTCATTATCTTTTGTCAAGCTCCTTAAAAAATGAAACAAGGTTGTTGGAGCAAGGTTCGTTATCTTGTGTCAAGCACCTTAAAAAATGAAACAAGGTTGTCGGAGTAGAGTTCCTTGTCTTGTGTCAAGCTCCTTAAACAATGAAACAAGGTGTTCTGAGGATAGTTCGTCTTCTATGTCAACCTCATTAAAAAATGAATTAGCTTATCAAGGATAGTTCTTTTAATGTGTCAACCTCGTTAAAAAAATGAAACACGCTCCCGTTCAATTTGAGTCTTTGTAAGATCTCGTAAAATCCCAGTCGAGTCTTTCTCTTGATCTCGTTTTTGAACCTTCACTCCATTTCCTATGGACTAAAGCTTGGGGGGCATGCACACCTCAAATTTAGTCACCATGTTGGGGGGCATGCCTATTTTTCAAGCATAGTTTACTTTTGTTTCAAGCTTGTGTTGACATGAAACCAAATCTCAAGCATAGTTTACTTTTGTTTTCAAGCTTGCATAAAAATGAAACCTTTAGGTTTTATACCCTTTGTGAAAATATTTCCTGATTCTTGGGTCATTACATGTTATGCAGATTATTTAACTGATACATTAGATAAACATTATATTAGGAATTTGCATAATTTGTAACAAGCATCATCACATGTACAAGGATCTATGCAGGAATATATATATATATATATATATATATATCGTTTTTTTACAAGCCATGTGCATCATAAAACCCACAAAAAATAATATATGTCTATTTCGGTTACATCACGAGACAACATGTCTCTAAAAAATATGCATAAGTAAATCCTAATGCCTAGTCGGCATGGTGCTCATGATAGCACGTCACCGCTCGAACCCATCGGCTCAGCAAGCGGTGGATACGGCTGGGCACTCCCATAGTGTGCCTTTGATAGGCTCGGGGCACGTCATCGAAACACGCATAATCAGGGACTCGATGAGTGATTCCCTCCAAGTTTTGTACTAGCTTCTCATCGACGCCCTCGCCCTGAGGGTCAAAGTTGCGAGGAGTCCGCCTCGCTATGGGAGACATGCCTATAGGACGCTCTGGACCAACATCTGCATCCATATCAGATTAACTATAAGAACATGCATATATACTAAAAAATCATAAAACTCATAAAAATAAAAAATGAGTCTTACCAAGTTCTTCGTCCCAGTCCTCTCCCTCCGGAAGCAGAAGGTCTGGGTCTCTGGTAAAATTTGTGCCGGCGTAGGGCCAATCCTCCACGACGATCAACTGTCATCAAAGCCAATTAAAGAACTTAGGCCTCCAGTACATTTGCTAGTCACCCCCTGCCCTCAGCATCAGTGCCACCCATCGAGCCATCCGTGGCTCTCTCAGTGGTGGATCTGGGACTATGGCCTCCTGGAGCTGAAAAATAGGTAGTTGTTCCAGGAAGAACGACACCAAAATTGACCCATAGCCAAAATGTTTTAGTTTTGAATTCTTGCATTTTGTGAGCTATCGTTTGATGTTCATGGTCACGGTGTCGACCCAGTCAAAGATAGTCGGGTTCATACACTCCGAAGCAAGAAGTAACTGTGTCTTTGTGGCCTCATGCGGTGCTTGCGATCCCACATCCTGCATAATGGTGTGTATCACTACTCTCAGTGCTAGATCGGGGACAATCTGAATGTCCACTTTCTCGCTCCCTGTTCCTTTGCTTGCCCCGAGGCACACCCTGTTCATGACCATTGTCATGCTTTCTCCTGAAGGCCTGGTACCAATCAGGATAGGGATTGGACCCCTGCGTGACAGTCCAGTGATGAAGTATACATCTGATACTTCGAGCTCAAGCTCCTGGTCTCAAATTTTAAATTTCTCCTCGTCCTCATCCCAAATACTGATGAGATGTTGTAGAAATTTGGGATGAGCCTGGAGACATGGCGTCAGAAAGAACTTTTTTAGCCTGCAATTCCGAAGATCACTCATACATTGCTCATTTCCCATTGCCAATTCATCTTCTTCGCTATGTTATATCTCTTTCCATTTGATAACCATATTTTTCACTAAATACCTACATCAATCAATCTTAGGAACATTATAAGCCTCCTTGGATATTCAAAATTACATTTCATTGGTTCAAATTTGAGAAATTTTAGCCGGATTTTGAGTTGTGTCGTTGGCACGACTATTTTGCTAACAGCCACGCCAACTGGCGCGACCCCTGTGTAAAGCAAGGCGGATTGGCATAGGTCCGTGCCTGAAACCCGCGCCAACTGTGTAGCCCTAAAATTTGATAATCCTCCCCTAAACGACCTCAAATCACAGATAAATGCAGTAAAATGTAACTTAAAATATGGGCAAAGAGGTCGGCTCTTACCTGAACTGGATGGAATTCGATTTGGTCCACTGGACTGATCACACTCGTCGCCTAAAGATCGAAGCGAAAATGGGTCACTGTTGCTCTGCAAAGAGGTAAAAGTGAAAATTAATTATTTTTTACCACTGTTGGTCTTTTATAACTTTTCAAAGTCCTAAATGGGTTTTTAAACATGTTTTTCGATATATTTTCACATTATTTTCGTCGAATATGTTTTACAGGTGTCTTTTTGTGCAGCAACAGGTTTTTCACATGGTTTTGACGGAGAGACGAGTTGTAATTTTTACTTTTTTGGACTCAGTAAAAACACAAAAAAGTCACTACTGGAGTCACCTTTCAGCTCTTTTCTAACTCTCTAAAACTGAAAATATTGCAGATTCGCTTGTCGTTTTGGGCTCGTTAAATTGGCTGCGAAGAAATATCTACCCAGTATACATTTACCCCTTTTTTAGGCTTGGATAGATTATTTACGAAAAAGGAATACCCTAGCCTATCATGACTAGGAGTTTTTCTCATACACAGTTTTCTACCTTTTCGGATCTGAGGAACTATTTACGAAAAGGGCCTTGTTGGAGTTTTCTTTTTCTCCTTCTTTTCAAACTCTCTAAATATGAAAAGATGTCGAGTTCTTCCTTTTTCGGGCTCGTTAAAAATTGATGACATCGGAATCCGTCGCAATGACGTTACTCAAGTTTATCCTTCCTAGGGCTCGTAAAATGTACTAGGTTGGATTTGTCTGAAGGGAAAACTTATATCGCAAACACATGCTATCCCCTTCAAGCTTGTTTCCAAAAATAATTGGGGTACTTGCCAGAAGTGGTGGGGGAAAATGGAACCAAAATCGTGGTCATACTGGCAGTATGTCGCTCTTGAACATGGCACTTGTCTGCATTCGTGTCGGGTTGGGGACATCTCATTTCGTCATATTCTTACCTTCATGGGTTTGGGTAATCTCTTTTGATTGCTCATCTTCACTTTTCCACGTCACCATAACCTTAGATCCCTTGATGTCAAATACTGCCAAATCTAGTGTCGTTCCGTCGATATGTTCAAGACAAGTTGGCCTCTGCAGTTTTCAACCTCCCTCTGATTCTCTGTTGGTCTTGATTCACAAACATCATGTTCCTCTGTCTCGTGTTGATGATGTGGGAAAAATTATGGCCCACCTTCGATCAAGGTCACTTCTTGTCAACTTCAGCTTGTTATCTAGGAAATTGATCTAAAGACTCCCTTCAGGTACCTTGGAGCCAGCATGCCTCAATGGCGGGTTCTTCGCATTCGACGCAAGGTTTTCATTATTGGCCTTCGATCGATTGGTTCTGTGGGTGTTCGATGCCTAATCACTGTTCACATTCTGTATATTGTACCTCTTGTACCTTGAGAGCCATTTTCATTATTGGTGGTTTCTCTTGCGTCTGTTAACAATTCTCACCATTGGCTGGTAATCAGACAATGTTCTTGCATGTTCGACTTCAGCTCACATATTCGCATGCTCAAACTTGTACTTTGTTCGGGTCGAAATGGAGTGCAAGACCCTGGATTTTGTTTGATGAGATCCAGGTTGCAAGTTATTTGTGGGTTGTTATGACTTATTACATGACTCTTTTGATTGGATAGCTGCGGCCATACCTGAGTCTACTTGTTGATCCTTATTTTACTGGATGGTTGCGTCCATACCTCGAATATCATTGTTTATGCACTCTATTATGGATGGCTTCACCCATACCACATTTCATATATTAGATATATCAGTTGTATTTGTACTCACAGATCTTCCAATGGTAGTGTTTTCAGTTGAACGCGTTCTCATAAATCATTTCACCCCTCCCTCTCTCTCGGACCTCATGCTTTAGGGGGCATCCGTTACATAGAATTTTTTCAACATCCTTGCAATCCCTCATTGTGTACATTGGAGGACGATTCCTGTGACCTGCAAAAAGTAAAATTCCATGAAAACACCTTGATGGAATCCTTTTACATAAGGGCAAGAATTCTTCTTGAGAAAATTTCCTCAGAAAAGCCCCAAAAACCCATGTTTTGGCATTGGCGCAAGTAGCCAATTCATCCCTCGTGCCAATGGCGAAAATATACACTAATGGGCGCGCCAGTTGGCGCTCTGTCCCTATGTTGCAATTGTGCCAACCTATTTTGGATTGTTTTTTAAAAAATTGTAGGCGGAAGTTCGATTCTAACAACTTCAGAATGAATCATCAAAAAGAGGTTGGGTTGTTTGGCTCTGGATATCCTTGTTTAGGAAGTGGTTTCCCACCTCTCATGGAACCTTCCTAAGAGATAGGAATCTTCCTCATGATCATAGGGATCCTAACCCCTCCTTATCCCTTTATAAAATCCTACCCTCTCTATTCACAACCTAGCTGAACATTTGGGAAGAAAATTATAGCTGAGCGACTATTAAGAGTAGAGCCAAGGAGAACCCCGTAAGAGAGAGAGCCTTATCTAAATTCCCGACAAGATTTGTGAGACATGCTCCGTTGGAAGCCCTGCCAAAGGAAGAACGTGATGTCGAAACTTGGTTGTAATCTTTCTTTCACATTTTAATATATGCTCGACTACGTTATTGGTTCCACTGTTGTATTGCTTACCTGTGTAATGCAATTTAGTTCAATATTTTCCGACTGATTGATAGTTACATGTTTGAATTATTACGTTGTATGCCATCATTTCTTCTCTACATGTGTACAGGTGTCCGGATGCGGTGAGCAAAAGGATCGTGATCTGTCAAGCTAGGAATGGGAAGCAACACTTCTTCTTCGAAAATAGTAGCGTAGGACTTGAGGTATGCTATCTATCGTAGCTTCATCTTTTGTAACTAGGAATCGATATCGTAGTGTGTTTTGTTTGTTGCTATACCCACTCTAGGGTCAGTGGGATCACCTCTGTCTGTAGAGGGGATTTACCTCTCCAACAATAACTTGAAGAATAAAATAATGGTGTTGAGTACAAGAAACCATTATATATATTAAATGAGGTCACACAACCATAATTTTACCAAATCAACTTATTAATGTGCACTTCGAAGTTGACCTTATCAATGCCAGTATCTCTGCAAATAGATAATCAATTCTTTCATTTCCATTGGAATCATTAAATGGCCATCATTTTCTTTTAAGATGTCTTAATGCCAAAAAAATACTCAACCAAAGCTTTAAAATCCACTATAATTATCCAAGAAGCCATGTTAATAAATTTCTCGATGGCCATATTATGTGCCACCATTGAATGGTCCCATAGTATTCCCTTATGCATGTGTACCACATTAAAATATTGAAATCAACCTCCACTCCCAAGCCATTACTCGACAATTAATATCGTAGTTACAAATTCCCAATCACATTTCTTCAACATGCTACTTCCATCAACCTCAACATTCACTAGTTGTAATAAACTCATTTTATAAGTTGAATACAAGATTGGACCATGGTGCGCCACTAAAAATAGAAAGGTTAATCTATGAATTTGTCCCCTTGGAACATAATAAGATTCAGGGCAAGATTCTTACATTTCATGATCCAGTACTTTTCTTCATCCCATCATTCTAACACTTTTTCACTTTAGAATTCCATGTGCATATTTCTCTAATTTGAACAAAAATGGTGTTTTAGTGTGCTAAATAAATCATTTTGTTCTAGGTACACACCATTTGACTATTTTTTTTGCAGAAGCAAACATGTAGCTATGTGGCAAAGTTCAGATCTCGCATTCAAATTTTACACCTTTAGAAAACATAGGGAGATAGAATAACTCTTACACCAGTTGCTGATGAAATTTCCTTTTTGTTCATGGAAGAGATTCCCTTGAATTTCTTTATTTTCTACTTCAAACTCCCCCTGAGGCAGCGCTGACCTCATTTTTATTTTTTCTCTTTATTTCTCCAAACCCGGATGTAACGATTTTTGATCAAATATTCATTTGGTTCATATTTTTTCCTATGTTTCCTCCTTTGTTTGATTATATCCCACAAGAGATACATGTAACAAAAAATATTTGGATCTATGGCGAAAATTATTGCAGATAAAACATGTAATGTGCCCAAGAAATGGCGGAAATGGAACTTTATACAGTTAACACCTTTATGTCCAAAATCATTACATAGATAACAATACCCATGAAAGAAATTTGTGTACCTATGATGGGACTAATTAAGAATTCAATTGTTGGTTTCTCGTGGAGTGATTTATCATTTTTATTCTACAATTTCCTGAAGTGTGCCCAAATTTTTGATAGTTTTAACACCTCACATTTCTCATGCTTTTCTTTATCACATTATTCGATTTCTTATCTTAATGATGATTGCATTGATTGTTGCCAGAAGTTTTTGCTTTGAGTTTTCTGAAATTGCTGATATGTTCCTTTAGCTTATTGATGGCGTTCGTGGTTTTTAATTCTGGTAATGAGGACTAAAGGGTCGTTTTCTTTTAATAATAATAATAATAATAAATAAATAAATAAATTATCAACAGATATGCTAATCTCAGGTATCCACTATATTGCACTATAGTAAACATTAGTGTCTGTAGAAATTTATAAATAATGTGATGTATTACCGAACTCCCATGATCTAAGAATTAAAGCCATTGTTAAATACAAAATCCTTCTACTCAATTCTTTGCAGAAATTAAATTGTCAATTGCAAACACATGAAGAAAAATCAATCACACATAAAAAGATGTTTTTACTGGGAAAGATTAAAACTAAAACCCCTAACTATCATATATTATGTATATCATGGATCATGAAACAATCTCATACAAAGCTTAGCTCGTAGAGCTCTAAGTAAAATATACAATTGTCTCACATTGTAATACAAAAATTGGTTCACACATGCACTAATTTACTTCCTCCTGACAACCTGCCTCCACTGCGCGATCCCTGTTGAAGAAGATCACTAAATGAATTCGATCTTGCCTTGATTTGACTGTGCAATCCTCATTGGAAACTCCAATGTTTGTGTGGATGCATTGAATGCATCACTATAGTCACAAGTGATATTCAAACACACCCTTTCACCTATCTCTCCATTGGGTCTCGACTGGATCTGACATGAAAGTAGTTAATTGTTGTATTTCTTCGGTTGCAAGTAAGACATTGCTTGTGAATTAATTAAATAATTAATTCACTAATCTCTCACTAGAGTATCTTTAGTTACAACTAGCACAACTAAGTTTAACTCACTTAACTAAGTTAAACTAAATAACAACTCACATAACTACTCTTCCAACTCTGTTACAACTTTTCCACAATCAGTTACAACGAAGTCCATTATGCATGTCCCACCAACAAAACTTGGAATGTGTAATTCCTTCAGCTAACTATTTTTCCACATCATTTAGCTGAAATCAAGTGCTTCAAGAGAATAAGTTATTATTTATTGTCTGATTATTATTAAGGGCTAATAATATTCGACATGCATTCTATTTTTAGATATGGGATCTATAAATAGACTTCGCCCATGATCTAAAAATAGAAACTCATATAAATATATAATTTTCTCAACCATATAGAATTAGTCTCCTACTAATTTTAGAATATGCTCACCATTCTAAAAATAGACATACACTTAAAAATAGCCTACGGACCCCACCTAGTGAAGGTGCTTAATTTTCACTAGGATCGTCATCTTGTTGAATCTCAACACTCCCTCTCAACAAGAAAGGGTTTATACTTCAACCTGATCCTATCTCTATGGTATTCGAATTTTCTCCTAGTGAGCGCCTTCGTCAGAATATTTGCATCCTGATCTTTCGTAGGAATGTACTGAAGCAACATGATCTTTCGCTGCACACAATCTTTGATATGATGATACCGGATATCTATATGCTTAGATCTATCATGAAACACGGGATTAATCAAGAGTTTAATGCAACTCTGATTATCACAATGAATCACTGTAGGATCAAAATGAGAACTAAACAAACCGACCAGGATCTTCCTCATTCAGATATCCTCACATGCAGCTTGACTTGCTGCCATCTATTTCGCTTCCACTGAACTGAGTGCCACATATCTCTATTTCTTGATGTACCAAGAAACTATTGTAGATCCGATACTGAAAACCCCTACTGATGTGCTCTTTCTGTCCGTTGTGATGCCTACCCAATCTGCATCAATGAAGCCATGCAAGTTCACCTCATCCATCTGTCTCTACCATAAGCCATACTCAGATGTGCCCCTAAGATATCTTAGGACATGCTTTCCTGCCTTCCAAAATAGCTTGGTAGGCTTAACCATTGCTTGACTAAGTTGGTTCACCACATAGCATATGTCTAGTCTTGTATTAACTAAATACATGAGCGAACCCACCAACTATCGATAGACAGTAGCATCCACTACCTCTGCCGATGTAGCATCTTCTTTCCTCTACTTTCTTGGAAGAGGAGTATCCATGGGTTTGCAGCCCTTCATGTGAAACTTACCAAGTATCTTCCGTGCATACTTGCCTTGAGATACAAACAGTTCACCTTCTCACTGCCATATTTCCAATCCAAGGAAATAATGAAGGAGGCCCATATCCTTCATCTCGAACTCCTTTGCAAGGTCTTCCTTGCATGAGTGTATCAGCTTCTCATCACCAGTCAATATTAAATCATAAACATAAAGAACAATGATTAAAAGCTTACCCTCCACCATAATCTGGTATAGGTTTGCATCTTCCTCACTCTTAGTGAAGCCAAGTCCAGTGAAATAGCTGTTGATCTGAGTGTACCAAGCACAGGGTGCTTGCTTTAGCCCATACATCGCTCTTTTGAGTCTGCACACATGCGACTCACTGCTGAAGATCTCAAATCCTTCAGGCTGATCAATGTACACTTCTTCCTCAATGATCCCATTAAGGAACACAGTCTTCACATCCATCTAATGAATGTGCCAACCCATCTGCGCTGAGAGAGAAAGGATGGTCCTTATGGAAGAATACCGTGCGACAGGTGCAAATGTTTCTTCATAATCAATCCCCTCAATATATGAGAATATTGGGGAAAAAAATCTTTCCTTATACTTCTCAAAACTCCCATCAAAAGCTTTCTTTAGCTTGTAGATCCATATTGAACTTACCACTGATTTATCAACCGACCTTGGAATAATTTCCCAAGCACTGTTTTTGATAATGGAGTCATACTCCTCCACCATTGCATCTACCCATGTGGGCTCCTGCAGTGCTTCCTAAAAAGAAGATGGATCTGTCACAAATACATTTTCTCATGAGAGCTGTGTATCCAGTGAATCGATCAGGAGACTATTTCGGTCTGCGTTGTGAAGTAGGGGCTCCTAAATTTTGTGTTGCATCAAGCTTCAGCCTCTCAGCTTCTATGGTACGCCTTATTCCAGTTATGATGTTTGGCTCTGTGTGAGTGGAATCCTCCACTCCATGATCCTCCTCCTGTGGCTGATCCACATCTAGAGGCTCATCTTTGGGAACAATCAGTTCCTCCTCTACATGCAAGTGTAGCTCCCTCTAAAGAGACAACTTCATGGCTTTCTCCTCATTGAATTTTATATCCCATTACACCATGGTCATTCGACTATTTGGAAAATACACACGATTATTATGGAGTATTTCTATGTACCCCACAAATATCCCAACTTCAACAGTCGGCTCCAGCTTCTTCCCGGCATTCTTGGTCACATGAATATAAATAGATGAGCCAAAAATCTTAAAGTGAGAAACATATGGTTTCTTACCAGTAAAAGCTTCTTCATGTGTAGTCAATCTAAGTAATTTATGAGGGAAATGGTTTTGCATATAAACCACAGTGTCACATGATTTGCATATAAACCACAGTGTCACATGATTCCGCCCACAAGTGCATTGGTAGGCCCTGATCATGCAACATAGCTCGTGCAACACCCACAATAATTTTGTTCTTCCTCTCCATGAACCCATTATGCTATGGGTTATGATGCACTATGATTTCTCTTCGAATTCCTTCTTTGCTACAGAAGTCTTTGAATTCATTCGAGGTATATTCACTACCATTATCGCTCTGCAGAGCCTTCACTTACTTCCCCGACTCTTTCTCCACCAATGCTTTAAACTCACATAACTTTGAGAATGTTTGATCCTTATTTTGCATGAAGAATATCCAGCATCTACAAGAATGCTCATAAAAAAAAATAACATAATACATGTGGTTTGATATTGAAGCAACCGATAATGGCCCACACACATTTGTGTGAACTCTCTCTAGGATCACCAAAGCACGGTTCTCCTTTTCATGAAAGGTGGTCTTCACAAACTTACCAATAGTACATCCCTTGCACTGATCTATCTGTGCAAGTTTACCCTTGGGAATTCCAGTAGAAATCTACTGCAAAATATTTAGGGCACCATGGTGAAGATGGCCCAATCTCTTGTGCCATAATTCACCCTCATCCCCGCTCACCACCTCTTTTTCTTTGCCCACCATTGCAGCGCAACCATATACCTCTAGCTTGTAGAGATTCTTGGCTTGAATCGCTATCCTCTTGGTTTGACCCATTATTTTATGTTGCAGAAAATATTTTCCATTGGTGAAAACAACTTCATAACCTTTGTCCTCCAACATCGCGACTGAGACCAAGTTTTTCTTCAAACCTGGAACATGCATAACATATTTCAACAGAAATGGTTTACCTGACTACTTCTCAAAGGTAATGGTACCAATGTCGGTCACACTGTATCGTCCATCGTCGACCATCACTATATGCATTTGGAGATATTTCTCCTCCATGTCGCTGAAAAGCTCCTTATCTCCCATCATGTGGAAGGAAGCACCAATATCAATATACCACACCAATCCCATTGCGCTTGAAACCAAGCATGCGATCAAAGAGAAATCAAGTTCAAATTGTGAGGCAAGGGTCTCACCAGCTGTAGCTCTAGTAGCCTTCTTGTTCTTATTTTTCTGTGGGTAGTTAGTGGCAAGATGCCCATGTTCGTGACAATGAAAACACTTCACCTTGGACAAATCGAGCTTCTTGCCTTTAGCCTCATATTTTGAATGGGATTTCTTCCCCTTCCCTTTCCTCACTTTGGCAGCCAAAGCACAATCCTCTTCATCATCATGCTTTGATGAAGATCCATCCTTGGTGTTCCGCCTGAACTCCTCCTGCACTAGATCCGACCACAGTCATTCCCAATCTGGCAGTTTTTCCCATCCGTTGACAGAGTCTTGATAACTATGCCAACCCTTAGGAAGTCCCAAGAGAGCCAAGCTCGCTAAATCATCATCAACAAATATGATTCCCACACTCCCCAGTTCATCCCTACTATTATCACTTAAAAAAAAAATTCAAAACATCATTATGAAAAGATTACTTATGATCATGGGTCAAAATAGGGTCTTAGGAGTCATTTCTTGAGCTTGACCAAGGGAAGTGTTAAATTTTTTAAGTTTGAGCCTACCCTAGTTTTTAACTAAACTCATTTTTTAGGTTTTTCATGTCAAGTCTTTCATAATGTTAGGATTCATTTCATTTCCCAAATATTTTGTATCAAAACCACCCAATTAGCCAAGAAACCACAGTTTCGTAGTGCCTCACATTGAAAAAATTCACTTTGCGCTACGAAAGCGTTGATATTTTCGTAGCGCAAACAAAAAAAATTACACTACAGGCGATACGAAAACGTTGTTTTGTAATTGTCTTGTCAGTTGAGTTCTCAAATGTCAGAAACTATTGGGAAAGGGTAGGATAGAGGCTTGTTGAGTCATGTAATGATGAAATCGAAGTACATACCTATGTTTTCAGTCATCATGGTCAGTATAGGTTATGAGTGAGGAATCATTTTCAGTTATGAAAGGACATTTGAAATTCAAGTTCTTTCCTAATTAGTCATTCTCATTCCTTTTGCTTTCATTCGTAATATCTGAGCTCTAAGTATCGAGCCAAACTTTTGGCTGGTTCTTACAAAATTTTATTATATCCATTTCAAGTGAGGCTGTTGATATATTTATTCAAGTGAGGTTGATACATCCATATCAAGTGATGCTGATAGGTTCTCTGAAGAAATATGGCAGAGGAAATAAAAATACACAGAGGAGGACAGTGCTTAAGGCATGAACTTTAAGACATGAAGGCAATAACTGAAGACCCAACAGTGATGGAAGCATTCAGAAGAGCAGGTTGCCTACGGTTTTGTGAGAAATTGCAAGGCTGTCACACATAGGTATTTAACGAATTTGCTATGAATTTCAATGGAACAACCACCAAAGTGGGGATGCTAAATTTATCTATCAAACCAGAGGTCATTGCTGTCATTACAGATATTCCAAGAGGGCAAGAAACCTGGTTCAAATGGTTCAAATTTAATATGGAGTAGTGTAAAGAGTTCATGAAACCTGAGCACATTGAGATGGATCTCAACAATTTTATCCCAAGAAGCTACATCAAAGATAATTATTAAAAACTACTGCTCAACTTTCAGAAATATTTTACCTATGAAGGTAGATATCACAAGGTTTATTCATACCATTTCAAATTTCTTCTACACTTCACTAGTAATATTTCACTTGAATTACCTTTTTATCTGCATAGAAGTCTTGCAAATATGGTTGATAAGGTGCAAGCAAAATCAGAGGGGAGAGAGACATTATTTCATCATGGCTTAATGAAATTATTAATTTTAGATGAACTTCAAAAGATAGGCAGAGATTAGCCATCATTCTTGTTTGTAAATTATTTTGAGTTGGAAACCCTAACTCTTGCAAGAAACCTTAAAGCTAAAGGGGTTCCATCATCACCAGTAGAAAGGGGTTCCATCACCACCAGCACCAGAACCAAGCCAACCTATGGTTGCAAAACCAAACGAACCTGCAAGAGTAAAGCTAAGAAAGGAAACTGAGAAAAGGCTAGAGCAAATTCAAATGCTTGGTACACCAATTCTCCCACCTACAAAACAGAAATCAAAGGTTGTCAAAGATGCAAAACAGGAACAAGTTGTCAGCAAACAAGCGACCAAAAGAATAACTAGAAGCCAAGCAGTGGTTTTGAAAGGGAAGACAGTTGCTACAGAATACAACCCAATAACAAAGGGGACTCTAGAGGATATTCTTCATGCATTGACATAGAGGAAACACCTATTGTACAAGTTGAATTCATAAGAGAAGATGAGCAGAAGTTGAAAAAGGTCAAGTGTGCAAAGAGATTAGATTTTGAGGGGGAAGATGCAGGTTTCATTTTTCAAGAAAGTAAGCCTATGACAAGGCATGCTAGGAAATTAATGGAAGGCAAAAAAGAAGTTGAAAAGCCCACTGAGATAGCTAAATCACCTAAAGAGATTATTGATCTCTCATCACCCACAGTGAAGCATACAATCAACAAATTAAAAAGGGGAAAAGAGAAAGTGATAGAGAAAACAGAGTTTCAACACCTTGAGGAAAAGCTAAAGTTCGAAAATCAGGAAATTTCTGTCATGAAAAAGAGAGATAAAAAACACAGTGTTGAGAAAGTGCAGTTTAAAAGGATGAAGGAAATTTGGGAAGGACAAGTTGATTATGTTTCTGAAACTTTATAC
This sequence comes from Pinus albicaulis, assembly GCA_034641835.2. NCBI lineage: Eukaryota > Viridiplantae > Streptophyta > Pinopsida > Pinales > Pinaceae > Pinus > Pinus albicaulis. The sequence continues at coordinate 604,362,397 of CM076577.1, forward strand.
AATGCAGAACAACTTTTCAAGTGGACAAGTCCAGCAATAAAAGAAGCCAAGTTTGTCAGAATAATAAACACTCATCTGAGAGCTACTAACAAAAGACTTAAAGACCAGGTGAAGGATTTACAAGAGAAACTAGAGTCAATTCATGATGAGCTATAGAGAAAGGGCATTAAAATGGCAGTCATAGAAGAACCAATAGGTCAACCAATTGCAAATGAAGAATGAATGCCTCAAGGAAGCTAAAATGAAGTTGATTTATGGTTTGTATGTTTTGAAGATGATGAGGACAGGTTTTATTTTGAGTTTTTTGGAAAACACAGTTTTCATTTGACAAATTTGTGAAGAAATTTGCATACTCAGCAGTTTCGTAGCGCCTCCAGGCTTAAAAAGCAGAAAAGCGCTATGAAACTGTTGTAACTGCCTTTTTTTTTTCTTTTGGTCACTATTTAAGGTGTTAAAAGATGAGTTAAGAGCTGAAATTTCTATGAAGGGTGTGTTGAGAGGTGATTAAAATGATGCAAGAGGAAAGAGTCAAGTTTTTGGAGAATAAAGGCTTGAAATGGCAGCGCTACAGAAAGCGTTACGAAACTGCTGTATTTTCGTAGCGCAACATATTACAGCCTTTTGAAAAGTTTTTGAAGCGGTTTTGGAGAGCTGAATGCTAGGAAAGAGTGATGGGATATGTTAAGCTAACTTTCAACAGCAACGGACCATGAAATTAAGATTAAATTATGGTTAGAATGTTCAAAGAAGGAAAAAGATGTTATGCCTAAAAAACAGGGTATTGTTTCCTATTTTTGTGGAGGTCAGCAAAGAGGTCATGAAGAAATGAATATCATTATCCAAATTTGACCATATGATGTTACACTTATCAATGATGTAATTTCAAATGGTTAAGGTTGTTATAAATAGTAATAAGGAGTTTGAGTCCTTTTTGAAATAGGAATGTCAAGTAGGATAGGTGTCTTTTGTAATAAATTTCATGTTTTATGGTTATGCAAGGTGTCAATGGATATAAATTCGATGTATCTAGCCTAGAGGCAGATCATCTAATGATGTAACATGTCTATTAAAGGCCATTGGGTTGAATTTGGCAGGGGTTGGACATTTTTGGCAAAACTGAGCTTGTTGTGAATTGACTATTTTCAGCTAATACAGAGATCTTCAACTTGACCAACTTGAGGTTCTGAAGGAGTTTTAGTGTTTTCCTATTCTATTTGTATCTCTTATATATCTCATTTTCATTGGTGTTCATCTATATTACTCAGAAGTCATCTATTAGATCCTCTGACTTCCTTTATAAGTGAACTGACTGTGTTTTTACATGTTTTGTGTGTGTGCCTTACCACTAAAAACTCTGATATGCCTCAACTTCCATGCTAAGTAGACTCACTGAATTGCTAAATTTTTTTGACTCCATAAGCCCAATGAATACATGTCGATTTTATTTTCAACCTACATCTATCATTATCAATTTATTTCCTAAATAGAGTTAGCCATCTATATTTTTATCCATATCATTAACCCTTGAGAGAGCCCTCTTAGGTTGAGGAGGTTAAGCCTCAGTCACAAGATTAGGTTTGAAATAGTTACATGAGATTGTTTGATCAAGTAGCCTATCGGGTCCAATTTTGTGATAAATTTTTGTGTGTCTGCTAGGAGCCTGAAGATTATACTTTCCCGAAATTTTGAAGCTGAACTTTCGAAGGTAGCAGGAGCTTAGGAAGTTGTTCGAGGCTGCATCTACCTTGGTGACTCCATTCAAAATTTATATGATCAAAGGTGGCGTCGAGAAGGAGATACACGAGGAGTAATCCTAACCCAGATCCACCTACCATTATGGACAATCCAAACACCATTTCTAGATTCAGTCAAGGCTTTTCTGAAATATCAGGTACTCCATCACATACAAAATCCTTTTCCTCTGAAATATTCTGAAGTCCTGAAGATAAAGAAGTTGATGATAAAATCTGGGAAGTCTTGTTTAGATCTGAAAGTGGAAAATAATTAATTGAAATTATCTTAGACTTGCATAAGAGAGGTATTGATACCTTAGCTCTAGTAACACAGGAAGATAAAGAAGAGTTTTGGGAAGTAGTTACTTCTGAGTTGTTGTTGGAAAGAGAGTCTTTAGATAAGTTGAAAGAGCTTGACCCTTTTAAAATCTTGTTGAAAAGTAAAGCTGGTTTTCCTCTTCATGATTGGAGTTCAATTATTGGTGGACAACAAATACCAAACAGTCCTCCTCTTAACAGTTCTTCATCCTCTATTGTTGCTATCCCTAAAGATACCACAATCCCTTTCACCATGGCTGTAAATGTACCTCATCCACCTGTTGCACCTACTAGATATGCCCCTCTTGTTCTTCCAGCTATTTTACATAACCTCCCTAGCAAGTATGCTGCTAGAATCAAAATTTGGGGAAGTGATGAAGAGATTACAACAGAAGAACACGTAGATCAATTTAATGATTTTATAGAAAGGGAGGAGGTTGATCATGAAGATGTTAGGTTGAGATTTTTTTCTCAGAGCTTTACTGGTGAAGTTAGGAAGTGGTTCAAAGCCCTTACTCCTGGAAGTATTCATAATTGGAATGAGTTTGAAGATACCTTTTTGAGAAAATGGGGAAATAGAACTCATTAGGGGAATTTTGAGGTCTAAAATGGGCCTCTTAAAGAAAATGTATAATTAAAATTCACTTTATGATAACCAATAACATTTTAGGGGATGGCATCATCCCTAATGGTTGAAGTGGCATTGTTTGAGTTAAAGGTACTTACTTGTCACATTCTCAATGGTGGATAAAAACTCATGATTAACCATAGTAGTGCTCTAAGTACTTTTAAAGTCCAAGTAAAGTACTCATAAGAAATGTCATTTCAAACTTTTTGAATAAAAATATATTATTTTCATTTCATATTTCTTGAAAGAAACAATGCATATCCCTATACATTTATTATATTATATTATATTATTTTTATATAGTATATTAATTACATTTTATTATACAATCTAAATAATATAAATTTTAATAAATAGCATATAATATAATTAAGTATTTATAAATTTATTTTATATTTTATTTTAAGTTATTTAAGTACAAAGGACAGATGCATTACTTGTTCAATGATAATAACTTTTTCTTGAAAATCTCATTCTTATTTATAGTAACATAAATACAATTTTTTTATTAATTTTATTTTGGTACAACTTTTGGATTGGATTTAATTATGGTTACATGGATTGTTGTGCAAAAAGTGATTTGAAAATTCATAAATATTATTTTATTGGTTTAGCTATTATTTTATTATTTCCTTAGGAGGTCCATTTTAGACCTCAAAATTCCCCTAATGAATCGAGTACAAGCCCTCACTGAGTATAACAGTTTAAGAAGAGATGTTGATGAAACTATTCAAAACTTTTCAAAATGGTTTAATAAGGTTTATGACTCTATTCCTGCCCATTTAAAACCTCCACAAGCCTTAGCTCAGATGAGATATGTCGAAGCTTTTGATTATGAATTTTCTATACCACTGAGAGATAGAGAGTCCCCTACACTTGCTAAAATGAAAAACGATGCAGTGAAGGTGGAGGTTAATATGATAGTAGCCAAAAAGTAAAAAATGGGTAAGACTAAGTTAAAAGAAGAAGAGAAACCTTCCTCCTCTACCTCTGATGATAAATTTCATTCAATGATGAAAACAATGGAGAAGTTGATGGATAGGTTGTCCCTTGGGAATACCACGGCTCCTCATGCACCACATGAACCTTAGTTTAGAAACCCTGAATTCAGGAGACCTCAGAATCAACAAAGACCCAGAGAAAACAAAAATAAGTAGCCTGATCCTCCAGTGAGATCTCCTTTCCAGTAGAACTTAATTGATGAAGAAGATGAACCTGAAATTCCTGAAGCGTCTATTCACTGTTTAGATGAAGAAATGTCTAGAATTTTCTTGAATAAAGAGGAACATGATGAATCGAACCAAGGTAATCATGGAGAGGAACCATCATATTATCTTAAAGGGTATCAACATGCTATTTTTTAGATGCAAAAAAAATACAATCTCTGAAATAGAAATGTGTCGATCATTGCAAATAAAACACAACCTAAGAAAGATACACCTAAGGCTGTTGATGGCAAGAAAGATAAACCTAAGGCTATTGAAGGTAATAAAGATACACCAGCTCTTCCTCCTATCAAAGAAGCTGAAAAATCTATTTTTTTTTTAGTTTGGAAAATGAAATTTCTAAGATCAAAATACCAGTACCTTTTGGTGAGATTTTCAAAGTAAATGAGTATAGAAGCAAGATTGTTTAAATGTTGAATTCACAACTAGGAGCTACTGATATCTTGAATGTACAAGAGGATCATCCAACCATATACTTGGGTCCAAGATTAGAATATGAACAAATGAAGAGGTACCTCCTTTTTATGTGAGCCTTAGCATTCATGACATGACATTACAAAATGCTATGTTGGATTCAGGGGCCTCTCATAATCTTATGCCCAAAGTAATCATGGAAAGGATGGGGTTAGAAATAAATAGACCATATAAGGACTTGTTTTCTTTTGATTCAAAAAGAGTTCAATGCATTGGTTTAATTAAGGATGTTTTTGTTGGTCTTACACAACTCCTTGCCAAGACAGTGGTCATGGACATTGTGGTAGCAGACATTCCACCAAAGTTTGGCATGCTATTATTAAGGTCATGGGCAGAAAAAATGAAAGGTACAATGTAGATGGACCTTACTTATGCCACCATTCCTATTTTTGGTGAGCAAAGGAGATTGTATCGAGAGACAAAAATGGCTTACATGGTGAGTAGTAAAGATAAACCTTAAAATTTTCCAATTTATGCTCTTTATACTGAACTTATATCTACTATTATTTTCAATGAGTTGACTGATGAAGAAGAGGATGAGAAGAAAGAAGAAAATCAGCAATCTAAAATTCAGCAGTCTGAAAATCAACAAACAGAAGATCAGCAAGTCAGGTATAAGATGGCGGAAGGTTGGTGGTCATTGGATTTTGATGGATCAGCAGGAAGAGAAGGGGCAAGAGCAGGGATTTGGATCACAAGTCCAAGTGATGAAAGTAAGTTCTTTTCCTACAAATTGAACTTTGATTGCACAAATAACATGGCTGAGTATGAATCCTTGATTTTGGGCTTAGAAGTTTTGAAAAGAATGAATGCTCAAAATATTTCTCGTTTTGGAGATTCAAAATTAGTCATTAAAAAAGTTGAAGGTGCTTATCAAATAAAGGATATAAGGATGAGGGCATATAGAAACTTATTTTTGGACATGTTGGAAAATTTCCAAGCTTACTCATTCATTGTCAAAACTAGAGACCAAAACTCCATTGCTGATTCTCTAGTGGTCTCTGCAAGTCTTTTCATTATTCCCATACATTCCACTGAAAAATATGAGGTTGAAGTTCGCCATAGACCAGCTATCCCTGATAATATTACTCATTGGTAATTTTTTGAGGATGACCAACAAGTGAAGAACTTTATTGAGCTGAAAGAAGAGTTTGAAAATATACAAGTAGATCAGCAAAATATGTTTGCTGAATCTAAAGGAAAGTCTGAAGTTTTGCAGCTAAAGCATAATTCCATACCAAAGGGTCCCATACCTGTTGAAAAACTTTTTGATCAGAATGATGTTTTTAAATCTCCTAAGATACAAGTTGATGATGAAGAGGTAGAGAGTTGTAACCTTGGTACAGTAGCTATGCCCAAAATTATTAAACTTTCAAAGTTTCTTTCAGTTGATATGAAGTACAAGTATATTGAGATGATGAAGAGATTTATAGATGTTTTTGCTTGGAATTATGTTGATTTGAAAGAGTATGACCCCACTATTATTCAACATACTATTCCCATCAAAGAAAATGAAAAACTTTTCAAGAAAAAGTTGAGGAGGATTAATCCACTTCTCATGCCATTGATTGAGAAGGAAATCAAGAAACTCTTTGATGCCAAAATCATTGTCCCAATCAGATTCTAAAATTGGCTTGCAAACTTGGTTTTGGTTAGGAAAAAGAGTGGAGAAATAAGAATATTTATTGACTTCAGAAACTTGAATAAAGCCTCTCTGAAGGACAACTATCCTCTCCCGAATATGGACCAAATTTTGCAAAATATTGTTGGTTCTCAAAGGATGTCTATGCTTGATGGTTTTTCAGGATACAATCAGATCCTTGTACATCCGGATGATCAGGAAAAAACAACCTTTACTACACCATGGGGCACTTTCATGTATGCCAAGATGCCATTTGGTCTCATGAATGCAGGCGCTACCTTTCATAGGGCAATGAATATTTCTTTTTCTGAAGAGAAGGACAATATGGTGGTTGTTTATCTTGATTACATAACAGTCTTCTCAAGGAGGGAAGAAGATCACTTGAAACACCTAGAAAGAATTATGTTGAAGTGTAGAAGGTTTGGCATCTCTCTAAATCCCACCAAAATTATTTTTTATTTAACTTCAGGTAAATTACTTGGACACATTATTTCTAAATATGGTATTAAGATTGATCCAAACAAGGTCAATGCATTTCAGAAGGTAAATTTTGTAAGAAGATTTATTCCTAATTTTGCTGAGATTGTGAAGGATATAACCAGGATGTTGAAGAAGGGAGTTGACATTAAGTGGACAGCTGAGGAAAAGCACTCATTTGAGGAGATAAAAAAGGCACTCACTCAAGAACTGGTATTGATCAGCCCGAATTTCTCAAAAGAATTTATGGTTTTCACTTTTGCATAAGAAAATACTACTGCTAGAGTTTTGTAGCAAAAGGGACAGCAAGGTATTGAGAAACCCATTTCATTTTTTAGTAAGACATTAGCTAACTCTGAGCTAAAGTACAATATCTTAGAGAAACAATTTTATGCCTTGGTTAAGGCTATCAAAGATTTCAGAATTTATATTCTGCATTCTCATATTGTGGCTTTTGTTCCTAATATTGTTGTGAAAGACATCCTAACTCAAGTTGATCCTAATGGTAAAAGGGTAAAATGGATTGTTAACTTGCTGGAATATGATATATAGATTAAGCCAACAAAACTGGTCAAAGGACAAGGCTTAGCAAAGCTGATGTCATAGTCAAAATTTGACTGTCTTGACATGAATTTAATTGTAGAAATATCAGAAATTTCAGATGAGGAAGAAGAACTAGTCCCTATTGAAGAAAATTACATCACTTCAGATTGGTATAAGGATGTTGTTTTTGTCCTACATCATCACAAAGAACCTACTAAGCTAATAAAGTCTAAGGCAAGATTTTTGAAGCTAAAATCCTTGAGGTATTTTAATTTATTAGTTTATTTAACTTCAAGCTGATAAAGTGATTGAGGAGTTCCACAAAGGAGATTGTGGAGGTCACCATTATTGGAAGGCCACAGTGAACAAGATTCTCAGAGAAGGGTATTATTGGCCTACAATGTTTAAGGATGCCTACAAAAATATTTTTGCCTCCCATGAATGTCAGATTTTTGATCGAAAGAGGAAGCTTGTGCCTTTACCTTTAATGCCTATCTATGTGGAAGCACCATTTCAGCAATGGGGGCTAGATTTTATTGGAGAGATTCATCCATCATCATTAGGTCAGCATTGATGGATTCTCACAATGACTGATTACTTTACCAAATGGATTGAAGAAATCCCAACTAGGCAAGCAAACGATTATGTTATTATTTCTTTTTTGGAAAATAATATTTTGTCTAGATTTGGTTGCCCCATGAAGATCATAACTGATAATTCACGGGCATTTAAGTCTAATAAGCTGGTTAATTTTTGTCATCAATATCATATTACTCTTGGGCATTCCACTTTATATTATCCACAAGGGAATGGTCTTGTTGAATATTCTAACAAGAGCATTGTGAGGATCATTAAAAAGGTGTTACAAGAAAATAAGAAGGCTTGGCATTTGAAGCTGAAGTATGCCTTATGGGCTGATAGGATATGCACAAAAAGGTCAATTGGAACTTCACCCTATGAACTGGTATATGGAGCTGAAGCAATTTTTCCTACATCTTCAGGGGTACCTGTCATGAAGCTGCTTCAAGGATTAGAGGAAGAACCCAATGCAGTTCAGAGAAGAATCAATTAGCTAATAGCTTTGCAAGAGAAGAGGGATGAAGTTTATAACAGAAATCAACAATTTCAAAACAGAATCAAGAGGACATTTGATAAAAAGATGAAGGATAAAAGTTTTCAAATTCAAGATGTAGTGTTGAAATGGGAGGCTAGAATTGAAGAGAAAGGCAAACATGGTAAGTTTGAGAACTTGTGGAAAATTCCTTTCGAAATAGCTGCTTTCCATGGAAACAATACTTACATACTGCAAGAGATGGATGGAAAATCATATGTTGGAGGACCTGTCAATGGCAGGTTTTTAAAGCATTACTCTTCCTAAAATCTGTTGATCATTCTTATCATTGCATATATTCCATTTTATGAATTTTTTTGCTAATAATGACAAGCTAAATCAGCAATCTTGAGCCCAAGGTGAAGGCCATTAGAGTTTGAGGAGAAAGCTTGGAAATTTCAATTTTTTTCTGTTTTGTAAAGAAAATGGATAGCAGCACTGGAACTATTGGTTCTTAGTGTACCATAGGGGCACACTATCCTAGGTGGAGCCACTGTTATCACTTAAAAAAAAAAATCAAAACATCATAATGACAAGATTACTTATGATCATGGGTCAAAATAGGGTGTTAAGAGTCATTTCTTGAGTTTGACCAAGGGAAGTGTTAAATTTTTTAAGTTTGAGCCTACCCTAGAGTTTAACTAAACTCATTTTTTAGGTTTTTCATGTCAAGTCTTTCATCATGTTAGGATTCATTTCATTTCCCAAATATTTTGTATCAAAACCGCCCAATTAGCCAAGAAACCATAGTTTTGTAGCGCCTCACATTGAAAAAAGTCGCTTTGCGCTACGAAAGCGTTGATAGTTTTGTAGTGCAAACAAAAAAATTTACACTATAGGTGCTACGAAAGCGCGGTTTTGTAATTGTCTTGTCAGTTGAGTTGTCAAATGTCAGAAACCATTGGGAAATGGTAGGATAGAGCCTTGTTGAGTCATGTAATGATGAAATCAAAGTACATATCCACATTTGCAGTCATCATGGTCAGTATAGGTAATGAGTGAGGCATCATTTTCAATTATGAAAGGACATTTGAAATTCAAATTCTTTCCTAATTATTCATTCTCATTCCTTTTTCATTCATTCGTAATATCTGAGCTCTAAGTATCAATCCAAACTTCTGGCTGGTTCTTACAAAATTTTATGATATCCATTTCAACCGAGGCTACTGATACATTTATTCAAGCAAGGCTGATACATCCATATCAAGTGAGGCTGATAGGTTCTCTGAAGAACTATAGTAGAGGAAAGAAAAATACACAGAGGAGGATAGTGCTTAAGGCATGAACCTGAAGACATGAAGGCAATAACTGAAGACCTAGCAGTGATGGAAGCATTCAGAAGAGCAGGTTGCCTATAGTTTTGTGAGAAATTGCAGGGCTACCACACACAGGTAACTAAGGAATTTTCTATGAATTTCAATGGAACAACCACCAAAGTGGGGATGCTAAGTTTTTCTATTACACTAGAGGTCATTGGTATCATTATAGAGATTTCAAGAGGTCAAGAAACCTGTTTCAAAGGATTCAAATTTAATATGGAGTAGTGTAAATAGTTCATGAAACCTAAGCACATTGTGATGGATCTCAACAATGTTATCCCAAGAAGCTGCATCAAAGATAATTATTCAAAATTGCTGCTCAACATTCAGAAATATTTTACCTGTGAAGGAATATATCACAAGGTTTATTCATACCATTTCAAATTTCTTCTACACTTCACTGGTAATATTTCACTTGACTTACCTTTTTATCTGCATAGAAGTCTTGCAAAGATGGTTGATAAGGTGCAAGAAAAGTCTGAGGGGAGTGAGACATCATTATTTCATCATTGCTTAATGAAATTATTAATTTTAGATGAACTTCAAAAGATAGGCAGAGATTGGCCGTCATTCTTGTTTGTAAATGGTTTTGAGTTGGAAACCCTAACTCCTGCAAGAAACCCTAAAGCTAAAGGGGTTCCATCACCACCAGCAAAAATGGGTTCCATCTCCACCAACAGTATAACCAAGCCAACCTATGGTTGCAAAACCAAAGGAACCTGCAAGAGTAAATCCAAGAAAGAAAACTGAGAAAAGGCTAGAGCAAATTCAAATTCTTGGTACACCAACTCTCCCACCTTCAAAATAGAAATCAAAGGTTGTCAAATATGAAAAACAGGAACAAGTCATCAGCAAACAAGTAACCAAAAGAATAACTAGAAGCTAAGTAGTGGTTTTGAAAAGGAAGACAGTTGCTACAGAAGACAACCTAGTAACAAAGGGGAATCTAGAGGATATTATTCATGGCATTGACATAGAGGAAACACCTATTGTAAAAGCTGAATTCATAAGAGAATATGAGCAGAAGTTGAAAAAGGTCAAGTCTGCAAAGAGATTAGATTTTAAGGGGGAAGATACAGATTTCATTTTTCAAGCAAGAAAGCCTATGACAAGGCATGCTAGGAAATTAATGGAAGGTAGCGAAGAAGTTCAAAAGCCCACTGAGATAGCTAAATCACCTAAAGAGATTATTGATCTCTCATCACCCACAGTGAAGCATACAATCAACAAATTAAAAAAGGGGAAAAGAGAAAGTGATAGAGAAAACAAAGTTTCAGCGCCTTGAGGAAAAGCTAAAGTTGGCAAATCAGGAAATTGTTGTCATGAAAAAGAGAGCTAGAAAACAAAGTGTCAAGAAAGTACAGTTTAAAAGGATGAAGGCAATGTGGGAAGGACAAGTTTATTATGTTTCTGAAACTTTAGACAATGCAGAGCAACTTGTCAAGTGGACAAGTCCAAAAATAAAAGAAGCTAATTTTATTAGAATAATAAACACCCATCTGAAAGCTACTAAAAAAAGACTTAAAGACCAGGTGAAGGATTTACAAGATCAACTAGAGTTAATTCATGATGAGCTATAGAGGAAGGGCATTGAAATGAAAGTCATAGAAGAACCAATAGGTCAACCAATTGCAAATGAAGAATGAATGCCTCAAGGAAGCTAAAATGAAGTTGATTTATGGTTTGTATGTTTTGAAGATGATGAGGATAGGTTTTATTTTGAGTTTTTGGGCAAACACAGTTTTCATTTGACAAATTTGTGAATAAATCTGCATACTCAGTAGTTTCGTAGCGCCTCCAGGCTTAAAAAGCATAAAATCGCTGTGAAACTGCTATAGCTGCCTTTTTTGCTTCTTTTGGTCACTATTTAAGGTGTTAAAAGGTGAGTTAAAAGCTGAAATTTCTATGAAGGGTGTGTTGAGAGGTGATTAAAATGATGCAAGAGGAAAGATTCAAGTTTTTGGAGAATACAGGCTTGAAATGGCAGTGCTACAAAAAGCACTACGAAACTACTGTATTTTCGTAGTGCAACATATTACAACCTTTTGAACAGTTTTTGAAGTGGTTTTGGACAAATGAAGGCTAGGAAATAGTGATGGGCTATGTTAAGCTAACTTTCAATAGCCAAGGACCATGAAATGAAGATTAAATTATGATTATAATGTTCAAAGAAGGAAAAATATGCTATGCCTATAAAATAGGGTATTGTTTCCTATTTTTGTGGAGGTCAGCAAAGTGGTCATGAAGAACTGAATATCATTATCCAAATTTTACCATGTGATGTTACACTTGTCAATGATGTAATTTCAAATGGATAAGATTGTTATAAATAGTAATAAGGAGTTTCAGTACTTTTTGAAATTGGATTGTCAAGTAGGATAGGTGTCTTTTTGTAATAAATTTCATGTTTTATGGTTATGCAAGGTGTTACGAAAATTCGATGTATCTATCCTAGATGCAGATCATCTGATGATGTCACATGTCTATTAAAGGCCATTGCGTCTAATTTGTCAGGGGTTGGAAATTTTTGGCAAAACTGAGCTTGTTGTGAATTGACTGTTTTCAGCTAATACAAAGATCTTCTACTTGACCAACTTGAGATTCTGAAGGAGTTTTAGTGTTTTCCTATTCTATCTGTATCTCTTATATATCTCATTTGTATTGGTGTTCATCTATATTACTCAGAATTCATCTATTAGATGCTTTGACTTCCTTTATAAGTGAACTGACTGTGTTTTTACATGTTTCATGTGTGTGTGCCTTATCATTAAAAACTCTGATATGCCTCAACTTCCATGTTAAGTAGACTCACTGAATTACTGAATTGTTTTGGCTACATAAGCCTAATGAATACATGTCGATGTTATTTTCAACCTACATATATCGTTATTAGTTTATTTCCTAAATAGAGTTAGCCATCTATATTTTTATCCATATCATTAACCCTTGAGAGAGCCCTCTCGGGTTGAGGAGGCTAAGCCTCAGTCACAAGATTAGGTTTGAAATAGTTACATGAGATTGTCTAATCAAGCAGCCTATAAGGTCCAATTTTGTGATAACACCTACATTGGACAAACTTCATGAGATAGTTTGGAATACTATCACCCTTCTCCATTTTGATTTTTCTGAGTTTATCCTTCAGCGCCAACTTCCTATGGTCGCTGATGCTTTGGAAAAGATTTGTCAAAGCCTTACACATTGCAAATGGAGTGGCTTTCCCATGAAGGCTTGACACAATGTGGTATTTCACACCTTCCAACAGAATCCTTCTCATCTTCGCTACTTTCTTTTGCCAGGCGTCAAGTAATGCAGCATCTGTCGAAGTGGGCTTAGGAACATCGCTATCGATGAACTCCTTCAAGCCATTATCTTGAAGCACCACCTCCATCCTGTCCTTCCAGGGTATATAGTTCGATATTCCCTTGAGTGCATACTCCAACTGCAAACCATTGAAAGCCATTTCGATGTTTACTCAACTATCGTACCAAGAAATTATTGCAGCAAATTCGAATTGTTCCACCAACAAAACTCAGTACTGCTTCAATATTGCAATCTCCAATGATTAAAACTGCTTCGATAGCATGTAGAAATTTACAAATACTGTGATGTGTTACCAAACTCCCCTGATCTAACAATTAAAGCCATTTTTAAATACATAATCCTTCTACTCAATTCTTTGCAGAAATTAAATCGCCAATTGCAAACACATGAAGAAAAATCAATTGCACATAACAAGATGTTTTTACCGGGAAAGATTAAAGCAAAAGAACCCTAACTATCATATATTATGTACATCATGGATCATGAAACAATATCATACAAATCTCAGCTCATAGAGATCTCAGTACAATATACAGTTGTCTCACACTGTCATACAAAAATTAGTTCACACATGCACCAATTTACTGCCTCCTGGCAACCTGCCTCCACTGTGCAATCCCTGCTGAAGAAGATCACTGAATGAATTCAATATTGCCTTGCTTTGACTGTGAAATCCTCATTAGAAAATCCAATTTGTGTGTTGATTCATTGAATGCATCACTGTAGTCACAACTGATAGTCAAACACACCCTTTCACCTATCTCTCCACTGGGTCTCCACTCAATCTGACATGTAAGTAGTTAATTGTTGTATCTCTTCAGTTGCAAGTAAGACACTACTTGTGAATTAATTAAATAATTAGTTCACTAATACCTTACTAGTGTATCTTTAGTTACAACTAGCACGACTGAGTTTAACTCACTTAATTGAGTTAAACTAAATAAAAACTCACATAACTACACTTCCAACTTTGTTACAACTTTTCCACAATCAGTTACAATGAAGTCCATTGTGCATGTCCCACCAACCAACCTTGGAATGCGTAATTCCTTCAGATAACAGGTTTTCCACATCATTTAACTGAAATCACGTGCTTCAAGAGAATAAGTTATTATTTATTGTCTAATTATCATTAAGGGCTAATAATAATCGACATGAATTCTATTTTTAGATATGCGATCTAAAAATAGACTTCACCCATGATCTAAAAATAGAAACTCATCTAAAGATATAATTTTCTCAACCATCTAGAATTAGTCTCGTGCTAATTTTAGAATATGATCACCATTATAAAAATAGAAATACACCTAAAAATAGCCTGCGGGCCCCACCTAACATGTAATATCCCAAAATAAGGAAAATCTACACTATTGGGAATATCTTAAGATATTCCAAATGTGGAGCTACAGCAATATGTAAACACCACAATGGAGTAGCAGTGATAAATTAACACATAGAATGCCAGAAGATCCAAATAGCCATCATATTAGATCATAGCAGCAACAATGTATAAACATCCTTGAGGAAATAATCACTCAAGTGGGGCAATATAGCCCTCAATAGAACATATACATGATAAATGAAAAATACTGCTACATGAAGAAGCCCATGGCTATGACTACGCAGTCTATGAGAAATAACTGATACAAAATGATGTCAATATATAGATATATCAATATACATCTTATACAACATGGGGAGCAAATATATAGACTCCCAAAGGAAATTTCTAGACAATCCTAGAAGGATTGGCTGAAATATGCAAAAATACAAAATGTCGGAGTTGTGGGGGCAAGACTGAATAGCAGCTGCAACTCATGAACTGAATGGAGATGGCTGAATATGATGTCCAATCTGAAGTAGACATCCTCCAATGGATCTTCCAATTGAAAGGTTGATCCTAACACTGAAGATCTCTCCCTCCAAACTAGCAATGCAAACCCCCATTGCAAATGCTCTCAGAAATAACGCAGTCAAGGATAGGGATTGTGCTATAGGTGATGGGAAATGCTTGGTCTGATGCCAAATATATGCAATCAGCTCCTGAATCTTCCTCACTAACCTCCCAGAGGAATAGAAGCTCCCTCCTCTGAAATTTAAGCCAAGGAAATGGTGTTGTGGAACCCTCCACTGCAACACCCTGCAACATAATGTTTCCTGCTACAGGAATAATGTTGTAGCTGAAGGAGGTGGCTTGGCCTTGAGCCTAAAATGTGGAGAAAGAAGTAAAATCCCTCAAGAGGCCTCTCAAGAAGGGAGAAGGATTCCTAAATATGAAATCCCTTGTGCTAAGTAGCACAACAATCTTAGTTAAAAAACTGGAGAAAGCAAATAGTCATGCAGACCAAATTCTATACTCAATAACATATCCATATATGGCTGCCTTGTCCTCCATTTATACAAATGAAAGCCTTCTTTCCTTTTCCCCCACCCATTAGGGTTTCCTCCACCAAATGATCTCTCCCCCATTCACACTGTGTTGTCTTTCAAAGTGATCCACTCCCTCTATGGTAGCGCTGTTGACTTGGTCAAACTTGACCTTGTCCTCATGAATTTGCTACTCTGATGATCCCTTTCACACTATGAGGGATTTTATTTCTACTCATGGGCCTCCTTACCCATTTATTCACCTCCTAGCTGATATAGGCAAAATTTATGTTCCAATTAGCTTCATGCTAATTTTGGGAACATTACATAATGAAGGTGCTTAATTTTCACTAGGATCATCATCTTGTTGAATCTCAACAATGTCTTCTTATATAATGATATAGTGAATATTAATTTTACACACTCCTATTTATTTTGTCATTCCCATTTCACTTTTATTATCCTTTTCATCTGTCTCTGAGATTTAGGTGGGAAAGAGGTCAAATTCTTCAAATTTCCTGGGAATTTACTCCACCCACTTAAATATGAGTGTTGTTGAATATGATTACTTATTCAAAGTGTTGCTTGTAGGGGATCATTAGGGTACTTTTGAGGTCTAAAATGGGCCTCCTAAGGAAATTATAAAATAATAGTGGAAATAATAAAATGAGATTAGATTATATCATCAAATTTTAGAGGGAAAAAAGAAAAAACTACTTTTCAACTCGTATTTCAATTTATATCCCTATGGGTTTACTCAAATTTCGAGCAGGAACACTCGTTGGATACAAAATATGATTTCTCGTCTAAGGAGTACCAAAGTTGCATACTTTCGATAGACCCTGCTACAAGAAAAATGAGAAATACATGAAAAACATGATTGAAATCACGTTTTTCATGTATTTCTCATTTTTCGTGTAGCAATGTCCATCGAAAGTATGAAATATGCATACTCCTTGGATGAGGAATTAAATTTTGCATCAAATGAGTACTCCCACTTGAAATTTGAGTAAAACCTTAGGGAGATATGTTGAAAATACAAGTCAAAAAGTAGTTTTATTTATTTTTATTTTTTATTATTTTTACTTTTTTACCCCAAAAGTGGTGAATCATCCCCCATGGTTTATATCATCATCTTGAATCCTATTGGTTCTTATAGAGTTTATTTTGGTTGCACATTTTTCTTAGGAGGCCCATTTTAGACCTCAAAATTTCTGTAATGTATTTTGTGGGGAAGTCATGCCTTCTTCTTAGATTCACAAAGAATTCATATATGGAGAGTTATATCAACACCATTGGTGTCAATTTTAAAATTAAAAAATTGGAGCTAGATGGGAAGACAATCAAATTTGAAATTTAAGATAACACGGGACAAGAACAAGGAGGAAATGCTGATGGAAATGTCCCCTGGAACATTTTAAAAGAATGAAATTGGGCTCTAATATTTTTTTTATCAAGGAAGTGTTTGATCTAACCTCCTCATCATACCTGAGCATGGTGCGAGAATTGAATAATTAAATCTATGCATTATTCATAGAAAAATGGAGTTGAAGGATTGCAGATTTATGAGTGTATGTAGTTGGAGATGTTCGACAAGGAAGAAGATGCGATGAAGCCCTTTGATCGAGATTCTCTCAAGTTGATCATTACGGCCTGGACATAGTGATATTTGTGGCTAAAGTTTTGAGGTATCTATGCAAGTCAACGTTTCTCTATAAGGTAATTTTTAGACTTCCTTCGGTTCTTGTGCACAAATTCAAGCATTACTCTAGAAATTTTGAAGGTATGACACAGGTATGGATCTACATTTGGAGTGATAGAAATATTGATGTAGAGTTGTGGATGAACCACATGATGATGCATATTTGGATGAACTGAGCCTATGTGTTCTTTTTTTTTTGGTGGAAGATTTGGATTGGGAGAGGTCCTTGTATAAGCAGTCACGAGCTTTGAGACGTGAACTGTAGCATATGGAATTTAAAAATATGGAATTTTTTTAATGGAATTCATGACAGGAGGGCTTAAATTCAGCGCACAGTTGTCATTGGTTGATGTTCGTTGTGGTTTAAACATCATAATAAAACCGTGAATATTGTGTTGTTGTTGGTTACATTCGTTGTGATTTTTTTGATAAACCTAGTAGGGCTCTTGGCTTAGGATAATATATTTGGCTTAAGGATGCACACAGAAAATCGAACAATATCTCTTCAAGGTCCTTTGTTTCCAAACCTGGAGGTATCAAGACCATACTTTGCATGCCATCCGAAAACGGTGTCATAGAATTGGGACCAGTTGATTCTATCAAGGAAAACAAAGAGTTCATGCAAAAGATCAAGTCCATATTCAATGATCATCAAGTGTAGCAACTTGGACATTCTAGAGGCTCTTCTTTACCATAGATCCCTGCTAGAGTACCTTACATTTCTCATCTTTTAAGGGAGAATTATTTTCATGCAAGCTTTGGTGTGTCATTTAAGCTTTATGATACGGATATCATCATAAATCCATTGCAATATATGAATGGCGACAAAATATTTTATGGGAGCAATAAAAAGGGGTTTCAATCTATAACTTTGGATGAAGTATGTAGTAATTGAGGTTTATGTGTGGATTGAGTCTTGAAATGAGTCATTGATGTAGTGTGTCCATAAAATCATGTGATTTTATTGAAAATATTTTGATTTTGGTCATAAATTAATAAGCCATGATTGGCATAAGTTGTAAAAAAAAGGGCCATGAAAATTGGTACAACTAGGTATGGGTTATTAGTGTAGCTGGTACAACTATGTAAACTATCATACTTATCATGATGGGATGTCCTAGAGGTTTACATGGATATTTTTTTCATGAAATTTATTTCGGTCCATGATGTCTTTTATCAACTATGTACATTCATAATGACCATTTATTGTACTTAGTAAGCCTTCTAATCATGTGTTCGTGGTGTCAGTTTCTGGTGATAGGTTGTGGCATGTGTTAGTTCAAGGGGTCTTGTATTTTGAGCATATTTGTACTTCATTGGTCAAAATATGGATAGTATTTTATATATGGAAGGAAGGCATACTTTACAGAATTATGATGGTGCTCAAGGGGAGAATTTATGTTATGTAATTGTTAATTTGATACAACCATGATGATGATGATGATGATGATGATGCTAAGGGAGCATTCCAATATTTTGTTTTTGATATGAGCTTGTTGTTGCTAATGGTTTTTTGTGTTGCTGATTTGATTTTCTGCTACTGGCATGACATGGAGAGTGATGTTATTGTTGTTTATTATGACATGTTTTTTATGATGGTTATGTTATGGTGTCTTGTTGGTGATGTTGATGGAGATAGTGATGCTACTCATGTTGCTGTTGATTTTTTGTTTGTTGTTGTTGAGTTGATTTTTGTTGCTTTAGGAGATAGAGAAGTATTTGTTGGTGTTGCTCATGATATCCTATGCTTGACAATATGGTTGGTTTAGTTTGAGATATTATTTTTTTTGTTGCTACTTCCAAGACATGGAGATGTTTTTTCTCTTCATGATAGATTTCCACTATTTTTTGTTGCTATGAGGAGCGAGTGAGTTGTGGTTGTTGCTTCTTGTTAAGACCCAACTAGTGTCTAGGGAGAGTTGTTGTGGATCCAGTGGATGATCAATGGAGTGATGATGTTATTGATAATTTTAGCCCTTTTCCATTGATGTCAAAGGGGGAGTGCATGAGGAGATCAGTTTTAGAGGTCAGCATCATTTAGATGGTTCAACAGGGGTTGCCATCAATGCCAAAGTGGGAGATTGTTGGCATTGATGATGCAGTTGTTGGTACATTTGTTGGATGTAGTCTTGTTAGTTGGCATTGATGTCAACCTGGTAGTCAGACGATATCTAGTTTATTATGCTTGATTGATAAGATTGAGTGGTTGTTGGTATCTTTTGCTTGTAGTGAAACTTGGCTTGTGTTTATGTCCAAGTGTTATGATTATATTTTTTGGTTGGCATGTTAGTTTCAAGGTGTTTTGATAGTTGTGCAAATGTTATGTGCATGGAGCAGATATTGTAATGGTACATGTGTTTGTGGGATTTTCATAACCATGGAATTTACCTGTGGTATTGACATGGAGATTACCATGGTATAGGGGTCCATGGTATTGGCATAACCGTGGTATTGACTTGTGGTATTGAGTTGAATATTACCATGGCATAGGTGTCTGTGGAATTGGAATAACCATGGTATTCACCTATGGTATTAACTCGTAGATTAACATAGTACAGGTGCCTATGGTATTGAGATCATTAGAGAAATTTTGAGGTCTAAAATGGGCCTCCTAAGAAAAATGTACAACCAAAATAAACTTTATAAGAACCAATAGGATTCAAGATGATGATGTCAACCATGGGGTATGATTCACCATTTTTGGGGTAAAAAAGTAAAAATATTAAAAAATAATAAAATAATAAAACTACTTTTTCAACTTGTATTTTCAACTTATGTCCCTAAGGTTTTACTCAAATTTCAAGCAGGAGTACTTGTTGGATGCAAAATTTAATTCCCCATTAGTACCCATGTTGCATACTTTCGATGGACCCTGCTATACGAAAAATGAGAAATACATGAAAAAAACGTGACTGCAATCACGTTTTTCATGTATTTCTCATTTTTTGTGTAGGAGGGTCCATCGAAAGTATGAAACATGGGTAATCCTTGGATGAAGAATCAATTTATGCATCCAAAAAGTGTTCTTTCTCGAAATTTGAGTAAAACCATAGGGAGATAAGTTGAAAATACAAGTTGAAAAAACAGTTTTTTATTTTTTCCCTCTAAAATTTGATGATGCAATCAAATATTAATTTATTATTTCCATTATTATTTTATAATTCCCTTAGGAGGCCCATTTTAGACCTTAAAATTCCCCTAATGAACCATGGTATTTTCCCAAGGTATTGATTGGATATTATTGATGATTGTTTGACATATATTCTTGTGATTATTTTTTAATGTGAATTTGGATTGATTTGGTGAGTTGATTGATTGATGGTGTGAGTGTATGGGAGGAGTGACCGAGTGCTACATTACTTTACATAGATGATTATACATATGTAGTTGAGTTTAGAATGCAGATATCATATTTTATTATTTATTTTATAGATTTTTTTGGGTTGCTCATGGTGAGCAAGTTTTGAGAACCCAATTTAAAACATTTTGAAATATGGGTCACATAGAGGAGTTGATATCATCGTATATCTTCATACTTCCACCTTTCGATCTGAGTTGACGAAGGATTTTCGTTGACACATCTGTCATCATTCACAACCTTATCGCATAGTAGGAGATACTCTCTACCGCATCGTAGCTGATTCCATTCTCCGTCGGTGTTTAACTCTCGAGGAGGCTGAAAAAGTATTCAATGATTGCCACTCTGGCGCTTGTGGCAGTCACATGTCTGGATATGCTACTGCACAAAATATTCGTCGTGCTAGTTATTTCTAGCCTACTGTCTTTAAATACTACATTGTTGTTGTCCGCAAGTGTCACGATTACCAAATTCACGAGCGCAAGGTGCACACGCCATCCACACACCTTCATCTTGTCATTACCATTGGTCACTTTGCAAAGTGGGGCATCGATTTTATGAGGTGTAACCTGTTGGGCCGAAAATAAGGTATGTTTTCACCCTACCTTTACCTCAAATTTTTATAAACATTTAGGATTTCTTTCCTTGTCTTAATAGTAAAGGAAAGGAAGATTAATGTAAAATCAGGACAAATGAACTAATGGTAAAAGGGACATTTAACAACAAAAATTTGACTGATTGTATATTTATTCAAAGGGAAATAAAGTAGTTGAATCAATGATAATCAGAAGACCGCTGATAGGTAGAGACTAACGGAATCATAATGACTCCCATGGGCCAGCGGAAGATGGAAAGGCATATCCATTTCCGAAGAACTCAAACGATAGCCACGAGCAGCGAGTTGTCATTTGGAAAATACCATTACCTCTTATTGAAATCGCCTTTAAAAGGCCGAAGAAAAATGAGATAGATAGAGCTGAATAGGGATTTTCCTCTGTAATAGACGCATCAGGAAAAAATTGCCCAGTTGTACTCATGTGTTAACCTTCACTCAATAAATAATTTTGGTGTTTTGACTAGTCAATCTTTGAGTTTTCCTTAGCGGTCAACTTCTGGTGGTTTGGGCCCAGCCCCAGGCGTTTTTGCGCTAATCTCTGTACTATACTTTCAGTTATAGAAATTACATTTGAATCATCTAATGCATTTAGTGAAGTATCATTTAATTGTTTGAATTACGAACATAGAACACTACAACTTTCTCTTTCATTGGGATAGTTTATTGTTCATGCTTTCTGGCTTACATTCCATGTTTTCGTAGTTGTTAGATGCTTCCATCATTTCTTAATTATTTTATATTCGTTTCATTAGCTTTAGCATGACTTTTGTTCAATTCTATATATAGCTAAGAATTGGATCTTTCGATCATTACTATAAGGCGTCTAGTTGCTAATTGATTTAGAACAATGTCAGCTAATTAGTTTACAAAGAGAATTCCATTGCAAAATTAGATAAGAAATTATTGTTCAATTGATTGAAATTTCTATTCAATTTAGTAGGACTGTTGTTCAATTAATCAATGTGTTGTTCAATCATAGGTTGCTCTTTTCTGCGCTTACTTAGACAAGAATAGTTAACGGCATTTTAAAATTCCATTCCCCTTTGAATTGAGTGAACTTCGAGAATTAGATAATCCTTTTCATGGTAATATAGAGTAGTTTTTCTTGATATCACTTGCATATATTGTGCTCACACTCTTGAAATAAAAATACTTACCCTGGGTTGACAATTGAATGAGAAGCATCGAAGTTTCCTGTAACAATCACCTTTGTGAGCCAACATTTTTGTCGTCATTGCCAAGGAGAGTGTTTAAGAGTGATGTCCTTCATTTATTTTTTTATTTTGCTACGAATAATTTGGTATTAAAAATGAGAGGTAAGAACTTGCATATCGACAAGAAAAAAGCTTGCTCTCCAGCCCGCCTCCTAGAAATTGTGCAGAGGCTAGTAGAATAGGTGCTCTTGTTTTATGACTAGGAAGAAAAAGATAAAAACAAATCAAAATCATCCACTTAAGTATACGAAACCCAAATGAGTCGTGATCCTTGGTAGAAAAACATATATAGATGAAATCAATAAGAAATTTGAATCCCAGGAATCCGTATGACCCAGACTCATTCCTATTCAAAGTCCTACTACACTCCCTCAGGCAGCAGCCCACGCCAAGATTCACAGTGAAACAGAAGGATCTGAACAAAGCCTTCTGACTGTTGATCGACGTTAGTACTGATCCCTCAAGAGAGGGAGGTTCGTGTAATTTGCAGGAATGGGAAGGAGAAACAAATAGTACAATTCAGGTAAGAACTCCAAAGACTAGATCCCTTGAGAGAGTAGTCGAGATAGAGACACTCGATATCCCAGATCGAGGAAGCGTTGTAAAACTTCGTCTGCATTCGCTCACCAATCCCGATAAGATTATTCCTCCAGAATAAGAAATCCCTAAGGATTACTAGAATATCTTTGATCAAATGGAAAATAATCAAAATTAGAATCAGAGGCAGACATAAACATTGGAGTATCCCATTTTTTATCATGTTGCAAATGCCCCTATGAAATCCATTCCCTTAAAAAACATCTCCACCTTCCATGGGTTGACCTCGGAAGGTCCTGATGCATTTGTATTTGAATTTGATGTCTTATGTAGGGGGTATGACTACACCAATAACGCTCAGAAACTGAAATTGTTCCCCTCTACTTTGAAGGGGACAACATTACGTTGGTTCATGGGGCTAGGTAGAGGAACCATCAACAACTGGGACCAAATGAAGAACACTTTTATTAATAAATATCAAGATTATTGCCGGACTTGAGAATTAAAATATGAAATCTTCAACATGTATACAAAAGGAAATGAGACATTAGAAGAATACGTCAAAATATTTCAATATAATTTACAAAGGTCTCCATATACTGCACTATCCAAAGACATCTTAAAAGCAACAATGATTAAGGGAATGAAATAAGAATGGGTTGAAACACTTAACATAATGGGAAAAGGGGACATCTACCAAGAATAATATGAAGATATTATTTCTCTTTGTATTAGGTGCTCTCAGGGTAGTATGCGAAATAGGCCAATTGGACGAGACTCAACAAAAAAAATATCCTAAGCAGTCCAGTGGCAATGTAACTAGAGCAGAGTTTGGTAATATTTTAGAAGATTTTAAAAATAACATCTTGGGTACTTTGACAACACAGCTTGATGTCCTACAAGCCAAGTAGAAGCAAGCTATAACAGAACAAAACTTGGTTGTCTTTTTCCCACGATGTCGGAATAAGAACGGCCAAAGGGAATGCCCATTAGACATGGTTCAGACCTATGTTATCTGCACTAAGGACCATGCCACAGACCATTTCCCTTCACTTCCGAGGCTGAAGGTGGTTTACGAAGAAGAAGAAGAAGAGACAGAACCAGTCTACCTAATGAACCAGTGTTGACCATGGCAAGCATGACTACGTATGCCTCAAGACCTGCCCCAGTTCTTTTATTATCCACAGTTTAACCAACAAAACCTTGCAGCATCTTGGCAGAATCAACCACATTTTTATACTTGGCCATCTCAGTCATTTCCTATACCACCTTGGCCAACACAACCCTCTTCAGGAAATAATTGGCCAAGTTTTCCTTATTCTCCTCCTTATTGGCAAAACACTCCATATCAAACCCAGTGGCCAGCCTCCCCTTCTCAAACCACGAATTGGCCTCAAAATTGGTAGCGACCTCTAGGAATGACCAACCTACCAATGGGGATAGGAGTTCAAAATCAACCTACACTTCTAGCTCCATGCCCAGTCCAACACAACCCTCAGCCTATCATATGACCTCAATTGCCGTCTCAACCTAATCTTAACCCCAACAATAGGTCGGTTCAGCTAATTCAAATTATAGAAAATCCAAACCCTGAAACTGAACGGAAGAAATGTAATGAATTAAGGTTGAGATCAGGACGTATTATCTCACTAGCAGAAGACACGACCCCGCCACAATTTTAATATGGAACTTTAACAGAGCCTAAGTAAACAAATGTGATTGAAACAGAAGTAGAACAAGGAAAGGGAATGGTTGCTAAAGGGAAGCCTAAAAATCTTAAGATTTCTCCCCCTCCATTCCCTAAGAGATTAATGCTGCCTATAACGATAGTCTCTCCATGTTTCGATATCCTAGGAGAATTAAAGAACCTTTGCATTAAAATTCCTCTTTTGCAGGCCATACAAGATATTCCCATGTACGCCAAGAAAATTAAAGAAATGTGTGGGAAGAAGCAAGTGAAAAGAGTAAAAATTGCACCCACTGTTCATGTGGTGGGAGCACTATCTGACTTAATATTGGGTAAGGAAACACCCGTGCAATATGAGGATCCATGGAATCCCACAATAACTTTGAAAATCTCTAGCCACTCCTTTCCAAACAAATTGGTTGAATTAGGGGTGGCCATTAACATCTTAACCACAGGGACCTGCAAAAAGCTAGGCATATCAGCTTTAGAACCCACAAAGACTTTGTTGGAACTTGCTGAGAGGTTTTTTATTAGACCAGAAGGAATATTACAAGACATCCTAGGTTCTGTGGACTCATGGGAATATCCAGCTGACTTTTTATTTATTAACCCAAAGAATATGATGGACAGACACCCATTGATACTGGGGCGACCTTGGTTGGCAACAACCGATGCCTACACAGGTTGTCGGATAGGAAGAATGACCATTGCTAGAGGAGATTCTATAAAAAACATTATCATTTACTCACCTGCCAAGCCAAGTCTACCCACAGTAAACATTCACAAGCATCCACATACATATTGGGAAAAAAATATTCGTCCACCTTTGACATTAGTGGAGGCTCTTGAAATTAAGGATCAAACAGAAGATGATGTGATCAATAATTTCATGAACCAACCATCTATGTCTATAAACTTGAAATGTTGAATGTTAAAAATAGTTCTTGAAGATGAAACACAAGAAGATCCCTTGGAAGATCTTGATGATCAACATATACCCACAACCGTTGTACGTAACAGCATACGCATTGAAATTGAGCCAAGGAAAATTTTAAATATCAATGGAAATCTGGATAGAAACCGAAATCAAAGGCTCATAAAGGTTCTACAAAAGTATCAAGGAGAATTTGCTTGGGACTACCCAGAAATGAAGGGTATAGACCCTCAAATATGCACCCATCACATCTATATTGACAATGTTAGGTCCCTATATTACTAGTATAGTCCCTTATCGTTGTTAGTGTAACCCCCTTATTGTTATTATTGTACCCTTGTAACCACCATTTTTTTATTATTGTGCCCTTAAATTATTATTGTTAGGTCGGCTAGGATTACATTGTGGCCCACTAGGATTACATTATGGCCCCATGGACTCCTATATATAGAAAGGAGGTTTTGTAAGTTGTATCATCCAAGAATTGTTCATTTATGTAATGTATTGGAGGTTTCCCCCTCAAAGTGGCTCATTTATAAGGCGTTTATATCTCTTTTCTTCTCTTTTTGGAGCTGGTTACACAACATTTGGTATCAGAGCTTTGGATTCTAGGGTTTCGCTGCTCCAAACAGGTCATCGTGGAATTTTCGCTATAACTTGTTTTCTACGAAGTTTCAGAAGCTGAAATTTGTAGGGTGCGAAGCCCAAATCTTGAGGCAGCTTGTATAAAAATTTTAGAGTTTGGTTCGCACTATTTTCGAAGATATGATCTGTGGAAGTCAGGTATTTTGTTAGGCTCCTAAACAGGTCATCGTGGAATTTGCGCTATAAATTTATTTCTACGAAGGTTAAGAATCTGAAATTCATATGGTGCGAAGCTAAAATCCTTAGGAAATTTGTCAAAAAATTTCAGAGCTTGGTTCGCAATATTGTTGGAGATATGATCTGTGGAAGGTAGTGCTTTTTCAGGCTCCTGAATTTCATCTCAAAGAGGTGATCGTGGGAAAATTTCAATAACTCTCTCTCTGGGGATTGGATTGGAGTGCCGTAAAAATTGGTTGCAAGTACATGGCCTGTAGTTTCTTGGCTATCAATTTCAGAGACAAAGGACAAAACAGTGACACATGGCAAGTCGTACAAGTTCGCTCTACTGAACCAGTTCAGAATTAGGTCATTGTGGGAGATTGGACACAAATTTGCCTTGGAGAATCCAAATCAGGTCAGACCTGTGGCATTTGAAAGAAGATTTAGAGGGATACTACAGGGCTGAATTTCAGATATCGAATATTTTCAATTACAGAGATAATCCAATTTCAATATCGAGCTCCTCAAAAGCAAGAAAAAGGTGTGTATTTTTTTTTCCGAATTGCATAAGTCTTGTTTGAAGAATCAATTTGAATTGATTCCAAGGGCATATCAGTATTGGGTTCTAAAATATGCCTCGTAAAAATAATTCAACACCCATTAAGCCTTCAGAAGGGTCTACTATGACTCATGAAGATGAAGAATTGCAACATGATCTATCGAAATTACAAGAGCAAGTGCAACAAATTTCACTCTCGCAAAGAGCAACAAAAAATGAAATGGAAGTTTTGAAGAAAGGCATGGAAGAGAAGATGGATGGCATGGAAGCTAAGATGGAAAACATGAAGAATGATCTAAAAACAGACATCGAAGGTTTGACAAAGTTGATACAAGAACGGTTTCCTAATGGTGAAAAGATAGTAGAAGAACCTCATGATGAGAACAAAATCAATGTTAATTGTGATTTGATAAACTCTAATGTTGGCGGGAAGAACCAACATATTCCAAAAATGGACATGAGGAAGTTTGATGGAAAGGATCCTGTAACATGGATACTACAGATGGAGCAATATTTTGATCTCCATAACGTGCAAAACACACAAAAGGTACACATTGCAACTTTACATTTAGAACAAAATACATTTGTATGGTATCGATGGCTTTGCTCCCGTAAAAAAAATTGTCACTTGGTCAATTTTACGGAAGAAATGATAGCACATTATGAGGATACAAAGAGCAACACCTTCTTTAGCCAATTGATAAATCTCAAACAAAAGGGTTTAGTGGGGCAACACATTGAGGAATTCCAAAAATTGAATATAAGGGTAACTGATATTCCAGAGGAACACAGGATTGATCTCTTAATAGGCACTTTAAGGGATAACATACAACATGAAGTTTGCGTTCTGGAACCTGATTCATTAGAAAAGGCATTCAGGTTGGCAAGAAAAGTTGAATGTAAAATTATGGCGACAAGGAAGCCTACCACTAAATTCTATAAAGAAGGAAGTGTTGCTACGCCTAGATTTCCACAACCTACAAGGTTGACACCACAACAATTGGAAGAAAAAAGAGCAAAAGGGCTTTGCTAGAGTTGTGATAGCAAATACACTAAAGGTCATAAGTGTGCTGAGAAGAAATTATTTTACATAGATTGTGAAGAAGAAGAAGAAAATGAACAAGAAGAGGATATACACAAGGAACCACCCCTAGAAGAGGAAGAAATGAATCCGACCATATCGTGTAATGCACTGGCAGGAATTACCACTCCTCAAACTCTCAAGATAGAAGGAAATATAAAGAAGAAAAGGGTAATAGTGTTGATTGATTCAGGTAGCACCCATAATTTTATTCATTATAAGGTAGCCGAGGAATTAAATTGTTTCCTATACCCAGCACCAGAATGTCAAGTGATGGTTGCAAATGGAGGAACTATAAATTGCTCTGGAAAATGCCATAATATCAAGCTAACCATGGGGGAATATGTATTGACTAGTCCGATGCTTTCCATTCCTATGGGAGGTGCTGATGTTGTACTAGGAGTACAATGGTTACAATCTTTGGGGACGGTAGCTTTTAATTTTCAAGAACTTTTCTTGAAATTTTTTTCATAAGGAAATGAAGTCGACTTACGGGGTATTGCAGGGAAGCCGGGAAAGATAATAAGCTCTAATGTCATGACAAAGCTTCTAAAGAAAGAACAACGAGGCGTAATTACACAATTATGCTCACTAGAAGTTCCAACATCAAAATCATCTATTTCTGTAGATCTCCAACAAGTCTTGGACAATCATTCCAAGGTGTTTGAAACTCCCAAAGGACTCCCACCTATTCGTGATCATGATCATGCTATTCATTTGATTCCAGGAAGTGTTCCTCCAAACATCAGGCCTTATAGATATCCTTACTTCCAAAGAGCGAAATTGAACGTATGATTGCAGAAATGTTAGAGGCGGGTATAATTCAACCTAGTCAAAGTTCTTTCTCTGCTCCTGTAGTATTGGTACACAAGAAGGATGGATCATAGTGAATGTGTCTGGATTATAGGGAGCTTAATAAGCTCACCATTAAAGATAAATTTCCCATTCCTGTGATTGATGAATTATTGGATGAATTACATGGAGCAATTTATTTTACCAAGTTGGATCTTCGTTCAGGATATCATCAAATTAGAATGAAGACTGAAGATATTCCAAAAACAACATTTCAAACTCATGAGGGTCATTATGAATTTTTGGTCATGCCTTTTGGCCTTACGAATGCACCTTCTACATTTCAAGGGTTGATGAATTCCATTTTCAAACCCTTCCTTAGAAAATTTGTGCTAGTATTTTTTGATGATATACTAATCTACAGTAGGTCTTGGAGGGATCATGTTCAACATGTTGACAGGGTGCTCAAACTATTGCAGGAGAAACAATTATATGCAAAAACATCCAAATGTTTCTTTGGAGTACAAAAGGTGGAATATCTGGGTCATATTGTATCTCACGAGGGTGTTAAGGTAGACCCTAACAAAATTAAAGCCATTAAGAAATGGAAAGTCCCCACAACCATAAAGTAGTTGCGAGGATTTCTTGGGTTAACAGGGTATTATCGCAAGTTTGTTAAGAATTATGGGAGAATAGCAGCACCTCTAACAACATTATTGAAGAAAGATGCATTTTCATGGACTCCTGAAGCAACTAAGGCTTTTGAAAATCTTAAAGAGGCAATGTGCCTAGCACCGGTCTTAGCTACGCTAGACTTCACAAAAACATTTATTGTGGAATGTGATGCCTCAGGAAATGGAATTGGTGCGGTTTTAATGCAGGAAGGAAGACCCATTTCTTTTGAAAGTCGTCCAATCAAGGGAAAGTATTTACATAAACCTATTTATGAGAAAGAAATTTTAGCAATACTGCATGCACTAAAGAAATGGCGAACTTACCTAATGGGGAGACACTTCAAGGTAAAAACTGATCATGATAGTATTAAACACTTTTTGGAGCAAAGACTATCTTCAGAAGAGCAGCAAAAATGGGTCACAAAGATGTTATGTTATGACTTTGAAATAATCTACAAAAAAGGAAAGCTTAATGTTGTTGCAGATGCACTCTCAAGAAAGAATGAAGAGGTAGAAGCATTGCTTTGTGCCATTTCTATTATCCAACCAGATTGGATAACCGAAGCAAGAGATGAATGGAAGAAGGAAAAATATGTATGGACACTCATTCAAAAGTTGCAGCAAGATCCTAGTACATCTGATACATTTAGTTGGAAAAATGATTCCTTATGGTATAAAGATCGCTTATATCTTTGTAAAAATTCCCAACTAAAACAAAAGATTCTTCTGGAATTGCACACTTCTCCTTTAGGAGGACACTCAGGATTTTTAAAAACTTACCACAGGGTGAAGAAATATTTTTTTTGGGATGGCCTTAAATCTGATATTCAAAATTTTGTGGCTGAATGTTTGGTTTGCCAGCAGAATAAAGTGGAAACAATTAAGACCCTGGGACTTCTACAATCTTTATCCATTCCAAGTCAACGTTGGGAGGAGATTTCGATGGATTTTATCACAGGTTTACCTAAGTCCGAAGGAAAGAGTGTCATCATGGTGGTAGTTGATAGACTTACCAAGTATGCACACTTTTGTGCATTATCTCATCCATTTAAAGCAAGTACAGTTTCTTCTACATTTATGGACAGAATTCAAAAGCTACATGGAATCCAAGGGTCATTGTGAGTGACAGAGATCCTATTTTTACTGGAAATTTTTGGACGGAGTTATTTTCTTGTTTGGTTACTCAATTAGCTCATAGCTCATCTTATCATCCTCAATCTGATGGTCAAACGGAGATAGTAAATAAATTTTTGGAAGGATATCTTCGTTGCTTTGTATCTGATAAATAAACACAATGGGTCAAGTGGTTACCTCTCGCTGAATGGTGGTATAACACTTCCTTCCATACTGCAGCAAAAATGACCCCATTTATGGCACTTTATGGATATCATCCACCATCCATCACATCATCTTTAAGGGAAAATTCGAAGGTTCAAGCAGTGGAAGATCACATCGAGCATCGGCAAGAAGTTCTCCAACTCTTAAAGGATAACCTGAATTTGGCACAAAATCGAATGAAACAACAGGCAGATCAACATCGCAGCGAGAGAAGTTTTGATGTAGGAGATTGGGTACTTTTACGGCTACAACCATACAAACAAATGTCCCTCAAGCAAGCTAAGAAGGATAATAAATTATCACCAAAGTACTATGGTCCTTACAAGGTGTTGCAAAATATTGGTACTATGGCATACAAATTGGAACTTCCTGCTTCTTCGCGAGTACATCCAGTTTTCCATGTTTCATGCTTAAAGAAGGTTATAGGTGAAAATCTTCCAGTTCAAACAATATTGCCAGAACTTGATGAGGAAGGAAAAATCATATTGGAACCTGAAGCAGTCACGGAAACAAGAACTCGACAGCTATGGAATCGATCAATTTCGGAGTATCTCATCAAGTGGAAGAACTTACCCACTGAAGATTCTACATGGGAGGATGAGAATTTTATACAGAAGCACCCAGAGCTACTCAAGTGTTGAGGACAACACTTTTTTGAAAGAGAGGGGCATGTTAGGTCCCTATATTACTAGTATAGTCCCTTATTGTTGTTAGTGTAACCCCCTTATTGTTATTATTGTACCCTTGTAACCCCCATTTTGTTATTATTGTGCTCTTAAATTATTATTGTTAGGTCAGCTAGGATTACATTGTGGCCCACTAGGATTACATTATGGCCCCATTGACTCCTATATATAGAAAGGAGGTTTTGTAAGTTGTATCATCCAAGAATTGTTCATTTATGTAATGTATTGGAGGTTTCCCCCTCGAAGTGGCTCATTTATAAGGCGTTTATATCTCTTTTCTTCTCTTTTTGGAGCTGGTTACACAACAAACAAGGAGGTTCACCCTATTCGGCAACCTCAGTGGAGGCTAAATACACATCTAAAAGACATTGTAAAAGATCAGCTGCAGAAGCTGCTGGATGTAAATTTGATTTATCCTATCTCAGACAACAAATGGGTATACCCTCTAGTAGTTGTTCCTAAAAAGAACGGGAAATGGAGAATTTGTGTGGATTATAGATAACTGAAAAAAGCAACATAGAAGGACCACTTCCCCCTTCCTTTTATTGACCAAGTCCTCGACACAGTGGCAAGAAAATGGTTCTTTTCCTTTCTTGATAGGTTCAACGGTTAAAATCAAATCCAGATAGCCCCCGAAGACTAGGATAAAACAACCTTTACTTTCCCATGGGGCACATTTGCCTACCAGGTACTACCATTTGGATTATGAAATGCCCCAGCAACCTTCCAAAGAGCCATCCTCAACATTTTTTCTGATCTAATAAATGAGGGACTTGAGATTTACATGGATGAGTTCACCCCATATGGTGATTAATTTGATCAAGTATTAGAAAAAATTGAAAAGGTATTGGAATGATGTACTGCTACCAGGTTATGTTTAAGTAATGAAAAATTCCACATGATGATGAGCAAAGGAGTAATCCTAGGACACTACATCTCTGCAACTAGAATACAGGTAGACCCGGAAAAAATAGAAGTAATTCTTTTTAGCCACACCTTGTACACAGACAAAGGTATGCAATTTTCTTGGATACGTTGGGTATTATCACAGGTTTATAAAAAAAAAATTCACAAATTGTTGAACCCTTGTACGTATTAATTGGAAATGTTGAATTTCATTGGTCTGATAAATGTGACACTGCTTTTACAGACTTAAAGAAACTGGTCTCGACGACACCAATTCTACGTGGCCCTAACTATAAGCTGTGATTTCACATTTCTTTGGACGCATCTGATACAACGATAGGGGCAGTTCTTGGTTAAGAAGAGGACAAAAAGCCCTATGCTATTTATTATATCAGCAAAATTCTCACTCCTGCTGAGTTAAACTATATAGTGACTGAAAAATAATTCTTAGCTATCATTTATGCTATCAATAAATTTAGGCATTATATATCGGGCTATCAAGTACTCTTGTATACTGATCATTATACCATTAGATATATAGCTAATAAACCAATCACAAATTGGATAATAACTCGTTGGTTGCTGCTTTTGCAGGAATTCGATATAACTATCAAAGACCATCTAGGGAAGGAGAATGTGGTTGCAGATTTCCTATCCAGGGTTCCAAAGATAGATGACACACTAGCGGTGGAATATCAGTTTCCTGACGAACATCTGTTTGTTTTAGCAGTAAAAACGCCATGGTACGCATATGTAGAAAACTATTTGGCAATAGGAAAGTTGCCCCGACATTTGACATCAAAGGAATGAAAATTGATTGTACAGTGCAGTGCTAGGTTCTCCTGGATCAATGGATACCTCTTTCATATAGGGGTCGGCATGCATATATGTAGAGGCATCCAGGAAGACGAGATTTATGACATCCTACGGGCATATCACGATGAACCTTGTGGTGGCCATTTCACAGATCGCAGAATGGGGCATAAAGAATTACAATTGGGTTATTATTGGCCCACGATTTTTAAAGATGCAAAAAAATATGTCCAAGACCATGGTAGTTGCCAAAGAATGGGTCACACAGGCCAAGCTGATGAAATGCCACTAGAACCACAATTGGTAGTAGAATCATTCGAACGATGGGCACTAGACTTCGTTGTACCATTCAACCCACCATCGAATCAGAAAACCTACATACTGGTTGCCACAAATTACATAACAAAGTGGGTAGAAATGGTGGCCTTATCAAGAGTCGCGGAATAATCTGTAGTTAAATTCCTTTTTGAGCTATTTGTGCGATATGGTTTACCACGGGAAGTGATAACTGATGGAGGGGCACAATTTGTGGGTAATAAAATTACAGCCACCCTAAAGAACCACCATATCATCCATAGAGTCATGTCTCCTTACCACCTGTAGGTGAATGGGTAGGTCGAAAGTACCAACAAAGTCCTTGAGGCAATTCTTACTAAAACAGTATCAGCACATCGTCAGGACTGGACCACTAGACTACCATAGGCCTTGTGGGCTTATCGGACAACATGGCCAAACACCACTGGATATTCTCCATATCATATAGTATTCGAGAGAGAGCCTATTTTCCCTATTGAATTCGAATTAAAGACTCTAAGGATAGCCCAAGAAGTAGGACTGGACTTGACAAAGGCCCAGATTAAAAGACTCCAGCAAATAAATGAAATAGATGAAATTCGGCTACTGGCCTTGCAGCGCATAGCAATCATACAACAACAACGAGCTAAGTGGCATTAAAACCTCATAAAAAAGAAGACATTCTAGAAAGGAGACTGGGCACTTCTTTATGACTCCAGATTCCAATATTTTCTAGGGAATTTTCAAACAAGGTGGCTCGGCCCATACGAGATTCAAGAAATACACAACAATGGTACCCTCACCTTGACCACCATAGATGGGTCCAGTTCTACATTTCAATTCAATAGGCACAGAGTGTGCCTCTATCACAAACCTCTTACAAAAGAGTCTTTCTTCCAGCAGGTATACAATGATCCTACTATCCAAATTCTAGCAGAAGGGGGTGACAACCCCACAACTTTAAATATATAAAGAGCTTACTGTTTCTTTTTGTAAATATTGTATATAATTTCCCTGCAATTTTTTTTCTACATTCTTCATATTCACAATAATAATATTTTCCTTCATCACCCCTTGCATTTTTCTTTACTATTCAAATCTTTGAACGATCGTTGTTCAATCCAATTGAACTGTTGTTGTTAAATCGAATTGAACAGTCGTATTTTTTACGTTGTTCTTTTTTGTTCAAATCTTTGAACGATAGTTTTTCAATCCAATTGAAAAAGCTTTTTTTTTGTTTTTACTTTTTCTGTTCAAATCTTTGAATGGTTGTTGTTCAATCCAATTGAACAGCTGTTGTTCAATCGAATTGAACACACTTGTTTTTTCATTTTTACTTTTGTTGTTAAAATATTTGAATTGTTGTTGTTCAATCCAATTGAACAGATGTTGTTCAATCGAATTGAACAACCTTGTTTTTGTGTTTTTACTTTTGTTGTTCAAATCTTTGAACGGCTACTATTCATTCCAATTGATAGTTGTTGTTCAACCGAATTGAACAGACGTGTTTTTTGTGTTTTTACTTTTGCTATTCAAATATTTGAATGGAATTTTTTCAATCCCATTTAACAGCTTTTGTTCAATTTAATTGAACAACCTTGTTTTTGTGTGTTTACTTTTGTTGTTCAATCCAATTTAACAGCTGCTGTTCAAATGGATTGAACAGCTGATTTTTTTCTCCCCTCTTTTAGCATGATTTTTCTTTATTTCTTTTTTTGATGACCTCTCCTCATTCCACACTCCAGTTATAAAACACATTTCTGAGTGTAAATTGGCACCTGAAGAGGAGAAAAGTAGCAACATTACTAATATGATGATCCTTCAGAACTTTAAATGGAAATCTTTACTCTAGAAGACTGACATGGTACATCTATGCAATGAACAACTAAGACATCTATTCAAACATGTTATCACACAATACATAGTCTTATAACAGTATATCTTTCTACACTCTCAAGTAGTATTTCCCTTTGACATAAGGATTTAGGAATAAGGAGAATTAATTGTATTTTCATTCTTTTTACTTCTCACACCATCCCTAACTCTTAAGGAGTTAATGAGCCTCCCTTCATGTATAAATAATAAATAATATGTTGGCATGAAATTTTTTAAGAGAGAATAGGGGGTTGATCACTCTGTTACAATCCCAGTGAATGGCACTGTGACTATCTGGCTACCACACCAGCACAGTGGTCTCTTCATAAAACAAAATTCCTACTTTTCAAAAAGAAGTACTATTTCTATATGCAAATTTTTAAGAGAGAATAGGGGGTCTCATCACGAGCTAGCCTACCATGATCGTAATATTTTACCAGGTGACATGGCCACAATGGCCAACACACCAGGGTAATGAGCTTCTCAATTTCTTGAAGGACAGGAGGTCTCATCACGAGTCGGCCTGATCACTCTATTATAACTCTAGTGAGTGGCACCTTGACTATCTGGTCACCACACCAGCATGGTGATCTCTCCATAAAATTGGCAAAATAAGTACTTGTACATAAAATATTCTGGCTCAGTCTTCGGGTTAAAATAGCAACCCTGTCGAGGCTATGAACGCCTTCTGGTAGCAGTGGCTCTGCTTGTGGTATGAAAGTATGTTCCAACTATAGCCAATTACTCTTACATATACCTTATCTCCTATTTTCTTCCATTCCCAAGATAAAACCACTACTCGAATTAGTGATGATACTATTTTACCACATAAGTAACTATAAATAAACTATGCTTTCATGTTTGAATTCCAGGATGACACAACCAATCATTATCTATTACATTCATGCTTCTATCACACCATACCATTAAATAAAGACATCTTATCATAATAATTGTTTTACTGCTTTCTTCCCTTCTTCGGTCACTTCCGCATGAGATACACTTATGATAAATTCCAATTCTGACCTTTACACTATACGCGTTCATAATTGTTTCAATCACTCCTCTTTCCTTGAGCTCCAAGGCCACGGAAACAGCTCTCACGTACATACTGTGATTACTGACCCCTGACATTTTCCCCTGTATGCATTCATGATTAATCAAATCTCTCTTGTACTTAAGGACGTGGATGCCCTTATTTTGAGAGAGGGGGTGTAAATATCCATAAATATTAAGCATATGAATTCCCTCCACAAATTTCTTTGGATACGCTGATAAGACCAAAGAATCATTGCAATTACGATATGAAGTTACCTACATTTATGATAGAAGGTCGCAATTTCTCTTTCTCTTGCATGTAGTGTTTATTCTAACCAACAGGGCTGAAAGAAAACACATACAGAAGGAGAAATTAGCTCAAGAAAATGCATTATCCATGGGAGGAAACTCTCTCCGGAATGAACCTATAACCTTCCCAATCTCAGACGCAACTCGCACCATTCTCCAGCAAGCTAGCTGGCTTCCATACTTACACAAATTGCAAGGATTTGATATAGAGATAGAAATTGAATTCCTTCAAAACCTACAGAAAGCACAGGACCGAGTGGAACAAGCCAAGAAATAAACCACTATGGTTTTATCTCTGTACTATGATGAGCTAACATGCAGGGCACCGGCCACCAACTATGCCCTATTTTTAGTGGAATGGTATTTATTAATGAAGATCAAGACCGACAGGGCAGGGAAGGCCACAAATTTTAAAACCATAGAGAAATTCATCTATTGCTGCAATGATCAAAATGAGTAGGTCCAACACCTTTTGTGTGAACCATACCTGCATAACTTCTTCTTAGAGCAGGACAGGGAGTGTAATCCCAGCCCCTTTATAAGAGATATCCAGTTCCAGGCTTTCCTCTCTTGTTGGACGGATAAATTGTTCTTAAGAACAAGACCGATCTCCCTAGTGTCAGAAGACAATCTAGCAACAAACGAACAAATAAGTTTGTATTTCTCTAAATATATTCGTTTTACAAATAAATGCTATGAAGGTGTCGATCCTACCTTAGATCCAAATGCTTATTTGCGGTCGTAGTGCTTCCGTCGCATCAATAATCCTTCGTCGCAACAAGAGCTCTTTTGTCGCAAGAAAGTATCATCTTTCATTGATCTGCAATCACAAACAAGAAAATATCAATAGCACCTGTATAACAAATAATCATAAAACATACCTATCATAGTGATCAAGGAATCTATGAAATAAACGATCAAACGACAGCTTATTGAAATAAACAATCGAACGACAATTTATTAAGAAAAACAGAACTTGATTGTATTAATATTAAAATATACAGAAGAACCTTACAACCTTAGCCTTGATGTTCGAAAGGCCTTCCCGGGGTCCGAAGCAGGAATCTCCTCTACTCTGATAAGTCTTGCACTCTTCCTCCAGAAGCATAAAGAGGTATGTGATATTTCCTCTCAAAAGCTCAGCAGAAGGAAATCTAAATCTCAACAGCACTTCAACTCAAATATTTTACCCATCAAAATATTCTTCAATCCTCCATTAGTTTAACTTCTCAAAACTTCTTGAACTTCACCCTTTAAGGCTACCCAATGCCTCCTTTTATAGAGCAGATGAGGAGGTTAGGATTCCACCTTTAAAGGGATAGAACCCTCCTTCAAAGGGATAGGCTCCTCACATCAAGGGATTAGTTCCTTAAGGTGTGGGATACATGCACCTTACCAAAGCGTACTCATCCCCAAAAAATCTCATCCAGAACCTTCTAGAATTGACCAAAATTCAACTTTTTCAGTTTAATTTCGTGCTTTTTTTACTTTACAGGGGTACCGCAGGCATTACACTGGAAAAATGCGTTCTAGAACACAGTTTCTCTTCACATTACCTGCGTACCCTAGCTAAAAACGCAAGAAGGTCTCATGTTACCTGCGTACCCTGAGTTTCAGAGATTTTTAGGGTTTTTCTTCCAGTTCTGAGGCTTGGAATGAGGAACAAAGGTTGTAAGACTTACAAAGGAGGCATGTATGAGTGTTTAATGAGCTCATACAGTCAGCAGAATGTCAAGGTGACATTTTTTAGTGTAACAGATTGCCCCCTAAAGTGCGAAGTCTGGAATAGATGAAGATGAATTCTGTCATATATGAAGAGTGAAGTACTTTATCATTTCAAGGATCATCCTGTGGACACCCCAGTCAGAACCTGTAAAAACA
This sequence comes from Pinus albicaulis, assembly GCA_034641835.2. Taxonomy (NCBI): domain Eukaryota; kingdom Viridiplantae; phylum Streptophyta; class Pinopsida; order Pinales; family Pinaceae; genus Pinus; species Pinus albicaulis. Next base: position 604,400,654 of record CM076577.1, read on the forward strand.
TTCAATGCAAAATATATATATGTATACATATCATCACTGAGGTAGGCATTCCCATACTCAGATCAAAAACTAACTAAACTTGTTCTGATACAGAAATGATTTTAATATTACATCAATAGTGTAGACACAGCATGGGCGCAGCCATCTGTAATGAATAGTCTATAGTATAATAATAAAACTCCTCGCAGCCTGGATGGTGGAAACTAGATCCAGGGTCTTGATTTCCACTTCTCGAACTAGTACGATTCTATCCATGTGAATAAATGTGTTGAAGTCGAACATGGTAGAAACCACTTGATTACCAGTCAATGATGTAAACTGTTAACAAGTGTGAGAGTAACCACCAGCAATGTCAATGGCTCTCAAAGTACTCAGTACAATCCATGAAATGTGAATGAATGAGCTGAAGTCGAACATCTCACGGAATCATTCGATCGAAGGTCAATGATGCAACCTGTCATCGAAGGCGAGAAACCTGCCATTGAGGCATGCAGATTTCAAGGTACTGACAATTTCTGGATCAACTTCCTAGATAATGAGTTGTCGTCGATAGAAAGTGATCTGTCATAGGGAAGCCCACAACACGAAATCATAGATCAAGTTTTGAAAATATCATGGCAAGGATTGACTCAGGGATGGTCAAAATGGATGACAGATATTTTGCAGATGAATGGTTTATTTGAATTGTCCTCTTGAACACATAACGACACTGCAGATGGTTTGATGACAATTGACCTAAAGCTAATACCCAGAAACCGGCTGAAGACTTTCAATGTGGTTTGATTAACTGTTAGGCAAGGGATTTTCCCAACCCAGGTGAACAAAAAGTGTCGTGTTCAAGAGTGGTTAACGGTTTTCTGAATAATCAAAATGTAACAAACAGGTTCGTTTTTCTCTCTTTTCCCCCACCATTTCTGGCAAGTACCTCTTTATTTTTGACAAGCTTGAGGAGGATAACATTTGCTTGTTTATAAGCTCATCCTTCGGATGAGTCCATCTTAGTTTAAAATTCGAACCCTAAGAAGGAGTGGTTCGTTCCTGTTGAAAATTAAACAGGTCCTTTACTGTTAAGTTTTAACGAGTCCAGTATAGGAGAAACTCGGTGTTTTTCAGTTTTAGGGAGTCAGAAGAAAAACTTAAGAAAACTCCATGGGTGTTCTTTTTCGTAAATTTAGTCTCTCGAGCCCGAAAAAGGATAAAATGATGCGGGAGAGAACTCTATTGACCGTATTTAGTCAATGTATACCTTTTTCGTAAATAGTCCATTTCAGTCCGTAAAAGGGGTAAACTTATACTGAAGGGATGACTGTTCATTTACTTTAACGAGTTCGAATAGTCAAGTACTCGGCAATATTTTCATATTTAGAGAGTCTGAAAAGGGCTTAAAAGAGAACTCCAGGGTTTCACTTTTTCGGTAAGTTTTAACGAGTTCGAAAAAGGGATAAAAATGTACTCATGGTTTTCACTTTTTCGTAAGTTTTAACGAGTTCGAAAAAGGGATAAAAATGTACTCATGGTTTTCACTTTTTCGTAAGTTTTAACGAGTTCGAAAAAGGGATAAAAATATACTCCTATGTCCAACTTTCAATTTAATTTACGAGCAAGAAAATACGGAAAGAACTCGGCATTTTCATGTGTTTTACGAGAATGAAAGATAGCAAAATAATCTCGGGATTTTCATGAGTTTAACGAGTCTCGAAAATAACCGAAATTGACTCAAGATAGGTTTCATTTTTACAAAATCTTGAAACAGAGAAAAACTATGCTTCAGAGTGGTTTCATTTTTGCACAAGCTTGAACCAGAGAGAAAACTATGCTTGATGCCCCCTAAGCGTAACTGCTAGAGTGTATGCCCCCCCAGCTTCATTTCATTCAACTAAGTACACATCTAGTAAATAGTTGGATGGAATGAAGGTTCATTTACGAGATCATATGAAAGACCCGACCTAAAATTGTAAGAAAATTATGCAAAAACTGAAATAACTAACCTAAATATATGACTTAACATTTATGAGATCTAGTCAAAGACTCGACTCAATTAGGGGAGGATTTGTTTCATTTTTTAATGAGCTTGACACAGGAAAATAACTATGCTCATGGCAACGTGTTTTATTTTTTAACGAGGTTGACACAGTAAAAGGAAATTTCCTCTCCTACATGTTTCATTTTTTAACGAGGTTGACACAGTAAAATAAACTATCCTCGTATCTACTCTCTAAAATCTACCTATATAACCTACTGATTCATTTTTTAATGAGGTTGACACAGGAAAAGAACTATCCTCATACCTGATTCATGTTTTAACGAGGTTGACTCAGTAACAGGAACTATCCTCTAACTAACTGATTCATTTTTTAATGAGGTTGACACGGGAAAAGAACCGTCCTCATTTCTAATCTATAAATCTACTCTCTACAATCTATCTACTGATTCATTTTTTAATGAGGTTGACACAGGAAAAGAACTATCCTCATTGCCGACTGATTCATTTTTTAACGAGGTTGACACAGTAAAAGGAACTCTCCTCAAACCCACTGATTCATTTTTTAACGAGGTTGAAACAGTAAAAGGAACTATCCTCAAACTCACTGATTCATTTTTTAACGAGGTTGACATAGTAAAAGGAACTATCCTCGGACTCACTGATTCATTTTTTAACGAGGTTGACACAGTAAAAGGAATTATCCTCAGACCTGACTGATTCATTTTTTAACGAGGTTGACACAGTAACAGGAACTATCCTCACAGACATGTTTCATTTTTTAACGAGGTTGACACAAGAAAAGAACTATCCTCGCGCACTGATTCATTTTTTAACGAGGTTGACACAGTAAAAGAAACTCTCCTCAGACTCACTGATTCATTTTTTAATGAGGTTGACACAGTAAAAGGAACTTTCCTCGGACCACTGATTCATTTTTTAATGAGGTTGACTCAGTAAAAGGAACCATCCTCAAACTCACTGATTCATTTTTTAACGAGGTTGACACAGTAAAAGGAACTATCCTCATACGCACTGATTCATTTTTTAACGAGGTTGACACAGTAAAAGGAACCATCCTCATACCAACTGATCATGGCTTCCAACTGGAAGAAACACATGTCAATGGACACACCTTGATCATGGCTTCCAAGAGGTCTTCATCAGAAGGAAGAATAGTTCTTTGGAAGGAACACATGTCAAGGGACTCAAAAGGGATAAGAACATCGCGTTCAAATAATCCCATAGAGTTTTCCATGTCAATTACCAGATCTAAGTTATAGGAAGTCGAGCAAACACTGAGAGGCTCACTTACATCGGTAACTGAAAACATGGGACTAGTTGCCACATAATTAACCCGTGGCGGGGTAGATACCACTTGCGTATGACGAACATTCAGGGCTGTCGAATTATTGGTAGTCGAAACAAGAATAGGGAATGAAAGTTGGTCTACAGTCACAATATTGCCATTGTGAGGGAAATACATCACGCGAAAGAGTGTCGATACGACAGCTTTCATTGCATAAACATAGTCTCGCCCAAGGAGTAAATTGAAATCCAAGGGACCTCGAACTACTATAAGATCAATACAGACAGTTTTACCTTCCAAAGTAATAGAAAAATTAGGAAGGATCCCTAAAGGTTCACTAATGGTTCTATTAAAAGCTTTCAGATTCTGCGTAATAGGCACAAGCTGAGGGGAACCCAAAGCTTTCCAAGCAGTTGAGGATAAAATACTAACAGAAGCACCTTCATCTACCTGTGTGCGGTGTATGTCCCTACCACCAAACTTCATAATGATTTGGAAAGGGATGGAGGAAGGAAGATGAGGTTCTGTCAGTCTATTCCAATCAAAGGAAAAGACCTCAGTACTTGGAGGGGGTTCTGTAGAAACAGGTGAAATGCCCCCCGGCGTAGAAGAATCTGATGTAACAAGAAGAACTTGAGCGGTATGAAGTTCATTCTCTAAAGGGAGAATTGGATCGACTAAATGTGAAATCGAATCGACCACTTGATCAACTAATGGATCATCAACTTGAGTGATATGAGTTTCACTCTCCAATGGAAGAGTGGGATCAACCGTACTTGAAACTAGATCAATCACTCCGTCAGTTGACGATAGGTTGGGAGAAAGTTTACGGTAACCAGTTGGAAATTCTTGCTGTGGAACAGGAATTTTTTCCAACAATTTTGAGGCTTCATCCATGTGAGGGCAAATGTGAGTTTGATGACTCCCTTTGCATAACTTACAAGGAAACCTAACTTTACCCTTTTTCCCAGGAACCTGACTATCACTGGTTGATGGATCAACGGAAAGTTGATGAGATTTTTCTGACCATACTTCCAAGACCTTTGGAATACCAGGACAATTGATAAGGAAGTGGTCACCCTTACAAAGCCTGCAAGGGTATTTTGGTTTACGATGCATGTTGGAGGTTTCCTCAACACAACTAACACTTACAACCATGGTTGGTTGGTTGACTTCTTTCTTATCTTGCTTCTTCTTCTTCTTCTTCTTCCCTTTCTTCTTCTTCTTAGCCACCTGGTTACTAGCATCAAGGCTTTTACCAAGCGAAGAGGAAGAAATGGAGGAAGAAATATTAGGCGAAGAAGGTAAAGGGTCAACAGAAGGTTGTTGATGTTGAGATGGTGAACTCTGTTGAGGTGAAGCATCCGGTTGAGGTGGAACAATTGGAGTATTCGGGGCCAACGAAGTTGAAAATAACCATATCGTTAAACCTATTGTAAATCCAGGTAATTACAATGTAGCCATATAAGGACGACCAACATTTCCAAAGCAAGGAAAAGTACTAGGATTCTCGTTAAGAGGGGTTCCTTGGTTGGTAAATTCCGGAACAGTTGCCATTATATTCAACTTCAGTGAATTTTATTAACAAATTAAAAACTAAAATTCACAATTCACAATTCACACCTAACAATTAAAATTCACAATTCACACCTAACAATTAAAATTCACAATTCACACCTATAGTCTCTAAAAATAAAAACAAACAAATTAACATGCGCTATCAAATCTAGGAGTCAAACCACACACAAACAGTAACTTCCCGTACTAAAAACACTAGTTGGTGATGAAATCCAACATCGTAGAATTTAATACATAAAGGGCGGTTGGAACAGTTACCCCGACAACCTGCTTAATGAAACAGACTGGCACAAGTTTCTTCACAAAACCATCTCGAGTGAAGAGAACCCCCCAGAGAGTCCAAGTGAGTCTAGTCGACGTCTGCTTCAGGTACAGTGAGATCTTTCCTTCACCTTCACCTTAGGAAATAACCTTAAGCTTATGGACACTAAGGTTACCAACAGTAACAAATACAACTAGGGGAATAGTCTACGATCCGATCCCACGTGCAAGGGCAGAGTAACAAAGCTCAATCCCCTTGAAGGCTCCTCGACATGGTCAATCCGAGGTTTACCGAAAAGTGACCCCAGGCTCCTCGACAATGGTTAATCCGAGGTTTACCGTTTGTAATGCACGCAGAATCTTATATCTTCCTCAATGAAACATAATTGATTGTCTCAAAGGTTCGGACATGATCTCGTGATTAATTCCTTTAAGAGAAGCTTCCCAAATTGTACCAATTACAACTGGATTTATTTCCTACCGCAAGATTTATCTACTTGTTTGTTTTTATTACTTTGGAAAGTTAACTACAACCTATTCCAAAGCACTAATCCTGATCTAGATTGGTGGAAAGAGCCCTAAAAATGTAAAAATTACTAGATGAATTTTAATTAAGCGTTGTGTTATTTAGGCTATTATTACTCAAAAGGTTAAATGGATATGAAACCAATGGTGTTATGACCCGAACCAAAACTGAATGCAATCGAATATGATAATGTAATCTTTTCAATTCGATGAATCCTAACTAAAGTAAGGAGAGAGTTTCCATCACTTCCAACAATGCAAAGATTGATCACTAAGAGAAAATATAACAATTTCTCTAATGCACTAATTTTATCAAGAAAAACTAATGCAAATCAATCCCAAAACATTTTTTATATTTTTGTGTTTTTAAAACAAGCATAAAAACATCTAAATTAAAATCAAAGAAAATTGATCTAAATCTACGATTGATTTTTCAGAATGTAAACTATGCAGTTGTAATCTATGCACAATTCACTTGAAAAGTATGCAAATGTAATCTATGCACATTTTTCATTCATATTCTGAAAATGAGAATTCTAATTATGAAAATGTGATCTATGCAAGAGAATTCTCAAACACAAGATGATTCTAATGTAATCTAAGAATCAATCAAGTGCAAGTCAAGAAAATCGGGTGAGAGTTCCAAAGATCAAAAAACACTCAAAGGCGATTAACACTCATACACAATTTAGCCCCCCCCCCGGCGAATGAGGGGGAAATTTTTTTGCAAAAACAAAAGCAAAAAGATGCAAAATTGTGAAAAGACTGAGACAAACCTCCAAGTAATGAACAAAGGAAATCAAGTTAAGAATTTCTCAAAAAAGAGACTCAAAACACCCAATTAATTTAATGGAGATTGATGAGATGAAGAATTGCTGAAAGAAATTCAGAAACAAGAGATTTTTGACAGAGAAATATAGATCTGGGTAGATGCTAAGAATCCTAAATTAAATCTAAAATAAACTAGAAAAAATAAATCTGAAGTTTTTCAAAAAATTTAACAGGGTCCGCAGGCTCCCAGAAGTAACAGGTGCGGTCCCGCACTGTTTACTTAACGAAAGTGCAAAACTGCTCGCACTGTTCAAAAGAAAAAAGTGCGGTCCCCAGAAAAGTTCAAGAAAAACGTAAAATATTTCAAAATTTTCAAAAACAGAGAAAACTAAGCTACCCAGGTAGATATCCATCAATCAAAGACCAGGAAAAACTTTTCCTCAAATCAAAATAAAAGAGAACCAAAAACAACAAGTTTCTTTCCCCAGCGGAGTCGCCAATTTGTTGAACGGATAAATCGTTCCTGCGGACAAGACCGATCTCCCTAGTGTCAGAAGAAAATCTAGCAACAAACAAACAAATAAGTTTGTATTTCTCTAAATATATTCGTTTTACAAATAAATGCTATGAAGGTGTCGATCCTACCTTAGATCCAAATTCTTATTTGCGGTCGTAGTGCTTCCGTCGCATCAATAATCCTTCGTCGCAACAAGAGCTATTTTGTCGCAAGAAAGTATCATCCTTCGTTGAACTGCAATCACAAACAAGAAAATATCAATAGCACCTGTATAACAAATAATTATAAAACATACCTATCATAGTGATCAAGGAATCTATGAAATAAACGATCAAACGACAGCTTATTGAAATAAACAATCGAACGATAATTTATTGAGAAAAACAGAACTTGATTGTATTAATCTTAAAATATACAGAAGAACCTTACAACCTTAGCCTTGATGTTCGAAAGGCCTTCCCGGGGGCCGAAGCAGGAGTCTCCTCTACTTTGATAAGTCTTGCACTCTTCCTCTAGGAGCATAAAGAGGTATGTGATCTTTCCTCTCAAAAGCTCAGCAGAAATAAGTCTAAATCTTAACAGCACTTCAACTCAATCTCCAAAAACTTCTTAACTTAACTTCACTTTTTAACTTAACCCTTTGAGGCTACCCAATGCCTTCTTTTATAGAGCAGATGAGGAGGTTAGGATTCCACCTTTAAAGGGATATAATCCTCCTTCAAAGGGATAGGCTCCTCACATCAAGGGATTAGTTCCTTAAGGTGTGGGATACATGCACCTTACTAAAGCGTACTCATCCCCAAAAAATCTCATCTAGAACCTTCCAGAATTGACCAAAATTCAACTTTTTCAATTTAATTTCGCGCTTTTTTGATCTTACAGGGGTTCCGCACCTATAACACAGAGAAAGTGCGTTTTAGGTCCGCAGGAGAGCTGAACATTAGGTGCGGGACCGCAGACAATGTATGGAGAAAGTGCGATACCAAAGTTTAGGGGATTTTTAGGAATTTTCCACCTGTTTTAGGGCTTGACATGAGGAGTAAAGGTTGTAAGACTTGCAGAGGAGGCATGTATGAGTATTAATAAGCTCATACAGTCAGCAGAATGTCAGGGTGACATTTTTTAGTGTAACATCTCTTTTTCTAAGAACCAGATTCGGTGGGCTAAAGCCTACAAATTTTTCTAGAAGAGGGAACCTGGCCTAGACCTATGGGTTAGAGGAGAGCCTAGACCCCTGTAGCTATTCATCCAACACAAGAATTTCATGCAAATAAAGGGAGTAAGGACTAAACTGGGGCATATCCATAAAGATATTATATAGCATGGGCGGGATTATTTTGAAGACATTCAGGAAGCAGCTCTAGCAGCATCCAAACAAAGGTGGATGGCCTCCATGAATAACGTGAAAAACAGAGAGCCATTTGGCTACAAAAACTTCAAAGCAGTTTCCTCCAGATTCCTTTTATATAGTAATCTGGTCTTCAACATGGGCCCTGCATGGATAGGGTGTAGGTATAGATGCCCTTTCATCTGGTACCCCCCTAAGGGTTATGATCATGACTACGAACTGCCAGAAGGGTACACAAACGCTACCTTTGCAAAAATTAGATAGAAACTTGGTTTCAGAGCATACAAAGAAGAAGTCTACCCTGCCTATTCTCTAACCTAGTTACACCTCAATCATTTTTTTGCATGAGGACCTGCAAATAAGTAAGCGGGGGAGTATGTTGGGTCGAAAATAAGGTACGTTTTCACCCTACCTTTACCTCAAATTGTCATACACATTTAGGAAGTTTTCCTCATCTTAATAGTAAAGGAAAGGAAGATTATTTTAAAATCGGGACAAATGAACTAACGATAAAATAGAAATTTAACAATGGGAATTTAACTGATTGTATATTTATTCATAGGGAAACAAAGCAGCTGAATCGATGACAATCACAAGACAGCTGATAGGCAGAGACTAATAGAATCATAATGACTCACACGGGCCGGCGGAAGATGGAAAGGCATATCCACGTCCGAAGAACTCAAATGACAGCCACGAGCAGTGGGCCGTTGTTTGGAAAATACAGTTACCTCATATTTAAATAATATTTAAAGGGATGAAGCCAAGCGAGATAGATAGAGATGAATAGGTATTTTCCTATGTAATAGACGTATCAGGACAGAACTGTCTAATTTTACTCATGTGTTAACCTTCACTCAATAAATAATTTTGGTGTTTTGACTAGTCGTTCTCTGAGTTTTCCTTAGCAGTCAACTTCTGGTGGTTTGGGCCCAGCCCTAGGAGTTTCCACGCTAATATCTGTACTCTAAGTTTAGTTATATAATTTACATTTCAATCATCAAATGAGTTTCATGAAATATCATTTAATTGGTTGAATTACAAACATAGAACACTACAACTTTCTCTTTCATTGGGTTAGTTTATTGTTCATGATTTATGGCTTACATTCCATGTTTTCGTGGCTATTATATTCTTCTATAATTTATTAATGCTTTTATATCCGTTTCATTAGCTTTAGCATGACTGCTGTTCAATTCTGTATATAGCTAATAATTGGATCTTTCCATCATTACTATAAGGCATCTAGTTGCTAATTGATTCAGAACGATGTCAGCTAATTAGTTTACAAAGAGAATTCCATCGCAAAATTAGATAAGCAATTATTGTTCAATTTATTGAAATTTTTTTTCAATTCAGTCGGACTATTGTTCAATTAATTAGTTTTGTTCAACCGTAGGTTGCTCTTTTCTGTGCTTACTTAGAGAAGAATAGTTAACAGCATTTTACAATTCCATTCCCCTTTTAATTGATTGAAATTTGAGAATTAGATAATCCTCTTCATGGTAATATAGAGTAGATGTTCTTGATATCATTTTCATATACTATGATCATACTCTTGAAATAAAAATACTTACCCTGGGTTGATAATTGAATGAGAAGCATCGAAGTTGCCTGTAACAGTCACCTTTGTGAGCCAACATAACCCTCACTCGGCTGGGGGGCATGCTTATATTATCATTGTCATCGATTAATTCACTAAATGGGCCGAAGCAATGCCTATACTTAAAGCTAATGGTAAGACAACTACACAATTTTTGTTCAATCATTTCATTACTAGATTTGGTGTCCCTCAAGACATTTTTACTGATCATGGTGCTCATTTTCGTCATTACATGATGGCTAAGTTGACTTCTAAGTTGGGTCTGCATCACGATAGCTCAAGGTCATACTACCCTCAGGCCAATGGCTAGGTTGAATCTGTGAGCAAAGTTCAAGCACTATGCTTCAGCATACGATTGGGATCCATAAGTCCAAATGGCATCTCATGTTGTTTTCAGCTCTCTGGGCTTACCAAACCTTAGTGAAGGATGTGATCGGGTTCACTCCATTCCATTTTTTTTATGATCTGGAAGCTACCCTTCCGATTGAATGCGAAATCCCTTCTCTCAAGATGGTTGTTGAATTGCTGTCCAACACTTTTATAGAAGAAGAGCATCTTCTATACTTAAAGAGGCTTGAGGAAACTCGTTGCTTTGTTGCTCTTTTCATAGAAGAACAGAAAAAGCAGGTTAAAACTCATTTTGACCAATCGGTTTCCCCTCGTTCCTTCGTAGAAGGAGACCTCGTCCTCTTGTATGACAAGGCTCACGATAAGCTGGGGGCAAGAAAATTCCAACCCATGTTGCATGGGCCCTATATTGTTAAATGTGTTTTGCAGAATGGGGCTTATGAGCTAATTGACTATGAAGGATATCCTCTAGATCAGCCCAGAAATGGGTTGTATCTCAAAAAATACTATGCATGAGTTCCTCGTGCATGTTTCTTTTGTACATGGGTGTTTTTTTTTTTCTTTCAATTTTGTACATTTTTGGCTTGGTGTGTTTTGTGAGCAACTTTTCCTGCTTATTATGTTGTTGCTTACTGTGCAGATGTCTGTCACTCCTTATGTTGGTTTCGCGGGTGGTGCCTCCCTCAATACCCGTAAACTTTCCTTTGCAACCTGGGTGATTTATAATCCTAATAATGAGTTGATAGACCTCCAAGGTATTTGTCTAGTACAAACCACAAACAATGTTGTTGAATATAGTGTTATCATTGAACTCTTAACTGAGGCCATTACTCTTGATATTTGTGCATTACTTGTTAACCTAGAATATCAACTTGTTGTTATTCAGCTTAATGGGCATTATTATATTAGAAATCCTCAAATATTAAGGTTTTATTTACATGTTCGTTTATTAGAAAGGAATTCTAATTACATCACATATCAACATATTCATAGAAGAATGAATGCGTTAACTGATACAGTAGCCAATATTGTATTAGATAGACATTTGTGTAATTTGTAAAACAACATTATAATAAGATTCATATAGGAAAATAGGCATATATATATTTGCACATGTTGGCCCAGAAATACCTGCAGGAATGTCTCCAATAGCATGGAGAGTTCCTCGTGATTTTTATGTGGCCCCTCATGGTGAGGGGAGTGAGGAGGAAGAAATCATATGCAACCTGGAGGGAATCACCAGTATAATCCCAGAATATGCGATATTTGATGATGTTCCTAGCACGTACCATAGGCACACTACGGGGGTGTCGAACCGTGTTCATTTCTTATTGAGGCGGCTTGTATGGGTAGTGAGATGCTACCATGAGCATCACGCCGACTACACAATCACTGCTGGCCGACCAAAGAATTCGGTCTCCAGGAAACCGTTGATCGTCTTCTAATCTCGGCATCGTTCGTCAACTGCATCATCCATGGTTCTTGGGCTAGTGGTGTAGGAACTATCACTTCTTGACATTGAAAAATTAGTAACCATTCCAGGATGAATGGTACCAAGATTTACCCATAGACAAACTAATTTAGCTTACCGTTCTTGCATTTTGTCAATTGGCGTTTCATATTGATCGTTACCACCTCTGCCCAATTGTAGAGAGTCGGTGCCTTACAATCTACAGCAAGAAGTAACTATGTTTTTGTGGCTTCATGTGGAGATTGTGATCCAGTAGCTCGAGTGATGGTGTGCAACACTACTTTTAGTGCCAAATCGGGAATGGTTTGGATATCCACCTTCCCGCTCTTGGATCCTTTATTTTCCCCTTAGCACACCCTCTCTATGACCATGCTCATTTTTTCCATTGTAGGCCAGGTGCCTATCAGGATTGGTTTTTCTCCCCTCCTTGATAATCTAGTGATAAATTATATGTAAGAGACATCAATCTCTAACTCTTGATCGTGAATTATGAATCTTTCTTGATCAATGTCCCATACATTGATCATGTACTGTAGTAGCTCTGGTTGAGCTCAGAGACATGGTGCCATGAAGAATTTCAGAAGCCCGCAATTTCATAGAGCCTCCATGCATCTTACATTGCACATGGCTTCCTCACCCTCATCTTTGTGTTCTTTTTCCTTCCATTCGATCACCATTTTTCTTTCACACACCTGCAAGAACATCAATGGGGCCATCGTTAGTCAAAATATTTGTTATTGAAGTGTTTAAAATGGGCTAAATAGTTGGATTTTTATGCAAATCCATGGTCGCGGGTTGGCACTACTGTTTTAAAAATAGTCGCGTCGACTGGAAAGCCCCCATTAAAATTCAAGGCGGGTTGGTGCGAGTCCGTGCCCGGAACTCGCGCCAAATGTCGCGCCCCAATTTGGACAAAAATCCCCTACAAATGTGAAAAAATGGATTATAGGTAATGAAAATTACATCAAAATGTTGGCAAGGACACAAGCTCTTACCTAGAAAAGACAGATTCGCGATTGGTCTCTTGGATTTTCTGGTGTTAGCTCCACAAAATCACGGTGAAAAAGGGTAAAATTGCTCACAAGAGGTAAAAGTGAAAAGTAATGCATTTTCTACTATTTTTTGGCATTTTATAAACTTTTCAGAACCCTAATTAGGTTTTTGAGCATGTTTTTGAATTGTTTTAGTATTTTATCTCAAAAAATGGGTTTTACGTGCATTTCTTGTGCAGCAACAGATCCTCAACGTGATGGCAATGAAGTGACAAGTTGTGTTTTATACTTTTTTGGACTCGGTAAAAACACAAAAAATCACCCCCTAGAGTCATCTTTCAGCTCTTTTCTGACTCTCGAAAATTGAAAATATTTTCGAGCCTCTTGTTGTTTTGAACTCGTTAAATGCTACGAAATGATATCTACCCAGTATACGTATACCCCTTTTTTGGGCTGGGATAGATTATTTACGAAAAAGGAATACCTTAGCCTATCGTGACTAAGAGGTTCTCTCAGATATGGTTTCTACCTTTTCGGATCTATGAAACTACCTACGAAAAGGGACCTGCTGGAGTTTTCTTTTCCGCTTCTTTTCAAACTCTCTAAACCTGAAAATATGTCAAGTTATTCCTTTGTCAGACTCATTAAACTTACATGATATCGAAAATCGTCACCATGACATAATCGAGTTCCTCCTTCCTAGGGCTCGTAAAATGTACTAGGATGGATTTGTACGAAGGAAAAAATTATATCATAAGCATATGCTATCCCCTTTGATCTTGTTTTCAAAAATAATTGGGGTGCTCGCCAGCAATGGTGGGGGAAAATGGAACCAGTTCTCAGTCTTGTCAGAAGTATGTCGCACTTTAACATGACACTTGTCTGCAATTAGTGTTGGGTTGGGGACATCCCATTTCATCATTTTTTCCTCCATGGATTTGGGTAATTTGTTTTGACCTCTCATTTTCTCTTTTCCATGTCATCATGACCTTAGATCCATTGATTTCAAATGCTGCCAAGTTCCAGATTCTTGTCTGCAGTTTTCAACCTCTGATCCTCTGTTTGGTCCTGATTTACTATCATCTTATTCCTGTGTCTCATGTCGATGATGTGGGAAACATTATGGCCCTCTTTCGACCAAGTTACTTCCTGTCGACTTCAGCTCATTATCCGGGAAGCTAACATAGAGACTCCCTTCCGGTACCTTGTAGCTTCCATGCCTCAATGGCAAGTTCTTCACATTCGACGATAGGTCCTCATCATTGGCCTTTGATCAAATGATTCTGCAGGTGTTCGATGCCAGCTCACTGTTCACATTTCACGGTTTGTACTAGTTGTACCTTGAGAGCCATTGTCATTATTGGTGGTTTCTCTTGCACATGTTAATATATTTCATCATTGGCTGGTAATCAGGTGAATTTCTTGCATGTTTGACTTCATCTCACTTATTCACATGCTTGAATTTGTAATTATTTGGGTCGAGATGGAGCGCAAGACCCTGGGTTTTATCTCATAAAATCTAAGCTACGAGACGATTTGGTTTATCATGAATATATGCATGACTCTTCTGATTGGATGGTTGCGACCATACCTGAGTCTATTTATTGATCCTTATTGCTGGATGGCTACGTCCACACCTCAAATATTTTTTTATATGTACTCTATTATGGATGTTTGTGCCCATGCCACATATTCATGTATCAAAGATGCTAGATCTACTTGTACTTGCGGGTCTTCCGATGGCGGTGTTTGGTTTGATCACGTTCTTGTAAAGCATTTCCCTCCTCCCTCTCTCTTGGACCTCATGCTTTAGGGGGAATCTGTTACACAGTATTTTTTCACCGTCACTCAGTCCCCATCTCACACATTGTAGGACCATTTCATTGACTTTTGTGTATTGTCATACCTTGCAAAAAGTGTCATTGCATCCCTTGGCTTGACAAGAATATTTCCTATGTTTGTCATTATTGAAGCGAGCTCTCAAAAACACATGAATTTGGGTTAGTGCTGGTAGCTAGTTATGGCCTTGCACCCATTGGCGCTCTATCTTAGTGGACTGCCCGCGCCAAGCTGTTTTTGGAATTTTTTTTAAAAATAGAAAAGAAGTTTCCATGTCCAACCACTTCGTGAGAAGAGTCATCATGGTTTGTTCGACTGAATAATTTCAAAGTCCTTCCTTTGGCTTCTTTTTTCCTATAATTGAGTAAATCCCCAAAGGACAAGGCCTCCCTTCCACCTTATGAGGGATCCCAAACCACCTCCTCCGCTCCTATGAAGATATCCTTCTCACATAGTTTCAGCTAGCTGAATATTCCTTACTATAGCTGGTGTGAAGAACAAGGTAGAGAGGAATCCATTGTCAAGAGAGAGTTTAGACTCGTTGCCTCACCAGGTCTGATTCCTGAAAAATGCTTGAGATGCCCTTGACTAAACCCATCGAAGGAGGCTACAACATCAAGGCTTTAAGGTTGTAAACTCCTTTTCTCTACTTATTAATACATGACTGGTTTTTTGGTTCCCGTTTTGTGTTTGATATGTTTAATCCTATGCAATATGATTTATTCTCCTTGACCAATAAAATAGCTATGAATGCAAGTATTTTTTCGTATGTTGTCATTGTTCTCTCATCCTTGTGCAATACATGGATATTACCGCTGAAGGACCGCGATGTGTGAAGACGAAGATCAGGAGATCGCTGCTACAAGCTATGACAAGAGCATTGGACCAAGTTAGGTCATCTATCCCAACTCATTTTCATTCATAAGATAGGATTCTGAAGGATTAGCATGTTCCCTTGTTGCTAGACCCACTCCAGGGCTAGAGGAATCGTCTCTGTCCACAGAGGGGATTTACCTGCACAACAAGTAGTTGGATAGTCCAATGGTTGTTGGGAAAGGCTTGCCAGTTGTGGAGGTTTCCAATAAATTTTTATTTGAAAATTCATGTGATTAGGTACTTCTCAATTGATGGATGTCAACACATTTTTTTAGGAGTCGAGTCTTTCATCTAAGGGGTAATAGCTCATATTTTTGCATCGGTATCTTTTAAGAAAATGAGAGCACTGGTGCATTTATCACTTCAAGCACATATCCTATTTGGGATTAACGCCCTTATGCATTGTAATTATTAACTCACCAATGATTTAAAATAACTAAGTCCTTGGTCCCATAAAATATTATTTCCATCTAGGTGAATTATGAAAACTAATAGCATCGGTCCTTTTCATAACTAATGCACTGCGTCCTTTGTACTAACGATACACACCGACACTACAAGTTTAAAAAAAAACATTGGCACAAAAATTATTTTTGCGTGCCTCAGTGTCATGCCTTAGAAGAACTCCCCAAGGGTTTTTTATCTCTTAGAACCAATGTGATATATATTACACAGATATTCTTTTCATTCAATGCTCGATGCTTTTAGTTATATATGCTTCCTGGTGATTTTATGTATGTAGTGCACCGGTGCTACTTGTTCCATTAAGAAAATCACAAAAAAAATCTGCTAAAACCTCCGACTACCCAAATTTTTTCAGTTGTGATGAAGTTTTGTTAAAACCTCCGCTAAATTTTTTTTTATCCCAAACGGATGTTTTAGCGGATTTTTTTTTGACAATTTTTGCTAATTTTATAACATTAAAAACCTCTGTTATAACCTCCCCTAGAATTTATTTTCCTTGTAGTGGTAGAAGTTGTTATTACATCAAATTTTACAATAGTTTCAACATTTTCAATAGTAATGGGTGTTACAACATCAATTTCTACAACATTTTTAGCATATTTAACATTGGCAAGTTGTTATGGCATATTTTCTTACAAAATTTGTTGTTACAACATCTGATGTTACAACATTTTCTTCTCAATCCGGTGTTACATATGTTTTTGCTTCTCAAAATGTTTTCTTGAACCCCTAAGTTCTAGTGTAGTGTTGGGTGGTAGAAACACCTATTTGGTTGCCCACTTTCAAGCTTTGAAAAACAAGATGAAATGGTTTTTTGTCACAACATCTGATGTTACATTTTTTATGGAATTTTTTGTTACAACATCTGCTTCTCAATCTGCTATTACCTATGTTTGTGCTTCTCAATTTTTTTTCTTGATCCCCCAACTGTTGGTGTAGTGTTGGTTGGCAGAAAAACCTCCTTGGATGCCCACTTTTAATCTTTGAAAAGAAATATGAAATGGCTTTCTGCCCTGTCTATTGTTACAAAATTTGTTGTTACAACATCCATTGTAATGGTCATTGTTTCAATAGTTTCAATAGTAGAAGATATTATAGCATCATCTTTTATAAGAGTTTCAACATTTTCAACAATAATGGGTGTTACAACATTTTTAGCAGATTTAACATTGACAAGTTGTTAAGGAATCTATTGTTACAACATCAATTGTTCGAACATATACTTCTCAATCTGTGGTTGGTGTAGTGTTTGGTCGTATAAACACCTCTTTGGTTTCCCACTTTCAATATCTGATAAAAAAGATGAAATGGATTGTTATTACAACATCATTGTAACAACATCTTAGTTGTAACTTATTTGATATTTTATTATCATTTGGGAACTTTTATATGATTTAATGTGGTTATTTTTTCATTTCATATTTTGTAATATTATATATATAACAAAGAAATTAATTATTGCATGAAATAAATAATAACATTTCATTCTACATGTTTTTTTTTTTGGCAAAACAAGGATCTTCCAAAATATCTGAATGATCCTCATCATAGAGATTGAGGTCATGTTGGGTCTGATGCTAAGATGGAATATGATTCTCATGATGGGACATATACAAATGACAACGAGGTCGATGTAAATGCAGAAGAAGAAGAATATGATGATCATGATCATGAGGCAGTTTTTGGTAACATCTAGTGACATTCATGATCATATATACTACATCATGGATCATTTTTTTATATATTGTTATAATGTCGATTTTCATGGTTACTAACATATGTATCATTTTAATGGCCACATGTACCATATTATTGATTTTTATCTTTTTTACATGCATCATTTCGAATTATATCATTTGGACGTGATGTATCATATTTACTTGTATCATTTTTTCTTACATAATCGAACATTTTTATTTATATCATTTATATATGATTTATAATTTTGACTTATATTGACTATTGGACATGCATCATTTTCACATGCTATTTTTTTTTAAAAGGAACGGGTATATTTCCATTAATGCTATTACATTCAAAAGCATAAAAATTTCCAGAGTCCTCCAAAATTGCACTAACCAGTATCTTTGGGTATGCAGTACTATTTCTTCCAGATTTACTACATCATCCTTCTTGTAATTTCTCCAAAATAACCCATTAACACTTACATACCTACATAACATAATCTACCTATTACTATGAAATTAACTACCCAGTTCTCTCCACATTTATCTTGTCAAGTTCCTCCATAGTAGATTTGTTTTCTTCCTCCTGTTGGAATGGTTCCACTGCTCCTAGGTGCCCCTTCTCCTATTGCAACTCTTGATGATTGGGAAATACATAAGGGAAATCCTCTCCCTCACCAATCGCCATATCCTTTGCACCACCGTCATTGAGGTCAAATATTTATTTTAACACTAAAAAAACTATAGTATCCACATTGACCTCAAAGTTATCCACCTTGTAATCAAGATTTTCTTTCTTTTATATGATTACCGCCAACTCCGCTTGCATAATTTCAACATCGTTTTTCAGACCTTTGAACTGAATTGTTGCCATGGTGAAATTAGAGTGTGCCTAAAAAATTATTTTCCCACCTATCCTGGAGATCATATCCTTGATTTCTTGCTTGAACGCTTGGTAAATCTCATCTGGGGAGCCACCAATGCCATTTTCTGACGAGGATGTCTTCTCTTTGTCTAAAAAAGAATGTATGGAGAGCCACTATGCGTGAATTTTTCACAACCATCCTTTATAGACAAAATTAACTCCAAAACGACAGTGGGGGGAGTCCCTTCGAGTTTAATGTTGTTCACATTCATTGAACACCCCACAAACAATTGTGAATTCATTGCTTCCTTTTCTATACCATAAAAAAACATGGTCAAACTAGGACGTTCTTCCTTGGTTACAAAAATACCAAATCCTTCACTGTTAATCCTTTATTCTTTGCTAACGAAATCCCACTTGGGCACATGCTTAGCATTAATCCTCATGTTTAACCATTTTTTGGGTCCATTATTTTGTTGGAGCAATCGCCAATGATATTTTGTACCGTGAAATGACTACCAAATTTATGCAACCTGTTATTCATATTATCCTCCTTAATTACCCTTAAGTATCTCGAGATCCTCGAGTTATGAGCAATCATGGTATGTGACATATAGTTTATATGTCACCCTCCTCCATCAATTCCCTTTGAGCCAAATTGACACCTTTGTTGGCTTGATCATCTGCCAACGTGTTGTTCTCTCTCTTGATATGATTGAACTCCAAAATTTCAAATTTATCCATGATCAATTGGACTCTTTGTAGATTTTGTCTTGTATTTGGGTCCTTGCAATGATTCAATTTAATACATTTTTAAATTATACTGAGAGAGTCCCTAGATACATATATTATGATGATCTTATCAGTATTGACTCATCAATTTTTATACGTTTAAAGTGGTTGATGATTTGGATGCATATT
This sequence comes from Pinus albicaulis, assembly GCA_034641835.2. Lineage (NCBI taxonomy): Eukaryota > Viridiplantae > Streptophyta > Pinopsida > Pinales > Pinaceae > Pinus > Pinus albicaulis. Next base: position 604,420,009 of record CM076577.1, read on the forward strand.
TATTACGTATGATGGTTTTGATTTACTACTCATGATGGATTTTGTCAAATTCACTTAAATTATAGATATTTGAATCAATTTTTTTAATTATAGATAATGATCATGTTACAATAATTATCTTGTTATTTTATATATACTGGATTTTGTATATTCTATTTTGATGGATATTTAATAATTATAACGATGTTGTTAATTTGTATGGATGTTTGTTTCCATAAAATTTATTTATAAATGTTATCCTATAAAATATTTCAAATGCATTAATATGATGTATAATCATATAAATTATTCAAGAGATGATATATTTAACTAATTAAATTAAAATAAAGCATACTAATTTAACTGTATGCAAAACGATAATCATTTTTTGGAAGAAAAAAAAGAAGCACCAATGGAAGCCAAATTGGAAGCCACATTAGAAGAAAAATAGGAAACAAAACTAAAAGCCAAATTAGAAGCCAAAATGGACATATATCCTGACGCTATTTCTAAATTTTAGAAGAAAAAGAAGAAGCAACAATGGAAGCCAAATTGGAAGAAAAATTGGAAGAGAAGAAAAATTGGACACAAAATTTGAAGCCACACTAGAAGCAAAATGGGAAGCAAAATTGGAAGCCACACTAGAAGAAAAGTTGGACGTTAAACTGGAAGCCAAACTAGGAGCCAAATTGGAATCAAATCATGGCGCTATTGTTAGTGCTAAAAAAATTTTATTTACGACATTATTCCTGGTACTACTTATGAAATTATTTCCAACACAACTCCAAGAAATATTTTGGGCGCTCCTTACGACGTTATTCCAAGAGTTATTTGCAATGTTATTCCTAATTCTTCTTACGACATTATTTCCAATGGAACGTCCGTCACAACTACAAGAAAGATTTTGGGTGCTATTCTAGGTGCAATTTACGATGTTATTTCTGGAGAAATTTATGTCACCAAATCTTCCTATAGGATAAACATACCTGGTCATGCCCATTTTTTCATTTCTAAAGGTGTCTAATTTGTTAATTAAAAAACACTAAAGTTCAAGGTTATTTTCTTGTTATTTTGTAGTGTTTACTACAACATATTAGGTCCAATATGCACCCTATTCATTGGATAATTCCAAATGATAGGTTTATCACATTTTTTTCCATATAGAGCCTCAAATGGACTCATCTTCAATGGTTCATAGTAACCATTTTTATTGGAAAATTATACCGAAGATAGAAACTCTTGCACCTCTTAGATTGATGTATGGCATACATTCTTATCATGTCTTCCAACACCATGTTTAATTTTTCAGTATGTCCATTTGTTTGAGGATGATACACTGTACTAAATGAAATTTCTATTCCGGCAAAAAATGCTCTCCAAAATTTGAAGTAAAATTGGCATCTCTATATGAAAAAATCGTCTTACGTACTCCTTACAATCCAAACACTTCCTTCATGAAATTATGAGTAATATCACTTTCTTATTAAATGGATTTGAAAACTATAAAATGAGTTTCCTCACTCAACTTTTCCACCACTACCATTATGGCATCATATTTTTTGGGTGTCCTTAGTAACCCTGTGATGAATTTCATCGAAATGACTTCCCACTTCCATTCGAGAATGGCGATTTTTCACAACAATATTGTTGTATGTATACACTTCACCTTCACTTTCTGACACTCCAAGTATTTGGGAATGTACTCAACAACATCCTTTTTCATGTTTTTCCAGTAGTACATTGTTTTCATGGTTTTTATCATTTTCTAATAACTAGGATGGCCTGAATAACGTATTTTATGAAAATTGTTAGAGATTATCTTATTTAAATCACCCATGTAAGGTATATACTACCTGCCCTTGAAATTCATCAGTCCATCCTCTGTGAGAGAGTAATTATTACTCATTTTTCCCTTTGGATCTTGCTGCAAAAACTATTTTATTTGTTGGTGATGTACAACCTACTGCATTGTCTCTTTAATATTTTATTTAATGTCGATTTAACAAGTATTGATGGATACTACATGAGCTACTTGCTACCTTTTGCTAAGTGCATTTGGAACTTTTTTTACTTTCGCTTGATATATTTAATTTCGAAATAAAATTCACTAATAAAGGCTAGTCACCTTGTTTGGCTTGCATTCAACTTGGGTTGGTCAAATAAATATCTCAACCCTCCATAATCTGATATCAATACAAATTTCTTTCTGAGGAGGTAATGCCTCCATATTTTTAATACATGCACTATCGTTGCTAACTCCAATTCATCAGTGACATAATTTCACTCATGCTCATTCAACTTCCTTGACTCATAACAAACCACTTATCCTTCTTCCATTAGGACTCCATTGAGCCCTTCTTTGTATGCATCTATGCACACCGCAAAATCATTTTATGGGTCTATTATTATGAATATCAGTGCATGTGTGAGAAGATGTTTTAATTGCTCAAATATGGTTGCACATTTTATTGTCCATTGGAATCTAGCTTCTTTTGTTTGTAATGGTGTGATTGGATGTCCACTATTCAAGAAATTATGAATGAAACTTTGGTAATAACCAAAAAATACCATGAAGTATCTGAATTCTTTCACATTATGAGGAGCATGCCACTCTATAATGGCCTTCACCTTGTCAGGGTCTACTACCACTCCTTTATGTCCCAAGATTGCACTTGTAATTGGAATAAATCACATTTGTTGAGTTTTATATAAAGATTGTTTTCTGCCAGCAGTTTCAAAACCGCTACCAAATGTTCCTCTTGCTCCTCCTTGTTTATATAATAAACCAATATTACATCCATGAAGAGTAGCACAAACTTGTCCAAATATGGATTGACGACATTACTCATGAAACACATCAATTGTTTTGGGGTATTAGTGAGTCCAAATGGAGCCACCAAAAATTCATAATGTCCATGTCGAGTTTTTAAGCATGTAATATGAATTTATTCATCTTTAATGTGCACCGGATGGTACCTATCACTCATGCATATCTTCAATAATATTGCATCTCCCCTCAACTGGTCAAATAGATCATTAATCCTCAGCAAAGGATAACATTTATTTATTGTGGTTTTGTTTAACTATTTGTAATGAGTGCATAATGTTAGAGTGCCATCCTTATTATTTAAGAATAAAATTGTAGCTCCGAGGGTGAGACACGGGGGGTCTAGTGTAACCTTGGTCCAATATTTACTTTAATTGTAATTTCAGCTCTACTAGCTCCAATGTACTCATTCGATATGGAGCTTTCAACACTAGTGTCAATCCTGACAATAATTAAATTGAAAAATCATTTTCCCTTCTTGGCAGTAGTCCTAGGATATCCTTGGGGAATGCATCATTGAATTTTATTATTATTGGGTGCTCCTCCATTCTATCTCTTCTAATATCTAGTTCGCTAGTCACTTGGACTGCATATAATTCACATCCCTTCTAGTGGCACCTCTTCATTTGTAGTGCAGTTATTTGTCTCTTTCTCTATAATGTCGTATTTTCTCCTCATTAATTGAGATATTCCATCAAATTTCTATAGTAGTCAACTTTGGTTCTATGAGCTACTAAAGAGTCCATTCTGACTAGCACTTTGTATGAGCCCAACGGTAACAGGTTTAGATCTACAAATTTTGGCATGTAATTCATCACCATTGAGCATGGTTTTGCCACATATTCTACTCATATCTTAGTCCCCATGAAAATTTGATCTAGGTGGATATTGGTGGCCACCCACCTATTCCACCTAGACCTCCAGTTGGTTTCACTATTTTTCTTATTTATAGCAACATTTACTATTTTTAGCAGTTTTTAGGTTCCTAAACTTCCAGAGCAGTTTTGAACCGCTAAATGACGTTTTTTGGAGGTCCACGGTAGGCTTATAGCCATATAAAAGGGTATGTGGCGAAAACTATAGTACTCAGAGAGATCTTTTTGATGATATATCGTACGCTCCAAATGAAGATAATATGACCAAGTTATGACCCAGGGAAGTTGGCTGCCCAACGAACCCTAACGAGGCCCACAAACTCTTGGAATTCCATCTCCTGGGGTTATGATTTTGGTTGCTTATGTTTTCCCATGTTGTTCAATAATAAAATTCCCTTGAGCCTCATTATAACATAGTTCAGAGGCATGTAGCCACCACATCGCTACTCACAGATAAGCTACCATTGCCTGAGATAGTTTATTTTACATTATCTATGTAAGAATTTTTCAGTATTTGATATTAATGATATGAAGTTTTATTCCTACTACATCTCTACATTTATGTTTATTTCTATATTTTATTGTGTTGTTGCATAATTTTGGATCAGTGGTATCAAAGCAGTCTACTCTTTCTCGATTTTTATTTTCATGTCCCCAATGAGGTTAGGATATAAGGAGTTAGGGCTCGATCTGGTTGAATCTTTGCAACATCAGCCTCGATAACCCCGACAGCCTCCTATGGAAGAAGAAAATAAATATGAGGGAACAGGAGATCCTATCAAACTATTGCTCGAGGAGGTCCTCCAGAAAAAAAATAAAAATAAAAAATAAAAATCGTGATGATGGATAACTTTGCCTATATCCTTCAACGAATACCCACTCGGGGCTCACCTTCATCCAGAAACCACTCTGGAGCCACCACCCCTTTTAAGGTACAAGTAAACTTTGATATTCCCATATTTTAGGGCCAAATATATGCAGACACTATAAATATATGGTTGAATCTATTAGAAGGATATTTCTTGGTTCATGACTTTTCCAATCGAGAAAAGATTACTTTTGCACTCCTCAAAGTTTCCCCCCATGTCAAGGACTGGTGGGAAACCTACTGTGAACAAAAGGATGAGAGGGAACCTCCCTTTTCTCAGCCACACCCACTTGGAATTATTTTTGAGACACCATGAAGGAACAATATTATCCCATGTGGAGCTATGAGGACAAGTATATACAATGGACTATATTGTAGCAACAAAGAGATAAAGATGTGCATGAGCTGACGAATCTGTTCCATAACCTGCGCACAAATTTGGGTATCAAATATTCGGAGAAACATTTGGTGCTGAAGTACCATAGTTTTCAGCATGAATATATTTAGGAGGAAATGGAGTTCCTCAACATCTCCTCACTTGGTTCAGCATACTAGTATGCTGCCAAGATTGAGCATAAATTGAAATAGAAGAAGCAATACTTTGGATCTTTGAATCAGAAGCAAGGGAAATGTGCCCCCAAACTACAAAACAAAGGAAAAATGCAAGGCATGGCAGCCCAAGACAACGCTCCAAAAACGCAAGCAAAGAAAAACACTACAAAGCCAAAGAAGGACATGGGAAAGTGGTGCGAGTTCCATAAGAGCTCCACTCACAACACAAGCGAGTGTCGGCCCAAGAAGTTATTTGCGGCCGAGCTGAAGGCTTCCAAATCAGATGCATGTTCTAAATCCAATTCTAAACCCTACAAGGGGAATGACAAAGGGAATAATATTATCAATTTGGAGCCCAACGCCATCGTTGCCACAACAAGGATCTAGAAAGAGGAACCAGAAGATTTAGAGGAGGGGGAATGCCTCATCCACTCCCAGATTTGGGTGAAGGGTTCCTCGCTGCAGTTCATTGTAGACAGTGGGAGATAAAATAACCTCATTTCAGCAAAGGTTGTGAAGTGCTTAGGTATGTCAACCACAGCACACCCACAATCGTACACTATCGGGTAGCTTCACCAAGGATGTGATCTCTGCATCAACTACCAGTGTCGCCTTCCTACAACATCAAGCCCTTCATGGATGAGGTATTATGTGATATTTCTCCTCTTTATTTTTTTGATGTATTGTTAGGCCAACCATACTTGTGGAAGTGACATGTTGTGTATGAGTCTAGGTCTCACGTTTTTATTGTTACTTTTCAAAATAAGTTGTACATGATACCAGAGGTAGCACCACCTACCGTCATCCCTTGATCACTGCAAAAAAATGTAGTAAGCTCATTCCAGAACTGGGAAATTTTTTTTCCAGATGATCTGTCCTCAGGGAAATAATAATATTGTAGCCACGACCTCCAGATAGGGCTCCTCCACATGGAAACAACATATGGACAAGGTCGTGGAGGAGTACGAGGACATCTTCACCTCACTTGTAGGGGTACCTCTACATTGGCATGTGAAGCACTCCATTGATCTAACCCCAGGTGTGCCACTACCGAATGGACCGATATATCAACACTATGTTCTGGAGAATGATGAAATCAAGAGGCAGAATCAGGAGCTGCTATAGAAAGGTAACATTTGGCCGAGTTCATTGCTCTGTGGGAGCCCGATCGTGTTGGTGCAGAAGAAGGATGGGAATTGGAGACTTTGTATTGACTATCGGGCCTTGAACAATATCATTGTCTAGAACATGTATCCGATCTTGCGGATTGATGACTTTCTAGACCAACTCAAGGGGTACAAATATTTCAGTAAGATCAACTTGAATTTTGAGTATCACGGGGTACCAATCGAACACTCTGATGTGTGGAAGACTGCCTTCAAAGCCAAGGAGGGAATTTTTGAAGGGTTGGCCATGATTTTCAGGTTGAAGAATACTCACGCAACCTTCATGAAGCTTATGGAAAAAATCCTATGATCATTCACCAACTCATTCATGATTGTGTATTTGGATGACATATTGATCTTCATGCAGGGTTGGGAAGAGCACCTCCACCACATTCCACAGGTCCTACAAACACTACGACAACACAAGTTGTGTTTCAATTTGGAGAAATGAACTTTTTTCATGACCCAGGTTCAATATCTGGGATATATTATTGATGAGTGGGGGGGTGCATGTGGACCTAGCCAATATCCAAGTCATTTAGTATTGTCCAACCCCAATCACTCTAACAAAGCTCCTCATCTTTCTGGGTCTTTCCACTTTATACCGCAGGTTCATGTTGGGTTTCTCTCATATCACTTGGCCTTTGAGAAAAGTCACCAAGGGAGGAGCGAAATAAATATTATTTTGGTTCGAATCTCAACAGAAGGCATTCTCAGAGTTGAATCATCGCCTCTTCTCTACACCAATGCTCACATTATCAGACTTGCAGCAACCATTTTAGATCGATACATATGCCTCTAACTATGCTATTGGGGAAATACTTAATCTGCAGGGACATCTAGTGTCATACCACAGTGAGACACTTTCAGACATAGTCTGAAAGCATCCCACCTATGACAAATATATGTATTCCATTGTGCAGGTCTGCTAAAAATGGAAGCATTACATTTTGGGGAAGGAAACGATCAACCACACAGATTATTAACCCCTATAGTTCATACAGACACAAGGGAAGTTGCAGAATGATCACCATCATAAATGGTCCACATACCTGCAATAGTTCCATTTGAAGATCAAGTACAAGAAGGGTAGCACCAATAATGTTGCATATTTACTCAACTGACTGCCGATCATGGCGCTAAAAAAGATGCTCGACTCTTGCGGGCATGAGACTTCAGGTTGGCCGAATCTCTACAAAAGTGATCCAGAATTCGACAACACATAACAGACGCCCCTAGAGGGTAAGAAAGTTCCAAAATTTCACCTCCCGGATGCACTATTATGCCACTTGGGAAAATTATGTGTTCCTTAAAGCAAGTATGTCAAGATGATTTTGGAAGCGCACTACAGTCAGGTCACTAAGCCTTTCAGGGTCAAGAAAATAGTGGAAGTACTGCATAAGTACTTCTATTGGTCGAACCTTCAACATGACATTGGGAAGTAGATTATATCATGTGTTGCCTGCACCATTTCCAAACCTATCATCAAGTATCAGGGCCTATATACTCTAACACCTACCTCTAGTCAGTCTTGGGAATCCATATCCATGGATTACATGTCAGGCCTTCCTTCTACCAAGCATGGAAATGACTGTTTTTTTTTGGTTGCCGACAGATTCTCTAAAAAGACCATTATGGCGGCCTATAAGAAGAATATCACAATAGAAGCCACTGCTAAAATTTTCTTTGAAAAAGTGTGGGTACACTTTGGGATCCCAAATTCCATTATATCAGATTGGGATATCAGGTTCCTCAGTACATTTTGGTCAAGTCTTTGGACGATGCTGGACAACAAGCTCACTAAGTCCATGACTTTCCACCCCCAAACTGATGGCCAAACAAAGGTCGTCAACAAGATGATCATACACATTCTACGCATGTACAACTCGAAGCATCCATGAACATGGGATGAAAGCCTCCCATATGTCCATCATAGCGATAATCGGTCTCTCCATAGCTCAACTAGACACAACCCCTTTCAAGTGGGCTTGGGATTCCAACAACAATGTCCCATTGATGTGGCCATACCATTGGAAGCTACTTAGGAAGATTCGTCTCATTTCTAGTCTAAAGCTAACAAGGCAAAAAAATTCATTGAGAACATTCAACACAACTGCCAACAGGTCCATCATATATTGGACAGAGCCAATGCTAAGTATAAGTAGCGACATGATCAGCATCGAGTCCCACACAAGTTCCAAGTTGGTGACAAATTTTGGCTACATTTTCATGAGTGCCTCGTTGGACCCCACCGCAAGCTTCGCCCACTCCGATATGGGTCATACACCATCACCAAGGTGGTAGGGGCCAATGCCTTTGAGCAGAGTATTCCACCATTCCTTGGTCTGGACCTAGTGTTCAATGTGGATTGCCTTCGGCCCTTCTTTCCACCATTGTTGGACACATTTGGCATTGCAGAATAACTAACACCAATAGAGTTAAACCAAAACTGCAAGGAACAAGCCACAAATGATAAAATCATGGACACATAGATCAAGAACACCCACCGACAAAGGATCCAGCTATATTGAGTTCTCAAAGCAAACCAACTCCTTCACCAAGGAAAGTGGTTCACCAAGGACTAGATTCAACAGAAATTTCCTCACCTCATGGAGGATCTACACGCAGTGGGGACCATTAATTCCTAATGGGGGAGGAATGATCCATGTGGATATTGGTGGGCACCCACCTATTCCACCTATACCTCTAGCTGGTTTTACCATTTTCCTTATTTATATCATCATTTACTATTTTTAGCAGTTTTCAGGTCTTAAACTTCCATAGTAGTTTTGACCCCCTAAACGGCCTTTGTTTGAGGTCTGCAACAAGCTCATGGCCATAGGAAGGGTCCTATGGTGAAACTTGTAGTAATCATATAGATATTTTTGATGATATATTGTACGCGCCAAACAGAGATAATATTACCAAGTTACGACCCTAGGAAGTTGGTTACCTAAATAACCCCAATGAGGCCCACAAACTCTTAGTGTTCCATCTCCTGTGGTTATGGTTTTAGTTGTTTATGGTTTTACCATGTTGTTCAATAAAAAAAAGTCCCTTGAGCCCCATTGTGACACAATTCAGAGGCATGTAGATGCTACATCTCTTCTCAAAGATAAGCTACCATCGCCTAAGCTAGTTTATTTTCCATTTTGTTTGTAAGCATTTTTCAGTATTTGATATTAATGATATTCTTATTGCATCTCTATGTTTATGTTTATTTCTGTATTTTATTGTGTTCCTAAATAATTCTATATAACAATTTGAACTAACCATTTCCTTTCATGGGTTTTCTTCTGCAACACACACTTTTCGGCAACTTGTGGACTTACGCAACTCAAATTGGAGCAAGGGACAATCAAAATTGAAAGAAATTAGTTATTTGTTGTACCTTACATTTCAATCACAGAGTCTTTCTGATTTATCTATTGTCCAATAGTATATATATGTGTGGTACACTCTGAGCCACATCATTCACTATCTCTACTTCCTATACATTATACAGTCTTGGGTCATTCCTTTGTCATTGAGGATAGTCTCTCTTCCTATGGTTTTTTCCACAATTCCAAACATAGGTTCCCTTTGAAACCCTTAGATTCATCTCCTATAGGCCAAGAGAACTAGTCTCTACTAGAAGTAATGGATATTTAATAAAACTCACCCCTAACAAGAGTGATAGACTTCAGATTACTTCCTTTGGGACTATGTCTTACAAATGTTAGCCCTTTTCCTCCAAATTTTGGGTTTTCCTTTTTCTTTCCAATCAGTTTGGAACTTATTCCTATTATTTAACTATTCATAGAAACATCTCACCTTTCATATGGCGTCCTCTAATGTTTTTGGATCATTAAAATCTATTTTGTCCCTAAATTCTTGTGGAAACCCACTTAGATATCTTTGGATATTTACCTTCTTATCCTTGATGTAAGTAAAATACCTCAAAAACTCCAAGAATTTTTGGTATATTCATTAGTTGTAAGCTACCCTAATCTGTGCTCATGAAACTATTTCACCTTGCATATTTTGTTGTTCTTAACATGGATAAAGGATGGGAAGTTGTAATATTAGATAAAGATGACTACTGAAGAAAGATGATGGATCACTTGTGCAACAATGGGAACTATAAAAATCTCAGTAAAGAGCCCCTAAAAAAGGTTTCAAAATTTGTTTCCTTTTCTATTAAATCTAATAATTCTATCAGCTCCCTAAGCCACAAACTTATTGAGAGTAACCCTCTCACTCCGAGAATATATGGGCTTCCAAATATTCACAAATAAGGGGCTCCCCTTAGATCCAATATCAATACAATAGGTGGTCCTACATACTTTCTAGCTAAATATTTATCCTATAATATTAAACCTTTGGTTCGTCGTACTGATTCTTCTATTAAAGACGCTTACTCTTTTGTGAGTGAGTTAAAAGAGGTTAAATTTGAGCCTAGTGATATTATGGTTAGTTTTGATGTTGCTTCACTTTACACCAAAATCCCTATTAATTAGGATTTTTAGGTAATAAGTCAAATCATTGACCCTGATACAGTCAAGCTTGTGGATATTTTCCTTACCTCTACTTTCTTCAGCTTTGAGGGTGAATTCTAGGAAAATACTTGTGGGGTTTTTATGGGTTCTCCCCTTTCTCCTGTCATTTTTAACCTGTTCATGGATGATTTTGAATATAAATCTTTAGATTCTACTTAAATTCAACCAAAGGGATGGAAAAATTTTGTTGATGACACCTTCTGTTATCACTAAAAATCGGGCAAGCAAAGGACATCATGAAATTTCAAGAAAAAGGATTTACAAGAAATAATAACATTACAGAATCTGGAAAATTTAAATTTTCCTAGGGTCAAAAGGAAAGTTTATTAAGTCGTTCATAGAAGGCACTGGCACAAAGTGCTTTGCGCGGCCTTTTCTTTGATAGTAGCGGAGATCTCTACGGCTATCCCTCAAATAGCCGCATGATCTTGGGTATGGTGGAAGGTCACCATCCGGGACCACTTTGAACACTTCAGGAAGAAGATTATCCACTAAAGGCCACCAAGAATAGCCACCTAGAGCCACCTTTAGGCTTTAGGTGTAGCACACAATGGAATCAACCTCCAATCTTGGGTCACCATCCACAATTGTACCAAGAGAGGGAAGAATATTTGAATTTTTCCTATAAAATACCACCATGAGAAGAACAATTTAGAACACATTGTTATGCAGGCCAAATTTCCCAAGAGAAAAAAAGCAGTGTGTTTTCCAAGCAGCAAAGGAGTGAAGGTATTCATTTGTTGGGCATCCAACATCTCAATCCCAAAGGAGAAGTGCATCAATTGTTCATTATCTGATCACTCATTCGAGGAGAGAGAGAGGGGCTTGCAAGAAGCTTAAGGGAAGAGCCCTCCTTGCTCTGAATATTAGAGCTCCATAGCTCTAAGGATTCACTATCAGTGTTTTAGCATTATACCTATTTTTACCACCAGCAGCTAATAAAAGGGGTTTCATTCTCCATTGATATTATTAGTTTGTTTAAACATGATATTGAGCTTGTGTTATATTTCTATTTTTTGTTTCTTGTTTCCTCCTCTATTGTAGTATGTTATGTTTTATAACTATTTTTTCTACATGTTATGATGCTTCACTAACCATCTAAAAACTCATTTTTTCCCTGTGAAATTGCTTGTAGGAAATCAACCTCCCCTACCAAGCACCGTGCATTTCTACACCCTTGTGTCAAATGCACCAACACAGGATTGGCGACTCCACTTATTTTTCTTCTTAAGCTAAGTGGTTGTTGTTTTGAAAAACCTCTCTTCTGCCTAGGATTGTTGCAAGACCATTTCTTCTCTTCCTTAGCTTCTCTCATTCACCATATGTCAAGAGATTCAGTTCAGAGAAGGATGAATTTTTCGTGCACAGTAAAACCGCATGTGTTCAACCCAGACAAATGAGCAAGTCGCACACCTGTTAAAAATAACCCACGCGGAAACAAATGAGCACTTTTTTCACTGATTTTCTTCATTTTTAGTAATTGTAAAGTGATTGGAAACCCATAATAAATCTTCCATCACTGTGCTATGGTGTTTCTTTACTGTTAGGACATGTTTTTGGCTGAACTTTAGCTTAGTTATTACATTGTTCTAATTTTATTTTATTATCACAAATTCACATAGTTTAATTAGGGGGAAAGTAAGTGGTTTTTAAATCCACACATGATATCTAAATGAACTAATTACTTATAATAGACACCAAAGACATAGGATTAATTAGCACAAAGTAAGTGGCCCATATCCATGCATCTTTAGCTAGTTTTCATTTTTTCAATTTTTTTGCATTAATTTTAGTTTAAATTTTGCATAATGATTCGAGACTAGGATCAAAGTATTAAAGAAGTCAAGTAATATTTTCCACCCTTGAACCTCTTGGTGATCCTAGGTATGCATATGAATGCTTTCTTTTGATAGTTTTTCATCTCCCTATAGTGCAACATTTAGTCTAACTAGGAAAAATTGTAAGCGGCCCATTATTAGCGTATTGTTTATTTTCTGAAAGGAACAATCAAACATAGTGTAATTAGGAAGGAGTGTAAAGGATCATCGCATATCCACATCCTATAACATTGTGATTATACACTTCATTACACACATGAAGCTTCAATAAGTTAGGACCTTGGTCCTCTTCTTATCGTCGCTTCACCAAGGCACACCATAAGCAAATTAAGACTCCTTAAAAATAACCATTAATTGAACTCATTAAAATCTCCCCACGGGGGCCACAAAAGAATTAATAGTTCAGGTTAGGACCATTGGGGTTAGGAATCCAATAATCCACCATGGTCATTTTACATTCTTGAAACATAGAAGTTGACTATTTAGGGAGCTTAAAATCCATCTATCCACCCACAGAACAAAATTCCAAATCTCTACAAAGACCCAATTTAGAGGGGGTTAAGCTTAGGCCCAGTGTGTGCGGTACTATTTGGGGCTACTTGGCCCATCTAGTGCTCAGTACTAGTAGCTGAATACCAATAAGCTCAAGACTCGAACACTCACATGGGACGAGGGTAATTTAGTGGCCAAATCTAGGGCATCCTTCCCTATAGGTGATGGTGCAGGCAGCACTAGATCCTCTTACATTTACCTTGGTCGATTCTTCAACTGTTGGAAGGCGTCGCCAGTTATTTTAGGACGTTAACCCCAGTACCCATCATAGTATATTTTCGCAATGCCCAGTTGCATTTGAGTATGTGAGGATGATTAGGACTTTCAGGATTTTTTAGTATCATACGCAAAATAACCAAAACCATATTTTTTGATTGACTAATCACATAGTGTTAATCTAAAGGAGAAATGTACTTTTTATTTTTTCACTTTGTTTTATGTATGTGATCACATTTTTCTTTGATAATAATCTCTCTCCTCTCAAAAAAACTAAAAAATATTTCCAAAATCAAACCGAGTCGATACCATAATGGACCCTACTAGACCTCGTCGATCTAGAAGTTTTTTTGACCTCCCCCCATTAGAGGGATGAGTGGCAGGTCTTTCGCCATTCAGGAATCAAAGACAACACACATACACCCTTATTGGTTCATCCTTTATCAGGGCATCTTTATTTTGAAACCCCGAAGGGTCACCCAACACCACACCTGTGGAAACCCCCTCAAGGTCACCACACACCATTCCTCCCACAACCCCCAGAGGGCAGAGGAGCGCCACCCCTTTGAGGAGTCAAAAAAACACAAAGCCGAGTACGTCACAGGGTAATATCCCCCAGACACCCCCCATACACAACCAGATTCATGTGTTTTCACAGTTCACAATGGAACTCAATACTCAGTTACCTTTCATAGCATCATTAAACCTCCCTATCAAAGCTAACAAATCATCCCATTGCGCACAACCTCAATTGGCCCACCATGCCCATGAATATCCCTTCATACATTCCAGAATTCGAAGGGTAGCAAGTAGAAGACCTTGGAAATTTTGTAATTACTTTCCACCTATGGTGTTCATTAAATAGTATTATTGATGGTACTATTTGACTAAGACTATTTCAGCGCACCTTAACCGAACTAACCGCAAAATGGTATGTGGAGCATCCTTCTGCTTCGCATGGAACCTTTAATGCCCTCGTTACTACGTTCCTCACATAATTTCAGTTACCCATCCACCATGATTCAAGAATGGAGTTACTGACTCATTTTAGGCAAATGCCAGCTGTCCATATCTCAAACCATCTCCATGAATGGCGGCGACGTTGAAATTTGTGCAAAGCCAAACTCAATGATATAGTTTTACTGGACCTATTTTTTAAGACTCTGACAGCAAATATTTCAAATGATGTGGAAACCCAAGGAACTGCCTCTGAGGAGGATGCCATTAGTAAATACCATCAACTCGAAATTATATACACTCAGTCAAGATAAATTTACAACATCCTACCTAACGTCGTGCACCTTCAAACTTACAAAGAATTGTTAGGCGCGTCAAATAATGCAAACAGATTAATCGGGTCACTGACCCAAATTCACCCAAGGTAATAGCATTTTGTACCTCGGTTACTCGTATGATCCTAACCGGAACATCATGCAATCGAGCTACCATCAGAGTCATCCTGCACCTCTTCAAAATATGACCAATAGGGCATCATCATACCACCATAAGTAGGGAGGATCATACCCTCCCTCGCAGGGGACCCAGTACACAGCTAGGAACGCTGACGAAAGAGCTCCCCCCGAGAAACCATTAGTAAACTAGGGACAGGACCCAAATATTCCCCTTCCCCAGCACAAAACCCACCACTTCGAAACAATGCACTGGTGAACTTCGTGAAACATTCTCAGGCCCAGTCATGCTAGTCTTACGACCAGGATAATCATGGTAATCCTCCTAACATAGCAATAAAAAAACCTAAAAATAAAAAAAATGGAGATTCTGGATAGGGAGAAATAACCAACAACACCCTTCGTGATATCAAGTTGCGAGCAACCCCAACCAAAATCAAACTAGGAGCCAAATAACTCCCAAGGGCAGAACAAGAGGGCTAATCTATGAGCAAACCATTCTTGTGCTATTTTTTGTTAGTATGGCCATTACACTCATCATTGTCCTGAAATCCCCGAGTTAAAGAAGCTTCAGAGTAACCGTGGATGAGGGAGAGCTACACAGAAAACCACTGTAATGCAGGAGCCCTTCCCCCACCAAGGGGTGGTTAGTACCCAATAGCAGAAACCACCCCCAAATGATTTTGGGAACAAAAACCATGAAATATATATGAATGGAGAGGAAATGTTCTTACAGACAAGGAATCAGAGCTATGATACCCCTCTAGACACGAACTCTTCAGGGGCCAGCACGAGTGCACCTACTGCGTCGTTAAATATATCCAAAATTCCTATTGAACCCCTTCCAAATATGGCTAAAGTTCCAACAAGGTGAATATGATAGCACTCCAAAGAGACCCATAACTATAGCATCGTTGGCTTTAGAGGTCCTGCAATCTTTCCCAAAGCAACGGAAAACCTTACTTTCTTCGTTAGGTGCCAAAGGCCCTACTGATTCATTCCTAATGCCTTTTGACTTGGATAAAGCCACCCCCAAGCCTCCTTCATTGGTTTCCTTCCAGATACCAGTGTCAGTCCAGAACATCACTATACATCGATATATAATTGACGAATGTGCATCTACATGCATCATGTCCAAAAGAATTTGGCAGAAATTTGGATCTGCTGAACTGAAGCCATCCAACATCATGCTTAGAGCATGCGATTAGCGCCCTTCTGCTCCAACTGGTTTCCATCAAAATGTCCTCGTCAGCTTGGCCAGCAAGACTGTACTCATAAATATTGAGGTATTGGATGCTCAACTTGATTGTAATATACTCCTTGGGTAGAGTTATATGTACGCCATGTCTTCCATAGCATCCTCTGTCTTTCGGATTATGATGTTCCCCCACGAGGATCACATCATCACCGTTGACCAGTTGACATACCATGAAAAATGACCCATGAAGACTGCAGATGTTGTTCTACCCTATGTAGACACATCTACAGAATTTCTCATGTGGTACCAAGAATATGGCCCCGACCAATTCAAACTGTCATCTATCCTTGGGTCGTTCCAAGGATATCCCCCTGTCATACCAGAATCATTCATTGATTTCACAGAGGCCCTAGTGTGCATGATGTCATCATCAAACACCAAAACCAGCAAGGAGATGGAGACTAGTAGTAACGAAATTGAGGCCACTGGCATGGATTTTCTACTCTACGTCGTCTCCCAAACTCCAATCTTATACCCTCCACCCAGTTTCATGTTACAACAGGTCATGGCAATGGTAACATTGCCAAATATGTATTTCATTATACATGTCTGGTATCTTGTCCCACCAGCCATTTTGGGAGCCCCTGGAATTAAATTTACAGGAATAACCCCCATCCCTCCTCAAGAGGTGACATCAGTTAAAGAGATTCCTGTAGAAACGTTGGTCAAAGAAACCAAGAAAACCCATAAAAAAGGGAAAAATATAGAAAACCCCAATATGCCAAGGGCACTACAACCTTGTGCATTATGTGATATTATAGGCCATCCTACCAATATTTTCCTGGATTTATATGGATTAAAACCTGTCCTAAGCTCTAGAGGAAATACCACAGCCACAAGTTCCCATAAAAAGGAACTAGCCACAAAAAGGCAAGGAAAAGCATTACATACCAACCACGCATGCACCATCTCCAACAATTATGGGCATTACACTCATCATTGTCCATAAATGTTGTGATATGGGGATTCCTTACATGCCCTAGAACAATCATACCAAGAGGATCCCCCCATGTAGACAGATGGGGAAGAACCTCGGGTCATATTATACCTACAAGAGGCAAGGCAGTCGCCTGAGAAACTTTTGTTTATCCCTCCTCCTCTCGTCCAATGTTGTGCACTCTGTGATGAAAGTGATCATTTCATCACTGACTACATAGCCCTGGAGCTATTTCAGAGATGGTATCCTATTAACCTTGTATACTATGTCAGCCTACGAGTAGCCTAGTATTCGTGTCAGATATTTTTTCGCGATCATCCATTACGTCATTGTCATTATATTCCTATATTTAGTTCAGTGTTAACCAATATATGAATGGATATAATGTGCCTCTCCCTAAGAGACGACTCAAATACCAAATCCATGGAAAGCTTGACAATACAAGAGGATGTGACAAGTAGATCTATTCTCTTCATGTTAGTCAAAAATCGGTCGATTGGGGGGCACATAGCCACCCCCAATCACCCTCCACAGAGAAGGCCAACCTGTGTGTTATGCAATGCACGTAACCATTTGGTCGCCAAATTCCCAGACCTAGAATTTTTACGCAGATGGTATCCAATCACCTCACCAAACCAGAGGGAAGGGAATACCCAAGAAATACATTACTGTCTAATGTGTCAAGGTAGCCATCATGCTCAACACTATACTTACGTCCCTCGAGTGCACCCGCTAATAGACATCATGCATTCATTAGAAACAAAACATTGGGATATAATCAGTCCAGAGCCAAGAGAACCTAATGTAAGGCATAATTCCCCCAGGAAGCCTACCCCCTATCAATACCAAAGCATTGGGTGAGTCAAAACGATGCACCATCCTAGAAAGGGTCATGTCCAGCTAAGGACGGCATGCGGGCTACATGATAAAATTGACCACCAATTCAATAAATGTAAGGAACTGAAGAACCTTTCAAACAACCTTCATAGGGCCAGCCCCATCCTGCGGATCAATCTCTCTAATCAAGACAAGATCACACACTGCTATTGCAGGATTTTCTCACAATTACACCATAAAATGAATTGTGAGTACCTCGCAAGGCTAAGAGTGGCAAGAATAGCATTAATTCTAGCACCCCCAAAGGAGCTATACATCCCAAAACCAAATACTCAGAGATGGCAACAACAGAAGCTTTCCCCTACGCCTAATCCTTTCCAAGCATCCAATTCAAGGACAAAGAGTAGCATTGGTTCTCACACCATCTACTCGGTAAGCACCGTGGTACCATGCACTATTTTTACCGGTCATAACTATGAAATAGAGTCATTCCCCTTAATGGAAACATTTAGGCGCCTCTGCATCAAACACAATTTCAAAATCCAGGACAATGCAAGTACTCTTGGTACGCCTCATGAGGAACCTATACTTTCTCTCATGCAAGCCACCACGATGGAAATTCCTCCCCCACCCAACGTCGATGACACAAAACATCACATACAATTCATCTTGTCATGCATAGGAACCATGACTCGTGATGTCTTCTCATCAGTCATAGGTGTTGAGACTGTTGCAACTACGATAGTAGTTGTACCAATGACGGTGCAAACCCAATCTATCTGCACCCTGTCGACCGCATCTAGTTCCACCGCATCGAATATGGAATCTCATTCATGTCTTTCGACCATCTCCGTTAGTACAGGACCACCTCCTCATGGCCTTACGCAAATTCAATCCCCCTTAGGATCCCTGTTTCACTCAAACGAGGATATTCTGGAGGCTATGACGGAACTAGATTATCTGTGAGATGCAATGCATCACTGCTCTTTTTTTCTTCCTGAAAAAACTTCCAGCCCTAACAATCTAGGAAAATAGGAGATATATGTGATCAAATCAAAATATTTCCTTCCATATGGGAAAGTCGATTGGTTCAAAAATCCCATTCTAGCTCCCGATGCATTCGAAGAAGGGAACATGTCTAACATTTCTCCAACCATCAAAGTAAACATCTCTTGAAATCCTGCGAAATTCGAAGAAATCTCGTTGGGGGCAACATGTTCCCCAGATGAAGTAACCTCTTACACACACTTGTTGCAAGAATATAGAGACATCTTCTATAATATTCCTAAATTACCATACAACTAATTGGAATATTAAATTTTGTTTTTGCTCTTAGATAGAGGAATAAGAGGGTATGGAGACCCATAAATCTCCTTAGTAGGAATAAAAGACACTCCTAGTGTAAATGGAGGTCATATAAAAGCTGGATTGAAGACCCTTATGCGTGAAAAGGGCTGGAGCATGAAGACTAGGTCAACTTTGACCAAATCAAACAACGTTGTTATAGAGGAGTGGCATTAATGGTAGGACAACGCAATTTTGGAGGGAGATTGATTGCATGTAGGTGGTGACCTAATTGAGTGGGGCCAAGGGTGAGAAGGCTCATAACTTATATAAGGAAGGGGATGGATTCTATAGGAGGTTATGTTTTGAGATTATTATTTTGATATGTTCTGTTTAGACTTGTTGCTTTCTTCAGCTGTTTAGCTAAGATTGTTGCTGTTGTTTAGCACAGGATGTTCCTGGGCGGGAATCCCACCTCTTTCCTTGAGAGGCATCTTGGGAGAGTATTGCACTACATGATCCACTATTCGGCATCAGGCCAAGCTACATCTTTCTTCTACAGCGCAGTATCTATTCAGATTTGTGTTGAGTTGCAGGGTGCAGCAGTGGAGGGTTGAGAAACCCAACGTCTGAGCTTGTTTTCCAGTGAAGGGAGAAACCCTTCATCCAAGACGCTTGTGAGGGAGATTCTTGAGCCTCATTTAATCATCTAGCAGTAGTCTAAGGCACTGTTATTAGTTACAGTACATTTTTCTAAAGAAATTGTGTTATTTCTGGGTGCAGTTGCAGTAGAGGGTTTGGAGCCCTAGTTGGGGGAGCTAGATATTCAGTGAGGGGATCAACCTCTTACTTGGAGAATATATAGGAGAAGTTTCATACATTTCCATATTATATCAGCAACCTCCTATTGAGTATTCATTTTGCAAATATTATTCAGCCTTAGGGCCATATTTATATATTTGCATTTTTGTATATTTTAGGAAACCCTTCCCGAGTTCTCTTGGAAAGGTATTTAGGAGTCTAGTTCTTCACTCCTAGAATTATTTGAGCTATATAATAGTAGATATACATTGATCCATATTTATGCAGTAGTTTATACCCTAAAACTGTGCTATCATAGCTCAGGATATTTTTATGGAAGCTATTTTTCATGTATTGACATATTTTTCTTGTGGAGGCTTGTTTTGTATTGCTTGAGTGACTAGATCCTCAAGATATTGTGCCTATTTTTTACTGATATGTTTAATACTATGGTTTTAAATTTGTATCATATCATGGTGTGTTGATTTATTCACTATTCTTTCCATTATTTTTTTCATATATTGCTACTTCCCCATTTGGGAATATTACAGTGGTATCAGAGCATAATCTTGGCTCAGCCTATGGATCTCAGCCATTATGTTATCATGAGAATAAGAAGAAGAAGAAAGAGATCATAATGATATAAATAATGAGTTTTATCTCATCTCTTTTTAGATCTAAGAGGTACCTCACTAAGGAGGTCAAGCAAAGAAAAATGGAGAAAAGAAGTGAAACCACAATAGGGTTTCGAGATGAGGAAGGTCCATGTACTTCCTATCAGCAAAAATAAGAACTGGTATTGCATAGAGCTCTAAAGTAACATGCTATACCATTTTCTTTTGAAGAAGAAGACAAGAGGCATGGAGATGGAGGACACTTAGATCATGAGATTCTAAGTGAGTATCTTGCAGAATATAAGTATAACCTAGAGCTTTTAAGGAGAATCTAACTCTCCCAATTTTCATTCAGCTCAAAGAAGAAAGGATACCTTGCAGTAATAGAAGAATAAAGGGCAATAGATTTCTATTGTCAACCTTTGATGGGTCATCCTCATGCACAGAAAGGGCTTGGGGAATGAATTTTGATGCATCTTTCCTACTACATCTAGTAGTAGAGAGAGAGGCTATTGAGATTGCAGCACTGCACCTGGAGGGTGAAGCAAAAATTTGGTGGTTCAGCCATTTGATTCATGAAAAAGTGACTGCATATGCAGATTTTACTCAAATATTGATCAAGAAGTTTGACAAGAAGAAATGAGAGGGGGATATGCCTTCACCACCACTTTTTGCAGGAGCACTTGCATCATTAGGAAGAACACTTGTACCTTTGCAAATTGGTCTTGATCTCTTGACATTTAGAGTCCCATGCACTATTCTGGAGATGCATGAGGAGGAGGAGACTTGTACCATTGTTGATGCAGCCATAAAAGAGCAACCATCATCATCACTAGTTGGCGAAGACATCACACCGGAGGAAGGAACCCTTGTAGTAGTACAAGATGTTCCCAAGCTTTACCAAGGTATGCATATTTTTTCACTTCACGTTATTTCAACACATCATATGGAGGATTATGGGAATATACCTTTGCATGACCTAGGGTTAAAGTACATTGCTGATTTGGAGCAGCAGACTATCACTGCATTGAGGACCCTTGATGTATTCAAGGAGGAGATATACAGTCATCCTAGTATATCATTGTTGAGCTACACACAACTCTTGGGGTTGGAGTGTAGAATTTTGGAGCATGGGATAAGCATTGTCCTGAGAAGAGCAATGCAGAAATACGTGTTCAGCATTGAGCATGATCTTAAGATAGTAGATGCACCATTACAGAGATCAGCAGTGCTGTCATTGAGCAGCAGTGATGATTTGGGGGCCCAACCATTATTATAGCATTCCAATGACCTTTCTACATGCATAACAGAGGATGGGTAGATGATTGATGGAGGGAAGGGATGACATCTTAAATTACTATGATGGGTACTTCTTGATGAGCACTTCACATTTTGATGAGAAGTTTTTTCCTACCCCTTATTTGGATCCTTATGGGGTCAACTTGGTCATTGATGAGTGGTCTTCATTGGGAGATCTCCAGGAGATTGCATTTCAACATCCCATGAAATGCAAAGATAGAAATCTGATTTGGGAGGATGGTATTCTTCATTGGAGAATACCAATTTTGAGCATGATGATAGACACTCACCTTTGGTTGGATGGGTGATGTTGATGAGAAAGAGGCTGGAAAGCCACTTTCAGATCTATGACACAGGGAATTAGGAGGCAAGGCTGCGTTGGTTACTCTTGAAAGAGTTTGGTCATCATATGACACATTATATTTCAAAGAGTAGGTTGTTGGATGGACCTTGGCAAGGCACTTGGATCATATGGCAGCAAGGAGTTTGGGTGTATTAGGGTGATGTGATATCTTCCATATCAACCATCATGTTGTTGCTCCATAGTTTATATGGTGATGGTGTGGGGAGGCAACAAGAGTTTTTGTTGCTTGGGATGTTCTTGGGAGAGTATGGAATGATTATCTTGCATACTTTTCATAATGTTGCAGGAGTAGGTGATGGCACTATCATGGTGCAAAGGGGATATTCCTTAGCCTTGGAGGACGAGGAGGTACTTCCACTTTGGAAGGAGTCTCCCATACATAGCAGCATTATGATTGATGGCTTTGACATGTGGTATGTCAAAGGATGGAGCTATGAGATGACAAGAGCCTTGTCACAAAGGCCAACAACATTGTCACTTAGGATCTTGGGTTTGTTGATGGAGTGTTCCTAGGATCACTTCATATATGATGCACTTGATGAACAAGTAGGATATGAGAGTGATGGAGTAGTGGGTTGAGACATCTATTACCATGATATGATCTTCTTGACTTGGATTTCCGAGCATAAGAAGAAATATCTTCATGCAGCACATACTTAATTCCTCTTCATGGGAGTATGGAATACCACTATGGAGGGCTCATTCATGGATCTTATTATCATCTTACTCTCAGTACATGGTAAGAATAATTTTTTTTCACTTACTGATTATCTAACACGTTATTTGCATTCTCTTACCATCTCTATACAGTGCATTGCTCCACAAGAGGGCAAGCCTCTATTTGAGCTTCATGGTCATTTTTGGACCACCATCTATGATGGAGATAGCCATTTCTTATATGTCTATGGGAAAGTGTTGTAATATTTCCTGTATGCTCAGTTGATATACAATGCCATTTACTATTTACTAGTAGATGAGATGACATGCACAACTAGAAAATTGTTTGGAGACAACTTGCCACATCATGTTTTGAAACTGCAATTGGTAAAACTGCATTGTGACTACTTGGGAGATTGTTGGTACCTTCCAGCACTATGTAAAACCTTCAGTACCTCTCTCATTTGGATTCCATATGATGATAATTTCATATTTATTTTGTATGGAATGATATGGGCAATAATCAAAGAGTGGGACTTTGAGGATCCTATTGCATTTTTGCTTCATGAAGGAAACATTATTGCAACCCATATTCTGCAGTCACACTACACTTATCATAAGTGGAGAGAGAGATATAGTGTGGGATGGACAATTTGATCCATCATGTTCAGCTATGCATCCCACCTTCTTTGCAGGAGCCTAAGGTGGAGGAGATGTTTCATGAGTTGCCATGTTGGAGGGTCACTCACTTTTTTTGGATGATCACTTGGGGATGGAAGCTTCACATGGGAATGATGGTTCCCAATATATTTCATATTACATGCCACAATAAGGCCTCTATACCACATATATTTTCTTCCATGGATGTCCCACTTGTTCATGATGAGAGCCATTTGGGATCTTCACCAAAGGCATACTTATACACTTGGGAAGAGCAGCTTGAGGACATATTGATGAGAGAGAATCCATTTATTTCGGGGGAACTCATCATATGAGGATGCTACAGGAGGAAGAGGAGAGGCTCTTAAGTTCTATCCTTGCATTTTCTTGAGGACAAGCAACATTTGGGAGGGGAGGACTGTAATATTCCTAAATTAGCATACAACTAATTGGAATATTAAATTTTATTTTTGCTCTTAGATAGAGGAATAAGAGGGTATGGAGACCCATAAATATCCTTAGTAGGAATAAAAGACACTCCTAGTGTTAATGGAGGTCATATAAAAGCTGGATTGAAGACCCTTAGGTGTGAAAAGGGGCTGGAGGATGAAGACTGGGTCAACTTTGACCAAATCAAACAACGTTGTTATGGAGGAGTGGCATTAATGGTAGGACATCGTAGTTTTGGAGGGAGATTTATTGCATGGAGGTGGTGACCTAATTGAGTGGGGCCAAGGGTGAGAAGGCTCATAACTTATATAAGGAAGAGGATGGAAGCCATAGGAGGTTATGTTTTGATATTATTATTTTGATATGGTCTGTTTAGACTTGTTGCTTTCTTCAGCTGTTTAGCTAAGATTGTTGGTGTTGTTTAGCACAGGGTGTTCCCAGGCGAGAATCCCACCTCTTTCCTTGAGAGGCCTCTTGGGAGAGTATTGCACTACATGGTCCACTATATGGCATCAGGCCAAGCTACAACTTTCTTCTATAGCGTAGTATCTGTTCAAATTTGTGTTAAGTTGCAGGGTGCAACAGTGGAGGGTTGAGAAACCCAAGTTCTGAGCTTTTTTTCCAGTGGAGGGAGCAACCCTTCATCCAGGAGGCTTGTGAGGGAGATTACTGAGCCACATTTCATCATCCAGTAGTAGTCTAAGGCACTTATATTAGTTGCAACACAGTTTTCTGAAGAAATTGCATTATTTATGGGTGCAGTTGCAGCAGAGGGTTTGGAGCTTTAGTTGGGGGAGCTAGATCTTCAGTGAGAAAATCAGCCTCTTACTTGGAGAATCTATAGGAGGAGCTTCATACATTTCTAGATTAGATCAAAAAATTCTTATCCAATATTTAGTTTGCAGGGATTATTCAGCCCTAAGGCCATATTTATATTTCTGCATTTTTGTATATTTCAGGAAACCCTTCCTGGGTTCTCTTGGAAAGGTATTTAGGAGTATATTTCTTTACTCATAGAATTATTTGAGCTATATAATAGCAGATATACATTGATCCATATTTATGCAGCAGTTTATGCCCTAAAAATGCGCTGTCATAGCTCAGGGCTTTTGTATGGCAGTTATTTTTCATGTATTGACATATTTTGCTTGTGGAGGCTTGTTTCGTATTGCTTGAGTGACTAGATCCTCAAGATCTTGTGCCTATTATTTACTGATATGTTTAATAAGATGGTTGTACATTTGTCTCATATCATGGTGTGTTTATTTATTCACTACTCTTTCCATTATTGTGTTCATATACTGATGCTTCCCCATTTGGGAATATTACATCTTCGCATGGGAATACTCAAAAATTCCAAGGCTTAGTTCCACTATAGTAGAGCACCATATTGACACCTGGCCTGCGTACCATCGGTACGCCCGAAACAACGTCAACTGC
Organism: Pinus albicaulis; assembly: GCA_034641835.2. Lineage (NCBI taxonomy): Eukaryota > Viridiplantae > Streptophyta > Pinopsida > Pinales > Pinaceae > Pinus > Pinus albicaulis. The sequence continues at coordinate 604,445,430 of CM076577.1, forward strand.
ACCCATCCAAGGTAGAAAAAATTAAACGAATTTGAGATTGCAACAAGATGATGAGCTTAGTGGAAAGAGGTCGCCTTCACTAAGTGGGCCCGCAGGCTATTTTTGGCGCAAAGTCTATTTTTAGACTATGTCTATTTTTAGACATATGGATCATGTTCTATGAGTTGCAGGATGCTATTTGTGGATGGTTGGTCAAGTCGGAAAAAATAGATGGACTTCTATTTTTAGACATACTAGGCGGAATCTATTTTTAGATTTCCAGTCTAAAAATAGATATGTCGAATATTATTAGCTCTTAATAATATTTGGACTCTAAACATTACCTTATCCTCTTGGAGCACTTCAGTTAAGTGAATAGATGTGGCACAGTAGCTGACAGAAGGAATTACGCTATTCCTGAGGGTTAAGTGGAGCTATTGCATGGATACTTCAGTTAGAACTCATGTGACAGAGTTTGGTGGAGTTATTGAGGTAGTTGATGGAGTTGTGTTCAGTTTAACTGAGTTAAACATAGTTGAGCTAGATGTATCTAGTCTAACTGATTGATACACTAGTGAGAGTGGTGTGAATTAATTATTAATTAATTCACTAATTAATAACTCATTAATCAACTAAAGAATACATCAGTTAACTGCAGTGCATGGACAGTTTCAGTGGAGACCAGTGAAGAGGTAGGTGAAAGAGCAGTGTGACTATCAGTTGTGACTATACTGGTGCATGATATTTGCACACACATTGATGGAGAAGCCAATGAGGATTGTGCAGTACATACTAGTGGGATTCGAACCTGGATCTAGGCATTATCCATATTGGTTAACATGATGGTAATGAGGTGGGCTTGATTAAGACATGTTTTGTATGATGCGAGCTTGTGTAGTGTGTAACAGGTGGAGATTATGCGAGAGCTTGTGAGGAGTTTGTACTATGATTGTTACATGATCTCTATCATTATAATATACAGATAGTTGGGGGTTTTCAGCTTTAAGCTTTCCCATAAATACTGTGTTTATATGTTTGATTTTTTATGGTTTTAATGTGCGCATGCGATTGTTTTTAATTCCATAAATTGATGATCAATAGTAGAAGAGGTTATGTATTATGCATGAAGCTAAAATAGTGTGTGATAAAGATAATCTCGGTGAATAATTTAACATTTATTCAAATTTATACGATCGATAAGCTTGATGCTTCAAAAATCTAGGTTCATCTATCCCATAGCTTACACATCATGGGTTTCCAATCCTATTCCCTTCATGAGAAAATAGGGCACCATTTGCGTCTTTAACGATTTTCGAGATTTGAACAAAGCTTGTCCAAAGGAAAACTACCCTACCCCTTTCATCAACTAAGTCATTGACATTTGTGCGGAACACGTAGCCCTCTCCTTCATGGATGGTTCTCTAGGTATAACCAAATCCAAATTCGGCATACCGACTGGCACAAGACTACATTCACAACCCCATGGGGCACATTTTCGTATTAGGTTATGCCATTCAGTCTTAAAAATGTTGGAGCCACTTTCCAGTGAGCCATGAACTATAGCTTTCATGACCTGGCCCACCTTATCCTCTCCTACTTGGATGACCTCACCATTTTATCCAAGAAGCAATCTAATCATCTCAAGGATATGCGATTGGTATTCCAACGATGCCGAAAGTATAGCCTATGCTTGAATCCCCTCAAGTGCGTCTTATGCGTCATAGCAACTCGAATTATAGGTTTTATTGTGTCCCAACAAGGGATTAGAGTGGACCCCCTCAAATTATAAGCTATCAAAGAGGTACCACCACCTTAAACCCTCAAGAAAATCCAAAGCTTGCAGGGAAAAGCAAATTTTCTGAGAGGCTTCGTCCCAGATTACGCCACTTGCACTCAGGGATGCCTATGCCTAATTCATTAGGATATCCCATTCAAATGGGATGATGAAGCCCAACAATCATTCGAGGCGCTGAAATACACATTATCTTCAGCACCATTAATCAGTCCACCAAATTATGAAAAATATTACACCCAGTACCTGTCGACGTCTAAAACCACTTTGGTTGGGGTTTTAATCTAGGAGGGCCCCAATCGTAAATAATACATAATTTATTTTGTTAGTAAAAACTTATCTGGCCCCGCATTAAGGTATGAGCCCAAATATAAAACTTCCCTAGCATTACTACATGTAGTCCAAAAACTTCGGCACTACATTATCTTAAGGACTACAACAGTCATCGCAGATATCAACCCCATGAGATACCTGCTAACCCATCGTTTTATGAACCATAAATACGCTCATTGGATAGTTATACTACAAGAGTTTGAATTATATTTTAGCTCCCCCAACAGCAATAAATCTTTAATTTTAGTTGATTTCATCACTTACCTCCCAAGTCATACCAAAGGATTACTAGTCAACAACTCACTACCAGACGAACATCTCTTCCTAGTGATGACTAACAACCCTTGGTATAAATATATTTTCTTATTCCTACGAACCCAAAAGTTCAAACCAAAGCTCACATGTGACGACCATAGGAAAATATGCCACTAGGCCCCCCAATACCTCCTCATGGGAGATGTCTTTTATCAAACTGGCATCGACACAATTCTACGTCGATGCCTCACTCACAACCAATATGAGCAAGCCCTTAATGATTGTCATAGTGAAGCTTGCGGTGGCCACCTCTCTGGAATGGCTACCGCACAAAAATTTCTACAGGAAGGATATTTTTGGCCCACCTTATTCCGCAACTACATCTCAATAGTCAAAATGTGCAAGTGATGTCAACGCTTCACTCACAAGGCAAGAGAATCTCTCATTCCCCTGCACTCGGTAATTTTAGTTGGTCCCTTATGAAAATGGGGGATCGACTTCATGACTTGCAATCCCACGTCATCTGGAAACCACAAATACATCATTTTCGTCATCGACTATTTCACCAAATGGGCAGAGGCCATGCCCACATATGACAACACGGTAGAAACCACTGCATAATTTATGTTCAGCCACGTCATTGCCCAGTTTTTTGTACCAAAAGAGTTAGTCTCTGACCATGGAAAACATTTCGAAAATGAAATTTTCTAGGAACTATCTCACCACCTAGGATTCACACATGAATTCACTTCACCATACTACCCCCAGTCTAATGGATAGGTAGAAGCTGCGAACAAAGTGCTCAAAATGATGTTATAGCGTATGGTGAATAACCATAAGAAAAATTGGAACCACATGGTTTTCTCCGCCCTGTGGGCATATTGTATGGCAGTGAAAAACTCAACAAGGTTCACACCCTTCCAATTGTTGTAGGGGTTGAATTCGTGATTCCCATAGAACGCGAAATCCCCAACTTACACGCCGCCATCGAACTCCTCGATGATACCCAACCTCTAGAGCAATGCTTGGTGCAACTAGAACTCATCGACAAAAATCAATGACAGTCACTCTAACAAAACGAGGCCCATAAAAAACGATTAAAAGCATCGCTCGATCGCTACATCTCCCCTCGCTCATTTATCGATGGAGAGTTAGTCCTCCGCTACGATATTGTGAAAGAAGACCTAGGGCCTGGGAAGTTTGAAACGTTGTGGAAAGTTCCCTACGTCATAAAGAATTTCCTCCTAAAGGGGGTATATATCTTGTTAGAACCTGACAGAACATGCCTAAGAAACCCCATCAATGGGCTCTACCTCAAGGAATTTTACCCATAAGGGTCAGGAGGCCTCAACCCTAGAGATAACATGCATGTAACAAACTCTGTTTTTTTATCACAAACGTCACATACTTGTTCTAAAAAGTTCTCTGGTGTCATATATGGATCGTCTCCCCAACCATTATTTTGGATTTTCTGATGGAGCATCACGATGGTCTCAAAATATAGTAGTAGCCGCCTGGGTCATCTACTATCCTGACCGATTTCCATTCTTCACCAACAAAATATGTATCAGATCAGATACAAATAATTAGGCAAAATATGACATTGTCATCGGGCTCATGGGAGATGCCTTCAACAAAGGCATCGACCACCTACATATCTACCTTGATTCCCCGTTAGTGGTTTCGCAATTAAACCAATAATTTGAAGTACAAGATTCTCAATTGTTTAGAAAATATTTGCATGAAAAAATATTAAGTTGTAAATTTGATCATATTACATTCACACATGTACCACGAAATCAAAACCAGACAATGGATCGCATAGCTAATCACATTCTATAATGGAATGCATCACGTCTAAACCATCATACATAGAAAAAACAAAAAACATAGCAAATAGATTTCCATCAATGATACACAACATCCATCAAATCATGTAACCATAAACACATCATCAAGAGCTGAAAAAAATACATATCTCGCATATATACCACAAAATATGTGTGATTCCAAATGCACAAGTCATGTCTCTAACCCACAGGTCAGCCAAGAAATATATACACATGTCATAAAAAATAAGGGAAGAATCCTCATTATGGGTTCTTTTCCTGAATACAAAGTATCTCTAGGGATAAGCCCCACCAGGTGGGCCATCTGGACCCACAACTGCACCTGGTGCCAGAACAGAGGTAGCAGCCAAAACAGAAAGTGTCACACAGTGCAGTGTCAGACGATATCCCCTCTCTCGATCCATCAGTTACTCAAGCCAGGTATCATCCAAATCATCGACAAAACCCCGGGTTGACATGCCCTGGGTCAACCTCTCCACTTGACCCCAAGCATCAGCTAAGTCGGTGCATCGAGCCTCAACTGCAGCTAGCTACTCCACCATCTCCGCCACTCACGCCTCTGCCACCTCAGCACGAGAAATAGCAGCATCTGAGCTTCTACCCTCCCCCGAGTGGCTAGCACCATTACCTGGCCCTCCACCCTGAGGTTGTCCAGCACCGCCACCCTGCCTCCCACCCTGGGGCTAAGCACCTCCACCTAGAACCCTCCTAAGGGGTTCGTGTCCCATCAATTGAGAAGTAGGATGTCCTAATGCTCCCACATATGTAAGAGAAACAAAGATAGGGTCAGTGTCACCACAATACACATATAAATATACATATCGTAAAATACCCAAATGCAAAAAAACATAAAAAATCATACCTGCAGGTCCCCGCGCGTAACTAGAAGGAAGACCCATATCTGGATCTCCCCGAAAATCCATCCCATAGTATGGGAAATATAGGAACATCTAGGGATTATCCTCTAACCATGCCTTGGTGGTCGCATCCCAGTAGCGACCCACCTCCCCCCTCCACCTCAGGGCATCACCGATGCCCATCGCCTCATTCAAGGGTCCCGAAAATGCCCAATCAGAATATGCACGATGGGTCGCAGCAGTACCACACTCTCTAACATGATGCTACAAATGATGCTAGTATAAGTGAATAATTTGTAAGATCCTCCTCAGACCTTCCCCAACTACGACACCATGCCATTGTAAACATGGTGTGCCCAATCATAAAATGGCCAGCCAGGAGTCGATGCAGAACACCAATTTGGGGTCCATATTCCCTATGTGGTGACGATGACCCTTACAACCATATGATCATATCTAGGGAAAATAGCTCAGCTAGATCGATCATTGATGCAATGAGAATGCATCCCTACGAAAGTGGTGCCTCGCTAGAGTGATGCTTCGACCAACGTCAGAGAGCCACCCTCCTAGGTGGGAGTGGGTGTGGAAGTGCCTCACCCTAAGGTAGTAATACAGCCACAAAATAGATATACATCTTCAAATAGATAGAGATGTCCTTCCCATGCAGGACCATCACCTTGTGCCTCATGTTCCAACTATGGACCAAGAAGCGCAGTAAGTGATCCTGCGATCTTAGGAGGTCATCCTCTATAAACTTGAGAAGACCTCACTCTTCCAACAACCCTCATGCATTGGCATCTTGAGCCATGGCCATGCGGATATCAAGCCAATCACGCTCTCTCCACAACATCCTGTCACCAAAAACAATCCCATTAGTGACAAAAAATCAAAAAAATTCAACAAAAATTGACGGGGTTTCTCACCGCACCTGTTTTCCATGTAGGCATGCTAATTGTGAGTCTTTCTTGAAGACAGATGCACAATATCATGTGCAAATTCTGAGACAGATGCAAAATCTCCACGGAAAACCTCATTTTCCTGCGGAAGTCTCTGTTCCTGTACCTTGATCACTCATGCGACCAAGGCCAAAAAGAAGTAAGAGTATGTACAAACCTAATTTGTACAGACCCCCCACCCAGAAAAACTAAAAAATAAAATAAAATCTTGGACATTCAGAGCCCTACTTAACACTAATGGCGTGAATCCCAGGTACATAGGCTAACCGCAATGGCAAGAAACGCTCGGAAGCAAGGGATCAGTTGTAACCTCACAACTCTCAAATGACACAAATGAACTTAAATGAGCCATATTGACCTATATATCACCCTTTTAAAATTAATTGATGAACAATAACGAGAGATAGAACACCAAATTGCGAAACCGAAAGAAACACAGTGATCAACACCTCATAACATCCAAAGGAGGCTTCACACATTCACGCCTCAGAAAAAATCATTTTTTCAGTTACGACAGGTATGCCCTACCTTATCATTTTTTTCATTCAACACATTTGTCAATATATTTGAATGAAAAATATGCTTTCACTTGGGATATTGGTTGCAGGTGTTACATAGCATGACAAAGCACCTATTGCCCCAACCACTGAAGGTTTCAGAGTAGGTATAATTCTACCCGTAGCATGATAGGCTCCTAGAGAAGGTTTTCATATCCTAACATCATTTCTCCACAAGAATCAACCATAGGGTCTAGTCACCTGACCATGTTTATCATCACCCCACCTTGCACATGATAGGAATTTTCATCGGTCGGTAGAGCCTACCCCTCCATGGCGTCCATCACTCAAGCAGGCCATGCATCAAAGAATACGATGCCATGGCCATAACATCCCAATCTAGGAAGCACTTTATGTTCATCCATCCATCACGCATCAAGGTAGGTTTTACCATGTCACGATAAAACCTCCTTTCCGAACTACCATTTTCATAAGCAGATCGAACATGCACCACTGTGTCCCACATTTGGCCTACCATACCTCCATCATCATAGCCCATCTGCGACACTTTCCATCCTCTTCACCACCCCCACACTGAGACTAACCAATGGGGTCCCCACCCTCAACAAAAAAACCTTCTTCACATCATCAGTGAGTGATAATTTTCATGTTTTTGGGGCACCCGTATCCGTGTTCGTACATCCAAACCCATTTTATATTCTTTTGGAAAGTGTACAAATATTTTTTAGGAGAACACCTCCCACCCATCCATCCACTTTTATCCCCTGGTTGCAGTCCCTAATCACCCTTACTCAAAGCTTCACATCTCTCACGCAAAGCCACCACAACATTCATAAAAAACATATACCCACCCTGGATGTACTACTGACTCCAGGACTTTCCTCACTAGGGCTTTCCAACCTTGGGCCTGTAATGTTCCAAAATTTTCATTAAGTTAATTGGAATATTAATTTTGCTTTCCTTTTTAATAAAAAGAATAAAATGGGTAAGGGGGCCCATTAAGAAGCATAATAAACACTCCTAATAGGCAAAGGGGTCACCTAAGTGGCTTATTTGTCATCTCCTAGTGTGAAAAGGGGAAAATACAAGAAGACTAGGTCAAGTTTAACCAAGTCAACAACGCTGCCCAAAGAGGTGTAGCTTTCATGAGAAGGCAACGCAGTTTTGATAGGGGGGATATCATTGGATGAGAGAAACCATAATGGGTGGGGTCCATGGCAAGGAAGCATCCTCTTGGCATAAAAGGGGGAAGGAGAGCCATTGCTCATTATGTTTGAAGATTTCAATTTTGGTCTGCTCTCTCCAGTTGTTCAACTGAGATAGTTGTGTTGCTTAGCACAAGGGAGATTCTTGTTTAAGAGTTTCCTCTCCTTTATTGGGAAGCTTTGGAGGAAATTTTATTAATTCTCCTCACATCCAGGCTTGAGGCCAAGGTAACCATCTTCAGCTACAACGTTTTCCAGTTGGGCAGAAACGTTGAGTTGCTGGGGGTTGTAGTGAGGATTCATTACCACCCACTTCTGAAGCTATTTTTGCAGAGGAGGAGCTCATTATTTATTTGGGAGATCGGTGAGGAAGATCTCGAGGCTTCATTTCAGATTTTGGCATTGGGCCATATGTTTCATCTCATTCCCAACATAGTCTCTTCCCCATATTGTGTTATTTTCAGAGGGCACTTGCAGGAGGGGTTCACACAGTGGATTGGAGGGTGTAATATTCAGTGAAGGGAGTATCCTTTCAATTTTAAGATCATTGGAGGAGGTTTCTTCATCATTTGAATCATTTCCATCCTTCTCCATTTTTGTATTGTTATTGAGTTGTAGCTACTACACTGCACTCCGGCATTTTGCAAATTTGTACATTTTGGCCAATCCCTTAGAGGATTGTTCTAGTATTGTTTTCTGGGGTTGATATCTTTCTCCCCCACTTTATTTGAGATTGATATTGCTATATCATTGTGTGTATGTCAGTTTGCAGTCATTTCCCACTATGGACTACGCAGTCATAGCTTGTTGTTGGGTTGTGTAGCAATGTACTTTCACTTTTGCGTGTACATCTGTCTTGAGGCTGATTTGGCCTATCTTGAGAGGTATTTTCCTCAAGTTCTTGTATATCTATTTGCAGCTGCACATAATATAATGGCTATTCTCTCTTCTTGCACCATATGCGTTGATGTTTCACTGTTGTTATTTGTTGGAGTTCATGTATTATTGTAGCTCTCTCTTTGAGCATTGTTTGAGATACCTAGGAGCGGGAGATCTAAATAACTCACCTAGGGTTATTTATTTGAGTTAATATTCTAGAAGTGTAATGTATGAAGGGTAAAAAAAGGGATCCATATCCCCTTTTAGCTTATTTTTGCATTGGCTTCCTTATACAACGTCCTTTTGGACCATATTGCAGAAATTCCTGAAAACGGAACATTACAAGGCCATTGAACTCCCATCATCAATTTTCAACCATTTATCGCCATCATGCCTATGTTAACCTATCATCCCTCACCTGCCATATCAGAGACCCTGGTCCCTTTCATCATTATTTCTCTCGGTTGGTTGAGGCTTGCTTCTTGTTGACGTCAACAACCATTTTCCAAGAAGAAAGTAGTACCTTGGAGGACTCCTCACCTCAATAAGGGAATTCTTGGATATAACTATGGGAATCATCATTACCCATTGATGTGATCGATCCTCCTAACATTCGACTACAACACAAGCTTTCATCTCAAGATGGTATTGTACTTCACAACCATTACACTTTGTCAGAATTTGTCGAAGACCCATGCCATCATAATCATCTCTTTCAACAATGCTTACATGGGAAGGTCCCAGTCAGACACCCATGCATACAATGAGAATTTATTCTAAAAATATGCCATAATAATATTATGCATGTGGGCACTAAATTAAACCTATTTTCAATTAAAATACGCCCCTGAGGATGTCAACAATTTTCTTCATCAACCAAATCATCGGATCACTACCATACAAGTGACACAGACAACACCTCTATCTGCCAGATAGGCTTTAACTAGCCAAATCATCACAAGCATGGGACATGTCTGCCTCGTAGAAATATTGTATTTATGTTATCTCTTGCAGGTTTTTGATAGAACATGGTTCCTCTTTTACTCACATCAAGGGGTCTCCAACCTTAGGCTTCACACAATTCACACTCTCTCTCTCTCTCTCTCTCTCAAACACAAGTTATACAGAACAGAAGCTATAATGTGTTTCGGCTATACAGTTATTCCTAGACCTCATACATTAGGGGGCAACTGTTATCACTGGAAAATAGGATAGGTAAAGGACATCATGAAATGTCAAGAAAAAGGATTTATAGGAAAGAAAAGCATTACAGAATCTGGAAAATTTAACTTTTCCTAAGGTCAAAAAGAAAATTTATTAATTCATGGACAGAAGGCACTGGCACAAAGCTGTAATATTCCCAATTTTCCATCAGCTAATTGGAATATTAGAGTTCTTAATTTTTCTAATTAATTAATTAAATAAGAGGGTGGAGGGACCCATAAACCCCATATATGAATAAATCCAATTTTGGTGCGTGTATGTGGGTTGATTAGAAGTAGATATACATTATGGAGTAGTGGAGTGGCTTATTAATGAAGGAAAAGTGGAGATCATGCATCATTAATGATACATGTGATGGAGATAGTTGAGGATTCAAAGTAAGATCATGGAGAAATCAAATTAATATCATAAAGAAATAATGATAAAGTGATGGAGGAAGTGGTGCATTAAATGCACACATGGTGGAGAGAATGGAAACTAAATGCAGAGATCATGGAGATCATGGAGAGATAATGTCGTCTTCATGGAGGCTAGTGGCCACATGTGCAGCATATTTATGAGGTGGGCCAAGGCTAGGGGAGGCTCACAAAGCATAAAAGGAAGATGGAGTCAACCATAGAAAGCATATTTAGATTTGAGAATTGGATTTTAGATCTGGATTTTTCATTTCACATTTTTGTGCATGCTTCAGTTGTTTAGCTAAGTCTGCAGTGTTGTTTAGCACACGGGTGTTCTCGAGCTAGAATCCCACCCTTACCCATGGGGGACTTCGAGTGCCTAGTCTGGGAAGGTTTCTTTGAGTAGCCATTCATCATCAAGCATTGGTGCCACATTCAACCCCTCTCTACAACACATTCAATCTCAAGAATTACGCATTCTCGTCATATATTTCGAGAGGAGGAGGTTTAAGCTTATCATTTCGTTTAGAAACGTGGAGGATTCATCCTTTCACCTCGAAGGCTTTTGAGATCAGTCTTCTAGCAGAATTGAAAACCGGCATCGGGCCACCGCCCACACCTCCTCATGCCAGGCCTATTCCCTTAGGAATTTCACAGTCTAGTCTTACAGATCTAGTGGAGGAAGGAAGTTTCTATTATTTCAAGTGGAAACTCTATGAGGGATCATTCCCTCACCTTGTTGAGCATATTTCCATCATTATTGAGCTGAATTTCAGCTGCCTAGCATCGGGGCCAGCTGTATTATACAGATAGTGCATTTATTTTGGGCTATCAGGAATCTGTTAGCCATGCATCTCAGGGAGGAGGAAGGAGGAGCTAGATCTAAAGCTTCTAGCTCGCATCTGGAGAGGGATCAACCCTCATTCATTCACCGATTTGTACAAATTTGCATCCATCTTTATTTTCGCTCATACACCAGATCACATTGCCCGTAGTCATATAGTGCAAGCCTCAGGAGGGTGATTTCCAAGATCATAGATTTGGAAATCCTTTCTCGGGTTATTTTTTGGTTTTCATCACAGAGTCTCTGATCTAAAATCGCGCATCATCCGAGCTCCGGAACTGGAACAACTAGATATATGCATTCATTTCCGCTTGGGTTTACATTTACACCATTTTCATAAGGGATAGTGCAGTATAGCCTCCAGCAGTCCAACAGTTACGCAGTGTACTCTTTGAGAGGACTTCAGGGTCACTCTAGCCTTGTTGTTTGGCTTGGGTGCTTCCAATTTTGAGCATTCTTGTACTTGTATTTTCACCTTCTAATAATAAAATGGCTCAGCTATTCTGTTTATTTTTATGGTGTATTTATTTTATGTGTAAATTGTTGTAGTTTCAATTTATTGTGTTTCTATATTCGTGTCTTTCCCATTTTGGGATATTTCAGTGGTATCAAAGCATGATCGTTGGCTTAGCTTGTGGGCACTACATCTTATGACATCAGAAGAAGAAGTAAAAAGTAGAGATCTATAATGGCATAGGGATTAATTTTTGGCACACTTCTCTTTAGATCTATGCAAGATCTCTCCAAGGAGGTCAAACAAATAATAAGGGAGAGGAAAAAATAGACCTCAAGAAGGTTTCAGAACGAGAATGGTCCAAACACTTCCTATAAGTAGCAGAAGAAATCGGCAATGCAAATAGCTCCACAATCTACTATGTCCACTTTCTTTGAAGAGGAAGGTGAATGGAATGGAGATGGAGGAAACTTGGAGTAAGAGACTCTAAGTAAATATCTATCAGAGTACAAATCTCAGTCTAGAACATTCAAGGAGAATCTAACTCTCCAACAGTTTTTACAGCTCAAAGAACAAAGGAGATCCTGTAGGAGCAATAAAAGAAAGAGCCACATATTCTTCTTACCTACATTTGATGGATCATCCATAAGTAAAACAAAGGCTTGAAGGAAGGACTTGGATGCATTCTTCTAGCTACATCCAGTAGTGGAAAGAGAGGCTATCGAGATTGCAGCGCTGCGCCTTGAGGGTGAAGCAAAGGATTGGTGGTTCAGCCATATGAAACATGCAAGAGTGACTGCTTATGCAGACTTCACTCAAATATTGAAGAAGCCAGAGACACTTCCCATAGAGACACTTCTCATCATTGATGAGATAGTACATGAGGATCCAAAGGAATATGTCAGCATTATCACTCCGAAAAAGGAGAAACTACCACCACCCCCAGTTGTAGAAGTACTTGCATCAGGAGAAAGAGCACTTGCATCTTTGCAATATGGTCTTGAGATCTTGACATTGGGAGTCCCATGCATGATTCATGAGATGCATGAGGAGGAAAAGGTAGATACCATAACTTGTATAGTATAAGAGGAGTAGCCATCACCATTACCAATAATTGGAGAAGCCATTGCACCGGTTGGAGGAACTCTTGTAGTTATGCAAGATGTTCCTGAGTTTCAGATGATCCAATGTTTGCAAACATTTCCATCTCATATTATTTCAGCACCTCAGCTTGAGATTTTTGAGGTCATTCCATCAAGGAAATTTCATAACCAAGGATTAGAGCACCTTTTTGATTTGAAGCAGCTAACTATCATTTCCCAGAGGACCCTTGACTTGTTCAAGGAGGAGATGTATAACTATCCCATTTTTTCATTGTTGAGATACACACAACACTTTGTGTTGAATTGTGGAGTTTCGGAGGATGGGATGAGCCTATTCCTAATCAGTAAAATGTCGGGCTATGAGTTCAACATTGTGTATGGCCATTAGATAGCATATGCACCATCATATATATCAACAGTGCTATCAATGAGAAGCAGTGATGAGATGAGGTCCCCATTATTCTCGGAGCATTTCGAGGACAACTTCACTTATGAAGCACCGGAGGGACAGATGATCAATGGTAAAAATCTTGTGATGGATAACATTTTCCATTATCAGGATGGAGTCTTCTTGATTGGCATCTCACAGCTCAAAGATAAGTTTCTGCCTACAGCATATTCAGAACCTTATGGGTTATTTTGGGCCATTGATGAGAGGATCTCCTGGAGAGACCTCGAGGGTGCACTTCAACATATCATGAAGTTCAAAGCTTATCAGATTGATGAGGATGGTATTACACCTTGGGTGGATACCAAGTTGGAGCATGATATGTTTCATCACCCACAATGGTATGGATGGATGAGGATGAGGAGTAAGGGGTTGACAACCCACTTGCAGATCTATGATATGGAGAATCAAGAAGCATGGTTGTGTTGGTTGCTTTTGGGTGAGTATGGTTACTACCCAAAATTTCCCATATGTATGATCCATGCCTTTCATAGCACTTGTGTGATGTAGCAGCAGGAGGAATGGCTACACTGGTTATTGTTGACAGAGTTTGGCCATCACATGACATATCCTATGTCAATGGGTGGAGTATTGTTTGGGAAATTTCATGGCACTCACATGATGTGGAAGTAGGGATATCGATTGTATTGGTCTGATATGAAATTCTACATGTCAATCAACATGTTGTTTCTCCATGATTTGCATTATGATGATGTGAGGTGGCAACAAGAATCCATGTTTCTTTGGTTACTCTTGGGAGAGTATGGATTGACTTTCTCCCATACATTGCATGAGGATGATGTAGGATGGCAACAAGAGGCCTAACTGTGTTGGCTTCTATTGGGAGAGTATGGACACCATACTTGGTATGATGATGAGGTGGTGTGGCAACAAGAGGCATTGTTGCGGTGGCTTCTCTTGAGAGATTATGGCTACTAAACTTGGTATAATGATGGTGTGATATGGAAGCAAGAGGCATTGCTGTGGTGGCTACTATTGGGAGAGTATGGTTTGACACTTTACATTTCCATCCATATGTCTCTACTTATTATTTTTCATAGTGTTGGTATGATGCTTGGAGAAAGCAAGGTCAACAGGGACAAGGATGGAAGCATGGGGAGATATAATCTACTCTATGTAGCATGGGTTCGAGAGATAGTTCATGAGATGGGACTTTCCACTTGGGGAAGAAACCACTTCACTTTATATAACACATGCATAGAGGATACTCTTGAACAGAAAATGATTGCCACTTGGAGATTCATTGATGAGGAGAGGCATCTAACTTCACAATTAGAATCCATTCTAGACATTCTAGAGAGGAAGTTATGGATCTGGGAATTCATAACACATTGGATAAAATGGGGAGACCTTCCATATGAGGATGCCATTGGGAGGAAGGTGGATTTTTGTAGCATCTAATTTTGCAGTTGCTTGAGGACAAGAAACATTTTGGCGGGGAGGACTGTAATATTCCCAATTTTCCATCAATTAATATGAATATTAGAGTTCTTACTTTTTCTAATTAATTAAGTAAATAAGAGGGTGAAGGGACCCATAAACCCCATGGATGAATAAAATCCACTTTTTGTGTGTATATGTGGGTTAATTAGCAGTAGATCTACATTATGGAGTAGTGGAGTAGATTATTAATGAAGGAAGAGTGGAGATCATACATCATTAATGAGAAATATCATGGAGATAGTGGAGGAGTCAAAGTAAGATATGGAGCAATAAAAGTAAGATCATAGAGAAATAATGATAAATTCATGGAGGAATTGGTGCATTAAATGCACACATGATGGAGAGAGTGGAAACTAAATGCAGAGATCATGGAGATCATGGAGAGATAGTGACGTCTTCATGGATGCTAGTGGCCACAAGTGCAACGTAGTTATGAGGTGGGCCAAGCGATGGGCCTCTAAATTAGACAGAAAATAAGTCCCATCTAACCTTTCTTAGTTCCATATACCTTTCTTATGCACATAAAAAGATATATTAAATCTCTCCTTTTGCACTTAATAATTTTTTCTTATGCTTTAATATGTTCTTAGGAAGGTTTAAAGGTAAATTCCTATTTGTGCCTAATATTGGTTATTTTTGTAGAGTATTGTTGGAATATTGGGCAGATTATGCAGATTTGGAGAAGGAAATAATTTATGGACTTGCTCCCTGCCACTAGAAGATCAAGATTGAAGAATAAATGAGCACAATATCAAGAAATTATTGAGAAATATTGGAGATATTCAAGGGGGTTGTCCACCCTCCTTAACTATCAAAGGTAGCCAAGCAAAATGAAGACTAAGTGCACTCAATCTATGGTTTACTTGGAGTCAAAGTGGAATCAATCACTATTTTCTAGGGATTTTTTGGTAGCTGCCCTTTAGGATAAATAAAGCTAATCAAGAGCTAATTAGGGTCTATTCTAGTCCGGTCGATTTCCTGTCCATTCGATTCCATTTAGAACTTTTACTGTAAGCTATTAGGATTTTTTTGTTTAAGACCTTCAACACGTAATAAGACTGTATTTTTGTAATGCAATGAGTATTCAGATGACTTTTTATTGATCTATTTCTAGAGATTTGGGCTCGTGGGTTAGGGCCCAACCCATGTGCCTCAGCTTCTCTGATGTTTTCATTCTTTTCTTTCTCTCATTCAACTAGTTTTGCTTCTGATAGTTTTGTTTATTTTTCAGTTTGTTGTTGTAGGTATTAATCTGCTTATATGAGTAATAGAATAGGTGATAAAACTCCAAAAGCTGCGGATCATGCCTCCCCCTCTCATCTATGTCAATAGAGCTCAAGGAGGGTAGACTGTCCCATAGACCAAAATTTGATTTATGTTTATGATTCGTTGTTTCTGATTTTAGGGTCGAAATTGCGTTACCAATTCAAGTCTTTCTTTCACTATCTTATCACACACTTGTCTATTTTTTTGCATAAGTAGGCAGGGTTGATTGCAGGTACAATTATCTTCGCACGGAATAAGTTCATTGAAACCTCCCCGCTTAATTTCCCATCTCCCTTCCATATCTACTGTTATGCTTCTATTTCACTTATTGTAGATGTCACACCCTTTTATTCCAAAGAACACTTCAAAAAAAATAAGTCTTCCTTCTATTCCTTCATTTTCACGTTTCACAGCTATCGCAACCATTTTAACGAAAAAAACACTTCAAAACCTTATAGTTTGACCTCCTCCCTTTTCTTCTCGAATTTCACGCTTATCGCATTTCGCATCCCACGGATCCTCCCCGTTCTCCCTTCCATTTTCTTACTCGTAATTGCGATTGCGATAACCCTTCCACCTTACCACTACCGTTTATTATAAAAAAAACTCCATAAACATTGAAATACGACTGTTTTCCTTTAGACTTACGGAAAATTCCCTTTTCTCTCTATTGCAAATCACTTATGATCTTTGTTAATGCTCTCTCATTCCAAGCCCGAATGCGATATCCCTTTCTACTTCCCTTTGCTGCTTTTTTATTAAAAACAGGCAAAACATTAGAAACCACCTTTTTTTTTCCCTTTGGACTTACCATCGCTCCTTTTCGCAGTTTCATTTCCCATTTGGTCCTTGTTAACACCTTATGCTTCCATACCTCGATTGCAATATTCCTTTTTCCCTCCTTTCTCCTTCGCTCGTAATTTCTACGTCAAAACCTTTGAAATAACCTTACTCCGCCTTTTTCTTTTTAGTGAAAATCCTATCACATTATCGTAATTCGAAACTCATGTTGGCCTTCATTAATACTTACCACACCAAATGTCGATTGCGATAATTCTCCATACTCCACCACACTGCAATCACAAATCGCATTTTTCATTCAGTTCTCAAACACGTTCCGCTCCCAATGCCAATTGCAATATCGTTTTCGTACTCTACCAGTTTCCCTACCACCACATCATCCTATTGTATTTTTCATTTCATAGTTTTTACCACATCGCATTTCACATTTCGCTCTAACTCCCGAAAAACACTTCCACTACTCCTCCAGCATTGCAATATTTTGAATTTCGATATCACATATCGCACATCGCACTTATATCTGCCAATTATAACTCTGTCGTCCCATATTTCAAGCCTCCCACTTCAAACAATATTTGCGATATTATAAGCTTTAATAAATTCCAAACCCATCTTTCCACACCTCTAAGCCTTGTCTCGCATGTTTAAGCCCTCCATTAGCCTCTTTAGCCCTTTTCCCACCAAACTATAAGAAACACTTTTTAAAGTTTAGTTAGATCATGAATAGTTGCATGGTTAGAAGCATGGTAGCATGGTAGATAGATCATAGGATAAATAGAATGCATTTAGCCATTTGTCCCATTAAGTGTGGTTTAAATTAGTTTCCTTTCTACCATTTATTTTTATCTAGTTAAATTGGTTTCCTTTCTGTCATTTCCTTTCTGCCATTTCTTTTCAACAGCTTAGAATTAGTTTCCTTTCCTGTCATTTCTTTTCAGGAATTTAATTTAGTTTCTTTTCTGCCATTTCCTTTCTGCAATTTAGTTTAGTTTCGTTGAATTGTGACAAACTTCACATAAAACCCATAGAAGTAGCACTCTTTTGTAGAGAGGAAGAGGATGACATGGGTAGAATGCATATTTTGTGTATATAGCATTGTCACCTCCAAGTTTATACAAACCTCGGGTTGATAAAGTAAAGTAGGGAAGCCCCTAGGAGTTGCAGCACTCTTGGTGCAATACCAGGGCTCACCACTTTTTGGCGTCGTTGTAGGGGAGGTGTCTAGTAGATGCTTTGGTTTAGTTTTAGCATTCTTTTATGCTTTCATTTTTCATTTTGTTTCTGAAATATTGAAAAATACAAAAAAAAACTAATTTTCATGCCTCATACGAGTAGGTATACTTATATATTTAAAAAAAAATACTTCTCCAATACCAACCCTCCCACCTGACCATGTGGTGCAGTAAGAACCACATCACCATCCACTTTCAAAGGTAGAATAGATGGATGGAGATGATGAAAATGAAGAAATACTATTGGGTTTCCCATTCAAGATATGGACATCAGTGTACATATGAAGAACATCCCTCCATCTTTCCTTCCCAACTTCCATGGTATGAGGACAGAGTATCTGGAAACATTTCTCTTTCAATTTGAGATAATTTGTAGATCTTATGGCTACTTATCACACACTCAAAAATTGAGATTGTTTCATGCAACATTTAAGGATAGATCTCTTAAATGGTTCATGAGTCTAGGTACTAATTCAATAATATCATGGAATGATATTAAAAACATATTTCTATAAAAATATAAAGATCGTGATCTTAGAGAAGAAATTTTTAGAATGAACCAAGAAGAAGATGAGAGCCTTGAGGATCTAACAGATATGTTCATGTATAATGTTAAGAGGGAAAAATTTCATCATCTATGATTTGACACACTAAAATCCCTCTTACTTAGAACAATTAGGGATGAGTGGATTGATCTCCTTAATCTCATGAGTGGAGGAGATGTATACCAATTTTCATTTGAAATTTTTGAAACATGCAAGCGCATATCAAGAGGAAGGGAAAGAGTAAGTAAATTAGCATCAACATTGGAAAGGCAAGATGAGCTTGGAAATTTGCTTGACAACTTTAAAATAGAAATTCTTAGCAATCTAAGTGAACTAGTAGAAATTTTAAGAATGCAAAATAATAAAAAAGAAGATGTTGATAATTTTTTTATCCATGCAGAATCATATGCTACTAAATGTTTTCCATCATTCCCCGGGTTTAAATAAGTTTACCAAGAAGACAATGGAGCAAGGCTATCACCAAAGAATTTTATGCTATGTAGCTCAAAGGAGACCCTAGAAGCCTAGTCAACTTGATATGATGCAAGGACCCACTTCACAATGTCAAGCATATTCACATCCATCTCAAACTAATCGGGACACACTCCCTCCTTGCCAACCTTAGCCATATCAACCTCAAACCCAATCTTGGCAACATGGTTGGAAATGACCTTATTGGGAAAATCCACAACATCCTTAATATTTCCCTCAATATCCTCTATACCCAACTCCATGTTATCCCTACTATCCACCTCCACCACAACCACAGCCTCAACCATATCCATCTCATATATCCACCCCACTCAACTACCTATACCACCATTTCCAAACCCACACCATGAAGTATCTCAACCCACTTACAATGTTGAGGTACAACACTACCAAACATATCCTCTTGATATAGATGGTATTCATCTTAGTTAAATAAATGTATTGCAAAGGAGAGATTTTATTAATGTCATGGAAGGACAATATCAAGAATAAGAAGATCCAAATGAGGACATCAAAAGATCAAGGGCTGCACTTGATGAAGAGTCGACATCAAAATCAGATGTAGAGAGAGTTTCCTCATGTTTACCAGTATTTCCTCGATGTGTTCAAGAGAACAATCATAAAAATGAGGAATATTTGAATGCCATAATAGAAGAGGACATCCAAGGTGATCCAAATCAACAAGTCGACCAAGGGAATCACAACTATATTGACATATGGTTCCAAACATTCATTAAGTTGTAGCAACACTCTCTTCTCCAATAGTACTTGATATAAACCCAGTCAAAGAAATTCATCTCTCATTTTTCAGGTACATGTCAAATCATGTATTCCAAGTGTGCACATGATTTTATCTATAATATTGATGTGTGCATGGCTCCATTGGAATTATTCCTATACTTGAAAAAGGAATTTTTTTTTAAGTAGAGTAGGAAAGTGAAAAAAAAAAGGGAAAGAATAAAATCTCAGGTGAAAACCTCTTTTAAGGCGTCTGAAATTGGATCACTGATTGAAAACCTCCATGAGGTGGTCATTGGGTTGAAAAAAAATAATATAAAAATAAAATATCCTAGGTGAAAACCTCCTTTGAGGCGCCTAGGCAGACCTACTAGTTGAAATCCTCATTGAGGCAACTAGTAGGCCTTTGATAAAAAATTGCATTTCTCCTTGTGTCTTTCTCTAATGAATACAAGTGCTCTCCAAATTTTGCAAGTAGAAAACAACAAGTTGTCACAAAAATAAAAAAATTTCAACACTTTAATCAAAGGTGCTCCTCATGTGCTCAGGTGATCCGAAAGGACCTCAAGCAGATCGCCACATTCAGCTTCAGTAGTAGCTTCAACAACAGCTTCAATATCACCTGCAAAAACAAATCAATGGTAAGGCTCAGGTATGCAATCATCTAACCCTTTCTTCGAATATATTTTAGCTTAAGAAAATATTAAAAAGTGTGAGAAGGAAAGATATTTTATATAGTCAAAATCAGTAGCAGAGCAACCTCAGCCTTATCTGGCGACTAGCCTCACTTTTTTCACCAAGAAGAGGAAAAAGACAAAAGTAACAAGGACTTGAGAAAGTGGGTAGTAAGAATTTCATTGTAATGGAAGACAAGGAGTTCCAAGGGATAACCAAGGGTGAACTCAATTCACAAAAATATAACTCTCGAATTTATTTTTGGTATGCAATAAAAAAATAAAAAAATAAATAAAAATAAAAAAAAAAAAGAGAAGAAAAAAAAAGGAAAAAAGAGAACAAAATAGAAAAAAAATTAAATAAAAGATCGAATCGCCACCTCTTGGAATGAAAAATACAAATTTTCTTAAGACGTCTAAGGACCTCCATGTAGCACCCACAAGAATAAATGCAAGAAGAATAGCAAGAAGATTAGCATGAGGAACAGAAAATGAAATAAGCCAGAATGCAAAAAGAACCATAAGGCAAGGAGGATGAACATGTTTCTCAGAGGATGAGCAACAGTTTCAAGAGGGGTGATGATGGGCCTCTAAATTAGACATCAAATAAGGCCCATATAATCTTTCTTAGGCCCATCTACCTTTATTATGCACATAAAAAGATATATTAAATCTCTGCTTTTGCACTTAATAATGTTTTCTTATGCTTTAATAGGTTCTTAGGAAGGTTTAAAGGTAATTTCATATTTGTGCCTAATATTGGTTATTTTTGTAGAATATTGTGAGAATATTTGGTAGATTATGTAGATTTGGAGAAGGAGATAATTTAGGGACTTGCTTGCTGCCATTGGAAGATCAAGATTGAAGAATAAATGAGCACAATATCAGGAAATTATTTAGAAATATTGGAGAGATTCAAGGGGATTGTCCACCCTCCTTAACTATCAAAGGAAGCCAAGAAAACTGAAGATGCAGTGGGCCTAATATATGGTTTACTTGGAGTCAAAGTGGACTAAATCACTATTTTCTAGGGAGATGTTTCTAGCTGCCTTTGAGGATAAATAAAGCTGATCAAGATCTAATTAGGGTCGATTCTGGTCTGGTCGATTTCCGGTATATTCGATTCCATTCAGAACTTTTGTTGTAAGCTATTAGTATTTTGTTGTTTAAGACCTTCGAGATGTAATAAGACTGTATTTTGTAATGAAATGAGTATTCATATGAATTTTTATTGATCTAGTTCTAGAGAGCTGGGCTCGTGGGATAGGGCCCAACCCATGTGCCTCAACTTCTCGCATGTTTTCATTCTTTTCTTTCTTCCATTCAACTAGTTTTTCTTATGATAGTTTTGTTGTTGTTTCAGTTTGTTGTTGTAGGTTTTAATATGCTTATATGAGTAATATAATAGGTGATAAAACTCCAAAAGTTGCGGATCACGCCTCCCTTTCTCATCTCTGTCAATAGATCTTGAGGAGGGTAGACTGTCCCATAGACCAAAAATTTATTTCTATTTATGATTCGTTGTTTTTGAGTTTAGGGTCAAAATTTTGTTACCAATTCGAGTCTTTCTTTCATTGTCTTATCACACACTTGTCTGTTTTTTTGCATAAGTAGGCAATTTTGATTGCAGGTAGAAGTATCTTCACCCAGAAGAAGTTCATTGAGACCTCCCCGCTTCATTTCCCATCTCCCTTCCATCTTTGATGTTACGCTTCTATTTCACTTATTGCAACTGTCGCACCCTTTTATTCCCAAAAACACTCCAAAACAACTAAGTCCGCCTTCTATTCCTTTGTTTTCACGTTTCATGGCTATCACAACCATTTTAACGAAAAAAAATTTCAAAACCTTATAGCTTGACCTTCACCCTTTTCTTATTGAATTTCACGCTTATCGGATTTCACATTCCGCAGATCCTCCCTGCTCTCCCTTCCATTTGCCTACTCGTGATTGCGATCGTGATAACCCTTCCACGATACTGCTGCCGTTTATCATAAAAAAAACTCCATAAAACTTTGAAATACAACCTTTTTCCTTTAGACTTACTGCAAATTCCCTTTTCACTCTATCGCAAATCTCTTGTGATCTTTGTTACCGCTCTCTCATTCCAAGCCCGAATGTGATATCCCTTTCTACTTCCCTTTGCTGCTCTTTTATTAAAAATAGGAAAAAACATTAGAAACCACCCTTTTTTTCCCTTTGGACTTACCATCGCTCCTTTTCACAATTGCATTTCCCATTTGGTCCTTGTTCACACCTTTCACTTCCAGACCCTGATTGCGATATTTCTTTTTCCCTCCTTTCTCCTTCGCTCCTCATTTCTACATCAAAAACTGTAGAAATTATATAACTTATGTGTTATATGTCCAATATTCTCCTGATCTCACACTATTTTAACTTCATGAAAAATATAGAATCTATTCCACCATTGATCATTTGCGGAAATTAAAATTTGAGATATGTAACAGCCACATGAAATAATAAAATTCACACACATTAACATAAAGGAGCTGAACGAGAGCTTCAAAGCTGAAAACCCCAACTATCTCGTATATAATATATGTCATAGATATCATGTAATCCTCATACAAAGCCGATCATATCAAGCCTTAATAAGGCTTATAATCGCTATAACCATCTGCCCGATCTTGTAACCATGAACCAATCTTGCCACCTCGCTAGCCTGCCTCTACTGCGCAATCCCTGCTGAAGAATGGCTCTTAATGAACTCGAATTTCTCCAGCCTTTCTCATGCAATCCTCATTGGCATCTCCAATGAATGTGTGGTGCAAACAATGCAACACTATAGTCACAACTGATAGTCACACTTGCCCTTTCACCTATCTCTCCACTGGTCTCCACTGAAACTGCCATGCACTGTAGTTAACTGATGTATTCTTCAGTTGATTAATGAGTTATTATTTGTGAATTAATTAAATAATTAATTCACTCCACTCTCACTAGTGTATCATTCAATTAGACTAGATACAACTAGCTCAACTGAGTCTAACTGAGTTAAACTAAATACAACTCCACCAACTACTTCTCCAACTCCACCAAACTCTATCACATGAGTTCTAACTGAATTCCTCCATGCAATAGCTCCAGTAAACCCTCAGGAATAGCGTAATTCCTTCTGTCAGCTCCTGTGCCACATCTGTGCACTTAACTGAAGTGCTCCAAGAGAATAAGATAATGTTTAGAGTCCAAATATTATTAAGAGCTAATAATATTCGACATATCTATATTTAGACTAGCAATCTAAAAATAGATTCCGCCCAATATGTCTAAAAATAGAAATCCATCTATTTTTCCAACTTGACCAACCATCCACAAATAGCATCCTGCAACTCATAGAATATGATCGATATGTCTAAAAATAGACTTTGCGACAAAAATTACCTGTGTGGGCCCCACTTAGTTTAGGTGATCACTTTCCAACTAGGACCAGGAATGATGTTTCAGGATGCCTCCTTCACTGTTTCTTGTTGCAATCTTCAACACTCCCTCTCAACAAGAAAGGACTGTCTTTGCATGCGACATGCAACTCCATGCATTCACCCTGCAACCTTTGCAAGCGCCATGCAACTCCATGCATCTGCTCTGCAACTCTTCCGAAACTGAATAGGCTCCAAACAACTCAATTAGTATTTATGCATATATCATCAAAGTCTTTGACTTCTGCTGGTACCAACTGCATATGTCTTCAGGAACCACTGCGTTGTTGAACTCTGCACCCATGCACTCTGCACTTGCTGTCAACTCTAAACCGCACTCCAGTGTTCGACACTGTCACTTTGATCTGACTGCATCAATCCAACTGATCATGCTACTGCTGCTCTATGTGGGCACCTCGTAGCCAGGTTCAATTCATGAGATCCACACCATCTCAATGAATCTTGCCCAGAAATCTCCTATTTGGATTAATCATGCATGTCACCCCACCTCTCACCTGGTGGTATAGCTGCATGCACTCCCTCTGCCCATCTGGCATGAAATTTCTCTATATGAGTGGTTGCTCCCACTCCATGATCCTCATCTTGTGGGTGCTCCACATCCCAAGGTTCACTCTTACCTGCATGAAAGTCCTGCTCCCTCTCAAGCTTCAATTTCATGTATTTCTTGCACTTCCCAATAGTAGGAAGCTCCATAGAAATCCCATATACTTCAAGTCTATAGAGATTCTTGGCTCAAAGCCCAACCTTCTTGACTTTTCCTATTGCTTTGTACTGAAGGAAAAATTTTCCTTCACTAAAGACAACATCATACCCTTTATCTTCTAACATTGTGACTGAGATTAAATTCTTCTTTAAACCTGGAACATGCACTACATCTTGTAAAAGAATGAGTTTACCTGACTCCCTCTGAAAGGTAATGGTACCAATGCTAGTCGCATTGTATCCTCCATTTTCACCCAACTCAACATGCAACTGGAGATCTTTCTCCACCAAGTCATTGAAAAGGTTCACATCTCCCATCATGTGAAAGGAAGCACCACTATCAAAGTACCACCCCGATCCCAATGCACTAGACACCATGCATGCGATCAATGAGAAGTCAAGCTCAAATTGCGAGGCAAGAGCCTCACCAGCTGCAGCTCCAGCAGCCATCTTGTTCTTCTTCTTATGTGGACAATTAGTGGCAAAATGCCCATGTTCGTGACAGTGAAAACACTTCACTTTGGACATGTCATGCTCTTTGCCATCTTCACCGGCCTTAGATATAGAATGGAATTTCTTCCCCTTCTTCTTCTTTGCCTTGGCAACCAAAGCGCAATCATCTTCATCATCATGCTTTGATGAAGAGCCATCCCTGGTACTCCGCCTTATCTCCTCCTGCACAAGATCCGACCAAAGTCGCTCCCAATCCGGTAGTTTCTCTCGTCCATTGATAGAGTCTTCGTCGCTATGCCAACTCTTCGGAAGCCCAAGCCCAAGGAGAGCCAATCTCACCAATTCTTCTTCATCAACACCGACTCCTACACTCCCAAGCTCATCCCTGCAGTGGACAAACTTTTTCAAGTATACCGGAATAGTGTCATTCTTCTCCATTTTTATTTTTCTGAGCTTGTCTTTAAGTGCCAACTTCCTCTGGTCACTTCTGCTTTGGAACAAGTCTATCAAAACCTTCCACATTAAGAATGGAGTGGCTTTACCATGAAGGATGGACACAATGTGATCCTTCACACCTTCCAACATAATCCTTCGACACTTTTCTACCTTCTTTTTCCATGCATCAAGTGCGGCTGCATCGCTAGAACCCGGCTTAGGAACATCGCTATCGATGAACTCCTTCAACCCATTATCATCCAGCACCGCCTCCATCCTGTCCTTACATGCAATATAATTTGAGCTCCCATCAAGGGCATACTCCAATTGCAATCCGTTGAAATACATTTCAATAAATTCTCAACTTCGACACCAAGAAAACATTGCAGCAAATTCGAATTCCACCAGCACAAAAATCAACCGCTTCAATAATTGCAATCTGCTCCAATGATCAGCTGCTCTGATACCATGTAGAAATTATATAACTTATGTGTTATATGTACAAGATTCTCCTGATCTCAAACTATTTTAGCGTTATGCAAAATACAAAATCTATTCCACCATTGATCATTTGCGGAAATTAAATCAAGATTGCAATGCACACATGAAACAATAAAAATTCACACACATTAACACAATTTTTTAACGAGAAAGCCTGAAGCTGAAAACACCAACTATCTGTATATAATATATGTCATAGAGATCATGTAACAATCCTCATACAAAGCTGATCATATCAAGCTCTCGGTACAATACAATCGCTACACACTAATCAGGCCCGATCTTGCAAATCCATGCACCGATCTTTGCTGCCTGCTAACCTGCCTCTACTGCGCAATCCCTGCTGAAGAATGGCTCTTAATGAACTCAAATTTCTCCAGCCTTTCTCAAGCAATCCTCATTGGCATCTCCAATGAATGTGTGGTGAAAATAATGCAACACTATAGTCACAACTGATAGTCACACTTGCTCTTTCACCTATCTCTCCACTGGTCTCCACTGAAACTGCCATGCACTATAGTTAACTGCTGTATTGTTCAGTTGATTATTGAGTTATTATTTAGTGAATTAATTAACTAATTAATTCACACACTCTCACTAGTGCATCATTCATTTAGACTAGATACAACTAGCTCAACTAAGTCTAACTGAGTTAAACTAAATACAACTCCACCAACTACTTCTCCAACTCCACCAAACTATGTCACATGAGTTCTAACTGAATTCCTCCATGAAATAGCTCTAGTAAACCCTCAGGAATAGCGTAATTCCTTCTGTCAACTGATGTGCCACATCTGTGCACTTAACTGAAGTGCTCCAAGAGAATAAGATAATGTTTAGAGTCGAAATATTCTTAAGAGCTAATAATATTCGACATATCTATATTTAGACTGGCGGTCTAAAAATAGACTCCACCCAATATGTCTAAAAATAGAAGTCCATCTATTTTTCCAACTTGACCAACCATCCACAAATAGCATCCTGCAACTCATAGAATATGATTGACATGTCTAAAAATAGACTTTGCACCAAAAATCACCTATGTGGGCCCCACCTAGTTTAGGTGATTATTTTCCAACTAGGATCAAGGATGATGTTTCAGGATGCCTCCTTCACTGTTTCTTGTTGTAATCTTCAACAAAAACCTTTGAAAGAACCTTACTATACCTTTTTATTTTTAGTGAAAATCCCATCGCTTTATCGTAATTCGCAATTCCTGTTGACGTTTGTTAACACTTACCACTCCAAATGCCAATTGCGATAATTCCCCCTACTCCGCCACATCGCAATCACAAATCTCATTTTTCATTTGTTTCTCAAACATGTTCCGCTCCCAACGCCGATTGCAATATCGTTGTTGTACTCTGCCACCAGCCCTACCACCACGTCATCCTGTCGCATTTCGCATTTCACAGTTTTTACCCCATTGCATTTCGCATTTGACTCCCGCTCCCAAACAACACTTTTGCTACTCCTCCAGCTTTGCGATATTGAGAATTGTGATATCACATATCACACATCGCACTTCTATTCGCCAATTATAACTCTGCCAATGCATATTTCAAGCCTCCCACTCCAAACAATATGTTCTATATTATAAGATTTAATAAATTCCAAACGCCTCATTCCACACCTCTAAGCCTTTTCCCACATATTTAAGCCCTCAATTAGCCTTTTTAGCCCTTTTTCCACCAAACTGCAAGCAACACTTTTTAAAGTTTAGTTAGATCATGAATATTTTCTTGGTTAGAAGCATGGTAGCATGGTAGACATATCATAGGATAAGTAGAGTGTGTTTAGCCTTTTGGCCCATTAAGTGTGGTTTAAATTAGTTATCCTTTCTACCATTTATTTTCAGCAAGTTAAATTAGTTTCCTTTTTGTCATTTCCTTTCTGTAATTTAAATTAGTTTCATTTATGCCATTTCTTTTCAGCAATTTAGAATTTGTTTCCTCTCCTGTCATTTATTTTCAGCAATTTAATTTAGTTTCCTTTCTTTCATTTCCTTTTTGCAATTTATTTTAGTTTCATTGAAGTGTGACAGACTTCACCAAGAAACCCTAGAAGTAGCACTCTTTCGTAGAGAGGAAGAGGATGACATGAGTAGAATGCATCTGTTGTGTATATAGCACTGTCACCTCCAATTTTTTACAAACCCCGGGTTGATAAAGTAAAGTAGGGCAGCCCTTAGGAGTTGCATCACTCTTGGTGCAATACCAGGGCTCACCACTTTTTGGCGTCGTTGTCGGGGAGGTGTCAAGTAGATGTTTTGATTATGTTTTAGCATTCTTTTATGATTTCCTTTTTCATGTTTTTTCTGAAATATTGAAAAATACAAAAAAAAAAAAAAAAACTGATTTTCATGCCTCATAGGAGTAGGGATACTCAAAAAAAATTTTAAAAATACTTCTCCAATACCAACTCCCCCACTTGACCATGTGGTGCAGTAAGAACCACATCACCATCTACTTTTGAAGGTAGAAGAGATGCATGGATATGGTGACAATGAAGAAAATCCTATTGGGTTTCCTATTCAAGATATGGACATTTTGTACATATGAAGAACATCCCTCCATCTTTCCTTCCCAACTTCCATGGTATGAGGACAGAGGAGTCGGAAACATTTCTCTTTGAATTTGAGATACTTTTTAGATAGTATGGCTACTTATCACACACTCAAAAATTGAGATTGTTTCATGCAACATTGGAGGATAGAGCTCTTAAATGGTTCATGAGTCTAGGTACTAATTCAATAAGATCATGGAATGATATGCAAAAGATATTTCTAGAAATATATAAGGATCGTGATCTTCGAGAAGAAATTTTTAGAATGAACCAAGAATAAGATGAAAGCCTTGAGGATCTAATAGAGATGTTCATGTATAATGTTAAGAGGGAAAAATTGCATCATCTAGGATTTGACACACTAAAAACCCTCTTACTTAGAACAATTAGGGATGAGTGGATTGATCTCCTTAATCTCATGAGTGGAGGAGATGTATACCAATTGTCATTTGAAATTTTTGAAACATGCAAGTGCATATCAAGAGGAAGGGAAAGAGTAAGTAAATCAGCTTCAACATTGGTAAGGAAAGATGAGCTTGGAAATTTTCTTGACAAATTCAAAACAGAAACTCTTAGCAATCTAAGTGAACAAGTAGAAATGTTAACAATGAAAAATGAGAAAAAAGAAGATGCTGATATTTTTGTTATCCATGCATAATCATATGCTAATAAATGTTGTCCATCATTCCCCAGATTTATAGAAGGTTATGAAGAAGACAATGGAGCAAGGCAATCACCAAGTAATTTATGTTATGTAGCTCGAAGGAGATCCTGGAAACCTAGTCAATTTGATATGATGAAAGGACCTACTTCACAATGTCAATCTTACTCACATCCACATCAAACGAATCGGGACACACTCCCTCCTTGGAAACCTTGGCCATCTCAACCTCAAACTCAATCTTGGAAACATGGTTGGCAATGACCTTATTGGGAAAATCCACAACATCCTCAATATTTCCATCAATATCCTCCATACCCAATTCCATGCTATCCCTACCATCCACCTCCACCACAACCACAGCCTCAACCATATCCATCTCATATATCCACCCCCACTCAACTACATGTAACACCATTTCCAAACCCATTCCATGAAGTATCTCAGCCCACTTACAATGCTGAGGTACAACACTACCAAACATATTCTCTTGATCTAGATGGTATTCATCTTAGTTCAAGAAATATATTTCAAAGAAGATATTATCTTAATTTCATTGAATGATAACATCAAGAAGAAGAAGATCCAAATGAGGAGATTAAAATATCAAGGGTTGCACTTGATAAAGAGTTGGCATCAAAATCAGATGTTGAGAAAGTTTCCTCACGTTTACTAGCATTTACTCCATGTGTTTAAGAGAACAATCAGCGAAAAGAGGAAGATTTGAATGTCATTATAGAAGAGTACATCCAAGGTGATCCAACTCAACAAGTGGACCAGGGGCATCACAACTATATTTACATATGGTTCCAAATAGTCATTAAGTTAAAACAACATGTTTTTCTCCAACAGTACTTAATATAATCCTATTCAAAGAAATTCATCTCTCAGGTACATGTCAAAACATGTATTCCAAGCATGCACATGATTTTATGTGTCATATTGATGTGTACATGGCTCCATTGGAAGTATTCCTATACTTGAAAAAGGTTTTTTTTTTTTAAGTAGAGTAGGAAAGTGAAAAAAAAAAGGAAAGAATAAAATCTCAGGTGAAATCCTCTTTTGAGGCGTCTAAGATTGGCTCACTAATTAAAAACCTCCATGAGGTGGTCATTAGGTTGAAAAAAAAAAGAGATAAATAAAAGATCATAGGTGAAAACCTCCTTTGAGGTGCCTAGGCAGACCTACTAGTTGAAAACCTGATTGAGGTAGCTAGTAGGCCTTTAAAAAAAAAATGTGTTTCTCCTTGTATCTTTCTCTAATGAATACAGGTGCTCTCCAACTTTTGAAATTAGAAAAAAACAAGTTGGCACAAAAAGAAAATTTGTTCAACACTTTAGTCAAAGGTAGTAAAACTTGGACTTCCTCCTCATGTGCTCAGATGCTCCAAAAGGACTTCAAGCAGATCGCCACATGAAGCTTCAGTAGTAGCTTCAGCAACAGCTTCAATATCACCTGCAAAAAAAAATCAATGGTAAGGCTCAGGTATGCAATCATCTAACCCTTTATTCGAATCTATTTTAGCTTAAGAAAACATTAAAAAGTGTGAGAAGGAAAGTTTTTTTATATAGCCAAAATCAGTAGCAGAGCAACCCCAGCCTTATCTAGCAACCAGCCTCTCTTTTTCCACCAAGAAGAGGAACAACATAAAATTAAAAAGGACTTGAGAAAGTGGGTAGTAACAAGTTCATTGTAATGGAAGATAAGGAGTACCAAGGGGTAACCAAGGGTGAACTCAATTAACAGAAAAAGAACTCTGATTTTATTTTGCATTAGGGAAAATTTTAAGGATAGAAAATTATCTTCAAGTTTAAAACTTCGGCAAATCTCACTAGTCCCTAATATGAAAACTATAAAATGTTTATTAATGTATTTGTAAAATCATTAAAATTTATAATAATTTTATATATACTCTCTATATAATATTGGCTATTTTTAAGGTAACATAATTTTATATTGTAAAATTTGGGCAAATCATTCTTATTAAAAATGGAAATTGGCGAAACTTTTTTTTGGAAAAATCATTGAAAATTAGCCCACTTGCGAATATTAGCCCCTAAAAGTTTCCATTTTTTGCATATAATAAAAAAAAATGAAAAAAGAGAACAAAATAGAAAAAAATTAAATAAAAGGTCGACCCACCACCTCTTGGCATGAAAAATATAAATTTTCTTAAAGACATATGAGGACCTCCATGCAACACCCACAAGAAGAAATGTAAGAATATTAGCATGAGGAATAGTGCATGGGCCAATAAAGAGAAAATTAAATAAGCCAACATGCAGAAAGAAACATAAGACAAGGAGGATGGCATGTTTCTCAGAGGATGAGCAACAGTTTTAGTAGGGGGGTGATGATGGGCCTCTAAATTATACATAAATAAGGCCCAGCTAACCTTTCTTAGGCCCATATACCTTTATTGTGCACATAAAATATATATATTAAATATCCCCTTCTGCACTTAATAATGTTTTCTTATGCTTTAATATGTTCTTAGGAAGTTTTAAAGGTAATTGCATATTTGTGCCTAATATTTGTTATTTTTATAGAATATTGTGATAATATTGGGCAGATTATGCAGATTTGGAGAAGGAGATAATTTAGGGACTTTCTCCTTACTACTAGAAGATCAATATTGAAGAATAAATGAGCACAATATCAGGAAATTATTGAGAAATTTTGGAGAGATTCAAAAAGGTTGTCCACCCTCCTTAACTATCAAAGGCAGCCAAGCAAACTGAAAATGAAGTGCACTCAATCTATGGTTTACTTGGAGCCAAAGTGGACTTAATCACTATTTTCTAGGGAGTTGTTGGTAACTGCCCTTGAGGATAAATAAAGCTAATAAAGAGTTGATTAGGGTCGATTTTGGTCCCGTCGATTTCCGGTCCATTCGATTCTATTTGCAAATTTTGCTTCAAGCTATTAGGATTTTTTTGTTTAAGACCTTCAAGATGTAATAATATTTACATTTTTGTAATTCAATGAGTATTCAGATGAATTTTAATTGATCTAGTTCCAAAGAGTTGGGCTCATGGGTTAGGGCCCAACCCATGTGCCTAAGCCTCTCTGTTGTTTTCATTCTTTTATTTCTGTCATTCCGCTAGTTTTGCTTCTAATAGTTTTGTTGTTGTTTCAGTTTGTTGTTGTAAGTTTTAATCTACTTATATGAGTAATAGAATAGGTGATAAAACTCCAAAAGTTGTGGATCATGCCTCCCCCTATCATCTCTGTCAATAGAGCTCAAGGAGGGTAGACCGTCCCACAGACCAAAAATTGTTTTATGTTTTTTATTCATTGTTTCTGAGTTTAGGGTCAAAATTGCATTACCAGTTTGAGTATTTCTTTCACTGTCTTATCACACACTTGTCTGTTACGCTTCTATCCCTTCCATCTCTTTTGTTACACTTCTATTCCATTATATTTCAATTATTGCAGTTGTCGCGCCCTTTTATTCCCAAAAACACTTCAAAATGACTAATTCTGCCTTATATTCCTTCGTTTTCATGTTTCACAGCAATCACAACCATTTTAACGAAAAAAACACTTCAAAACCTTATAGTTTGACCTCTGCCCTTTTATTCTCGAATTTCACGCTTATCGCATTTCACATCTCGCAGATCCTCCCCACTCTCCCTTCCATTTTCCTGCTCATGATTGTGATTGCGATAACCCTTCCACCTTACTGATACTATTTTTTATAAAAAAAATCCATAAAACATTGAAATACGACCGTTTTCCGTTAGACTTACTGCAAATTCCATTTTCGCTCTATCGCAAATCGCTTGTGATCTTTGTTAACGCTCTCTCATTCCAAGCCCGAATGCGATATCCCTTTCTACTCACCTTTGCTACTATTTTATTAAAACAGTTAAAAACATTAGAAACCACCCTTTTTTCCCCTTTTTACTTACCATCGCTCCTTTTCGCAATCGCATTTCCCATTTGGTCCTTTTTAACACCTTCTGCTTCCAAAATCCGATTGCAATATTCCTTTTTCCCTCCTTTCTCCTTCACTCCTCATTTCTACATCAAAAACCTTGAAAGAACCTTACTCCGCCTTTTTATTTTTAGTGAAAATCCCATCACTTTATTGCAGTTCACAATTCCTATTAGCCTTTGTTAACACTTACCACTCCAAACGCCGGTTGCAATAATTCTTCGTACTCCGCCAGACTGCAATTGCAAATCACATTTTTCATTTGGTTCTCAAACACGTTCCACTCCCAACGTTGATTGCAATATCGTTGTTGTACCCTGCCACCAGCCTTACCGCCACATCATCCTGTCACATTTCGTAGTTTTTACCCCATCACATTTCTCATTTTTCTCTCACTCCCAAACAACACTTCCACTACTCCTCCAACTTTTTGATATTGCTAATTACAATATCACATATCGCACATCGCACTTCTATCTGCCATCACATATTTCAAGCCTCCCACTCCAAAGAATATGTGTGATATTATAATATTTAATAAAGACTAAACCCCTCTTTCCACACCTCTAAGCCTTGTCTCGTGTGTTTAAGCCCTCCATTAGCCTCTTCAGCCCTTTTTCCTCCAAACTACAAGCAACACTTTCTAAAATTTAGTTAGATCATGAATAGTTGCATGGTTAGAAGCATGGTAGCATGGTAGATAGATCATAGGATAAGTAGAGTTTGTTTAGCCTCTTGGCCCATTAAGTGTGGTTTAAATTAGTTTACTTTCTATCATTTATTTTCAGCAAGTTAAATTAGTTTCCTTTCCGTCATTTCCTTTCTGCAATTTAAATTAGTTTCCTTTCTGCCATTTCTTTTCAGCAAGTTATAATTAGTTTCCTTTCCTCACATTTCTTTTCAGCAATTTAATTTAGTTTCCTTTCTATCATTTCCTTTCTGAAATTTA
The DNA here is from genome assembly GCA_034641835.2 of Pinus albicaulis. Taxonomy (NCBI): domain Eukaryota; kingdom Viridiplantae; phylum Streptophyta; class Pinopsida; order Pinales; family Pinaceae; genus Pinus; species Pinus albicaulis. Next base: position 604,479,401 of record CM076577.1, read on the forward strand.
ATTTAGTTTCATTGAAGTGTGTCAGACTTCACTGAGAAACCATAGAAGTAGCACCCTTTTGTAGAGCGGAAGAGGATGACATGAGTAGAATGCATCTATTGTGTATATAGCACTATCACGTCCAACTTTGTACAAAACATGGGTTGATAAAGTAAAGTAGGGCAGCCCCTAGGAGTTGCAACACTCTTGGTGCAATACCAGGGCTCACCACCAAGGCTATGGGAGGCTCACAAAGCATAAAAGGAAGATGGAGGCAGCCATAGAAAGCATATTTAGATTTGAGAATTTTATTTTAGATCTGGATTTGTCACTTGAAATTTTTGTGCACACTTCAGCTATTTAGCTAAGTCTGCAGTGTTGTTTAGCACACAGGTGTTCCCGAGCGGGAATCCCACCCTTACCTAAGGGGGACTTCCAGTGCCTACTCTGGGAAGGTTTCTTTGAGCAACCATTCATCATTAGGAATTGGTGCCACATTCAACCCCTCTCTACAACACATTCAGTCTTAGGAATTGCACATTCCTGCTTGAGGGTTTGAGAGGAGGAGGTTGTTTCTAGCATTTTAGCTAGGAAACCAGTGGAGGATTCATCCTTTCAACTTGGGCTTTCAGATCAGTCTTCCAGCAGCAGCATTTTGATATCCAGCATCAGGCCATCAGTCTACACCTCCTTGCAACATTAGTTTCCTCAGGAATTGCGCAGTCCAGTCCTGAAGATCTAGTGGAGGAAGGAAGTTTCTAATATTTCAGCTAGAAATCCTATGAGGGATCATCCCCTCACCTTGTTGAGCTTATTTCCATCATTCTAGAGCTGAATTGTAGCATCTATCGGCAGGCTATATCTTAAGCCTCCTTGACAGTCTAGTTATTTCCAACTGTTGTGTATTCAGCAACTGCAATCTTGGGAGGAGGAAGGAGGAGCTAGATCTCAAGCTTCTAGCTTGGACATCTAGAGGAGGGATCAACCCTTCATGCATTGAGCTGATTGTACAACATTGCAGCCATATTATCTTCAATTCATGCAGTAGATTTTCATACCCATCAATCATATATTGCAAGCACTAGGAGGGTGATTTTCAAAGGTTGTTAGATCTAGAAATCCTTTCTGGGTTATTTTGGGTTTTCATCATAGATCCTGGATCTGAAATCCCGACACCATATGAGCTCTAGAACAGCCAGATCTGTGCATTCCTTTCCTACTAACAGTTACATTTACACCATTTATAGAAGGTACAACGCAGTATAGCCTCCAACAGTCCAGCAGTTACGCAGTGCACTCTTTGAGAGGACTTCAAGGTCACTCCAACCTTCTTGTTTGGCTTGGGTGCTTCCAATTTTGAGCATTGTTGTACTTGTATTTTCACGTCTTAATAATAAAATGGCTTAGCTATTCTGTCTATTTTTATGGTGTTTTTGTTTATGTGTACATTTTTGTAGTTTCCAGTTATTTTGTTTCTATATTATTTTCTTTCCCATTTTGGGATATTACAAAAGCGCTCCGGGCGGCCTTTTCTTCGATAGTAGTGGAGATCTCTGCGGATATCCCTCAAATAGCCGCATGACCCTGGTTATGGTGGAAGGTCACCATCCGGGACTACTTTTCACACTTAAGGAAGAATATTCTCCACTCAATACTGCCAAGGACATCCACCTAGAGCCACCTTGAGGCCTCAAGTGTAGCACAAAATGGAATCAACCTCCACTCTTGCGTCACCATCCACAATTGTAACAAGAGAGGGAAGAAGATTTTAATTTTTCCTATAAAATACCACCATGAGAAGAAAAATTTAGAACACATTGTTATGCTAGCCAAATTTCCCAAGACAAAAACAACAGTGTGTTGTCCAAGCAGCAAACGAGTTAATGGATTCATTTTTTGGCCATCCAACATCTCAATCCCAAAGGAGAAGTGCATCATTTGTTCGTTATCTAATTACTCATTCAAGGAGAGAGACAAGCTTCCAATAAGCTTAAGGGAAGAGCCCTCCTTGCTTTATATATTAGAGCTCCATAGCTCTAAGGATTCACTACGAGTGTTTTAACGTTCTACCTCTTTTTACCACCAGCAGCTAATAAAGGGGATTTGTTCTCTGTTGGTATTATTAGTTTGTTTAAACTCAATATTGAGCCTGTGTTATATTTGTATTTGTTTATTCTTGTTTCCTCCTCTATTATAGTATGCTATGTTTTATAATTAGTTTTTCTACATGTTATGATTCTTCACTAACCATCTAACAACTCATTTATTCCCTATGAAATTTCTTGTAGGAAAGCAACCTCCCCTACCAAGCACCGTGCATTTCGCACACCCTCATGTCAAATGCACCAACACACCTTCATCTTATGGCCCCATGGTCGTGATAAATTAGATATTTTTTTTCAGTATCTCAACAATCAATCCATATCCATCAAATTTACCATGGAAAATAAATTTGATGGTAGCTTTCCCTTCCTTGATGTGTTGGTCTCGAAAAAAGATGACGATTCTTTCTCTCACTAGGTCTTTCGTAAAAAACCTCACACTGAGAAATTTTTACATGTGAATTTCCATCACTATCCAGCCCATAAGCTAGATGTTCTCAATTGTATTATCCATTCGGGCTTTAAGGATCTTGCATGAAAGCTATCTAGTGAACGAGAAAACCCATCTCATTAATGTTTTTGAATTAAATTTCTATCAAGTATACCAGGGTGTTAGAGCCTTTTTAAAATCTAGCATAATACCTAAGACTAAAAAAGAGCTTGTTGAAGTGGCCTCTAATATCCATCTTCCCTTTATCCAAGGGACTTTATATAAGATTGTTTGGATTCTTAGGAGGCATAGGGTTTCATCTTCCTTTAGAACCATGAAAACCATTCGTGGCTCCCTAAGATTAGTCAAATACCCTGTGGAACCTAAAAAAATGAAGGGTGTTTATTTGATTCCATGTTCCTATGGGACACCCTACATTGGAGAAATTGGTTGTTCCATAAATCAGATGATTCAAGAGCACGTGACTGACCGAAGACAATGTGGGACTCGCTCCTTTCCTTTAGCTAAACATGCTGAAAAGAAAAAACACCACATATGTTTATAGGATTCCTAGATCCTTGCTAGGATTGATCATTTCCATCATCATAAATTATGGGGAGCCATCGAAATGGATGGAAAATCTCCAATTCATAGATCCCATCCCTATACTCTTACGCCTTTTATGTTTTTTTCTCTTGTTCGTAATTTTCCTTTCCTTATTCTATTTTAGACTTTATTTAGATTCTTTTAGTGTCCTTATAGTAAAGCATTGATATTCCTTTCAAGTTTTCTCCTCTCTTTTTTTTCTTGTTATTATTTTATTATTATTATTATTTAACTTCATTTTTATTATTTATATTTTTATGAATTTTTTTTCATCCTACAACTTTTCTTTTTTAATTATTTATTATCATTAAACTAGGATTTTATGTTACATCCTTTTTAATTTCTTATTTGTATAATAATATTTAGTAGAATAAATAATACCATTATAATTCTTATTATATTAAAATAATATGTATTAATTTGTTTAGGTTGTTATATATTTTTCTCTCCTTTATGATTCTTGAGGCAGTTGCTAATTTATTAGTTTATTCATTATTTAAATAAAAATGTTAATAATATTACAAACTATTTCTTGATTTTTCTTCTTTTTATAATATTTATATTTTTATTGTTTAATTAAAATTAAAAAATAAATAAATAAATTTTAGTTCAATGTTCTAATCTATTATAATATTTTTAATTTCATAATTGTTTGGAGTTTACCATTGCATCCCTACTATATTTATGTGATCTTTTGATCTCATTATCCATCTTTTTCCTGTTTATGAACCTCAGTAGGGGTTCAAAACGCGTCAATCCTAAAACTTGTTTTGATTTATCTGGAAGAGTTTTGATTTATTCATGAATCACAAAAGCCTCCATTCTGAGATCATAGTATCTTTCAGATAGGTACTTCTATCAGAAGTATCTCTCAAATATCCTATAGGACAACTCCTTTTCAATAATTTTCTTAACATTCCTTAGGTCTTCCCACCAGATATCAACCTTTCCCTTTAAGATGAAAATGGCTACCCTTGCCTTAATATTATCAAAGTAGTCATGTAATCTGAAATATTTATTCATTCCTAGTAACCAAGCTTCTGCTTCCATGGCCTCCTTCACCTCTTCATCAAATGTAGGAGGTTTTCCTTCTTAAATTCCTTTGGTATCAAATGTTTTCCTTTCCTTTTCTGCTAATAGTGTCTCTTGGTGATAACACTAGACAATTTCTTGTGAGAGTATGTTATCCTTTTTGGAGTACTTAGTGGAGTTTTTTGTCTCACTGTATCTTCACTTGTATGCTTATGTATTTTCTTAGACCTACTACCCTCTGTACCATCAATCCTCAATTCATGTTTCCCAAGTCTTGATGGGATTTGTCTGCCCTTACCCCTTCCTAGGTAGTTGACGCCTAGATCATGATGCCTCTTCCTTTGCAAATATAAAAAGATCCATTATATAATTGTGTTTAATTCTGCTTTTTGTTCTCGAGCCATGAAAATCCTTTCATTCTCAGCCTTATAATTTCTTAGCTCAACTCTTATACTTCTAAGAGTGTTCATCCAGTTGATATTCTTCCTCTCTCCTTTTTCCAATTGACTCTTCTTAGCAATACTGGAATTTATTAGTGTTATTCCACATAATTTTTGAGTTCATTCCGTTTGTTGTCTTGTTTATATTTTATGTCTTTGTATGTGCTATTACACACACATAATGATTAGCTAATCAAAAACAAAATAGACAAATTTACCCATCACCTTGGCTTATTTGCAATAAGCACATTGATTTAAGGTTTTCTAAAACACTAAATGTCAAGTTACCATGCATGTTAGAAAATAACTAACATATCAAAATACGTTATCTTTGTCATATCACAATTTCGATATCAATATTGATATGTATTCAAAAAAAAGTGTGCAATCAACACACAATCATAAATCAAGTGCTACAATTAGACACCATTTGCACACAACAAATAATCACTATAAAACACCACACTTTATAACATATCTCTATATTTTATCTTTCTAGTCCAATTTTGTCTGAGCGTTGAACCTGGATGCTCTGATACCACTCTGTAATGCTCCCTCCCAGCCCCTTGGGCTTCCTAGGATGACGGGAGGTGTTACTTTTAACTAACCCAACCTCCATGGTATCATTATAAATATGGGTTTGCAAAATTGCTTCTTCCCCAAAGTCTACAGAACTCAATTTGGATAATAAAATTACATCCAACTCATCAAGATATTTTTAATTATATAAATTTTACCTCAATTTGACTCTTGGATTGAAAGTTATTCCCATTTGAAGTTGACCCCTTTAATCCTTGGCACATCAACAATTATTACTATGTGGTAACTTGATTGGCCAACATGTATCTTCCACGTAGCTCTCATTCCAACATGGAAACCATTAAAACATTGTGCTATAATGCCACAATGTCGACGAGCCTTACTTCTAGAATATATTTGCTTCAAAACATTTGCAGTGTAATGTACATTTTTTTATATGAACAAATGGAGGAATTATCCTTTAGTGCTCCTGTTAGTTTGTGCCCATATTTCAGTTATATCGCACCAAAACTCAAAACTAAATATAAGGTGCTAACATGAATAATCCATCTATGGTTTCTAATTTTGAAATCACACATTCTATCTCAGGACAACATGGCATGACTTGTGGTGCCACCTGGAATTCACGTCATCTAGCTCCATGTCACATGTCCCTTCCTTGACCTACTAACATCACACCAAATTCGAAGTGACATAACCTGTCACTCAAAATATGACCACTTGACCATCTAAAAGTCCATTTATACTTGCCACGTGACATTATAAGTGTGCTACATCAACATCCTTGCCACATTGCCAACGCATGTCCTATGGATTATCTGTGGCATCCCATACAACCTTATGTAGGCTTCGTGGCATCTTCCACCTCAACCTAATTCAAGGACCCATAGGGCTAAGCCCCTTTACGTTAACTCATGTCTTTATGTTATGAGGATTTGTGGCAAATTGGTGACCTTCCATGTGACTCAACACATATCTACTCCCTAATACATGTATGTCTTTGTCCCCCAGAACATCAATGTTTCCCCATCCCACAGAGACATATATTTTTCCCCCATAACACACACACACACACACACACACGCATATATATATATATATATATATATATATATATATATATATATATATATATATATATATATATATATATATATATATCTACAAACATCAAGGGTTCCCACCTTGTGTATAAATATATCCATTCCCCATAATGTGTTCATATTTGTCTTCAAACGTCAAGGTTTTTCCCATCTTTGCCAAAAATGGAAACTCCTTTATACGTTCACTAAGGCTTATCCAAACCTAATTACAAGCCCGCTGCTCTGAAATACATAAATTTATAAACTTAAGGATTTAGGGGATGGTTCCCAAACCTTCTTTGAGACCTAATGTTGTGCATAATGAAATCCTCATTCTCACATTAGCATTATAGACATTAAACATATCCATAATAAGGGAAATAAAGTTGTCAACATGCTTACCAACAGATACACAACTTGGCTAAACCATAACTAAGATGTAACTGTAAATTTAGATACAACAACCATTCCATTAATCACATAATGGATTCAAATAGGCACCATTAGATCCACTGATATAACATGCCACAAAAAACATCAAACACAAGTTTTCATCAGTCCATAAATAAAAAATATCCATGATATTCACAACATATAAGAAAATATAAGTTACACTCTGTGACATTTAGCTGGACTCTTTAAGTAATCAGACATGCTATGTAATTCACCCAAGAAATTATAAACAATCACAAGGATCTGCAAATCCCTCTCAACTATGAGAACATTCACACAATCCATCTCATTATAGACAACTTGGAATAATGCATTCCTCCATGAGAAATGTTGATACGCTCATTGTTGTAACCCATAGAAAAATCATTCAACATTTATAGTGCAATAAAAGTACAAGTACTTTTATAGCTTAAAGAATTAAAATTGAGGGAGGGACTTCCACTCTCCACCCAACCATATTCCATTAGCATTCCAATACTTCTTGCAGTTTAACACCCCTAAGTTGGATTCAGAGTCTGACGAGTAAGTTCTTAATATAATTAACACTAATTCCAATCAACCATTTCACACATGAATCCATATATCACAATGTATCCACCTACTTATAGGAATTTAGCGCACATGGTGTTCTTCTTGCTAAATTCAACGTGAAGCCATAGCTCAAATTGTCTCCACCTATGTTGACAAGGATCTAGAATACACAGTATTTCCACTTTCTAACCATGTAGGTATCCAAATGCACACAAATATTTGCCTCTACTAATTAGGAATTCAGAGTACACTATGTTTCCACCTGCTCAACCCTGCAGGCCTCTAGAATACATAGTGTCTCCATCTCTTCTTCTCTTCAACCACACTCCTCAGCATGCTCCCAATCATATGCCAATGTTATTCCTAGCGATATTATTCACATAAGCTTGCTCTAGATTCATGTATGCCTGGCTCGACATACATGCATCCACAACACACTATCCTAGGCCTAATTTAGTTCCAATCACAACCAAATATCCCCAATGTGTATCCTCTGAATGCCCTCTTGTCTATCTACTTCACATTTCTTATCAATTTTTTTTCTTTCCCAACTCCTCACATTTCCCTTGTGTGTTTTCCACCCAAAATATCCCATGATTACGAAGGTGGTATGAGGCTTATCTTCCACTCAAGAAGCCTATATTCCATTGTCTTACATGTTTTTAAAACCATTAAAACCAGTGAGAAAATTGGTTGCATATTAAAAGAACAACTTGAGTTTAATCACTTTGGAAACAACTCCTCAAACTTTTAATCTATGTCCACTCGTCCAATACAGTCATTGTGTTACATTTCCAAAATATTTACATGATTTACAATTCATAGTGACAATTACAAGAGGGATAGTAAAAAGGGTTGTCACATAAACTATATTATTGTAATATATTAACAAATTTGTTGGACTTAGAGGTTTCTCATAACTATATTTAAACCAATAACATAATTCGGCCCAAGTTGAAATTTTTTTATGTGGAAATTTAAAAAAAAAAAACAATAGTAGCCTTCCATTCTAAATAATTAACAAATAAAAGTTCATACATGTGTCATTATGATTTTCCCCTATATTATGACATGCATTTGAGAAATAAATTAAATGTTCATTAACAAAAATAGTTCCATTACTTGGAAATTTGGAAAGTCATACTTAAATTTTCAAAGATATTTATTTGTTGGATTTAAATTTAAAGAATAAGACACATCCCAAGGAGTAGCATTACCTGTTGATAAATATATAGGGCACTAGTTAGGATGATTTATCTTTCTATGGTAACTACTTCTGATTTCTTTTAAATTTTTCTTACTTATTAGATTATTCTCTTATTATTTTGTTCGCTTTTCATTAAACAACTATAAAAAAAAAGAATGACATTACATAAGAACACAAGATATTGGTTGTAAGAGAGGGCCAAAACCTCTCTACTTGAGAGGAATACCTCCAAATCTCTTATCTTCTTATAGATTATTCAATTGACGAATTCGAAGACCTCTAAACCAGGACCAATATCCTTCCAAGGCCAAGTCCAATCTCTCCTGATGATTTGATTCCTTTTTCTAAGTCAAACTTAGTTGAATATCTTCCAATAGCACAACTTCGACCCCAAGCTTCATAATTTTTTCCTCTATTATAGGTTTGAAATTTTCAGCCCCCTTTAACTGTTACTGCATCCACACATGTGAGAAAAATTCGCCTTCCAAGGCCTCCCGAGTGACTTCACTTCGAATTGGTTCCTTGTCTAGGGCTATTAGGTGACCTAATAGACCCTTATTCGCACGTGTGAGAGAGAATTAGCCAAAAAAAATATTTTCTTCATCCTCCTTCGTTAGCCTTCTTGTGCTTCTCCTTCGCTAATATGAGATGAGAATTAAAAATGTGCCCAAAGGAGGTCGAGGTCCCTCCTTTATATTGGCTTCTTAATGTGGGTGTGGCTCCTCAAAATAGACTGATTTCTCATCTTCTAGGCTGACTTGGTCTTGAAGGGTATTTTGACACTTTAAAATACAAAAATAATTATTTACAAGATAAAATGTGTCAAGTCAAAATGTGCCCGATGGGGTCTTCAACTTATGATAATGACTCTTTTGACTTCTTGACCTAGGAAAAACCCTAGAAGCACCCAATGGGTGCTTGACCTCTAAAATAAAATACCTTGAGCATGAAACTCTTGCTCCAAAAATAACAATCATAATTTTTATTTCATTTTAAAAAATACAAGAATCAAAAGTACATTTCATATTTATGAATACCGAACCTAGTTACACATTTTCCAACACTTCCTCTTAACTAGGGAGGTATTCATAAATGGTACGTGGGAATTCCCAATCTAAATATATCTCATAAGAAGAGTCGTAGTGGTAACCCATCTATTTAGCATCATAAAAACCAACATTGTCACATAACAAGGCCTTGACTAACAATTACATCTCTCCACAAGATAATAGCACAATGTTGGTGAGACCAATTATTTATAAACACCATCATCATTGTCTCTCAAGGCACATATCCCACTCGAGTGTTCATAGAGTATGTCCTTCTTGGACTATTCTTATCTTGGATAGCTAGTTCTCAAAGAATATCATTCCTTGACTACTCTTATCTTGGATTCCCTAATTCATCCTCAAAGAGTATCAGATGCCATTTATTTACCCAATCCTCCATTCTTTCTTCCCAAGTGAAGACAATAATGGCGTGCCTATATCTCCCTCTCAAATAGGGAGGATATATCAACCAGACCAATCTTGTCTCTTGAATACACAAGCTTCTTATTAGGAAGGTATTTTGTCAATATGTAAATTGCCTGCTCACTGGTGGAGATATACCGCAGTTGCAACACACCATCTTGTACTAGCTTTTAAATGTAATGATACTTATTGTTTATATTCTTTTTATTTCAAAGAAAAAATGGGTCTTAGTACAATATTATACAATTGGTGTTATCACAATGTATCATTTTGGATTCCATTGGTCCTTCAAACAAGTCGGACATGAGTTTCCTCAACTAGACAAATTCTCTACTCACTTCACAAGTTGCGATATATTTAGCCTCAGCACTACTCAAAGAAATTGATTCTTTCTTTCTACTCATCCATGAGACCATGTAGGACCCCAAAATAAAGCATCATCTTGTAGTGATCCTTCCATCCTGCTCATTTCCTCCCAGTCAGAATCTGTATAATCAAGTTGACATCATTTCTCCTATCATGTTTCAAGAAGTAGTGGATTGTTCCTTATAGATATCTCATAATGTGCTTGGATATGATCATGCTTTGGCTCAACTTTGAACTAACTGAGAAAATTCACTGCAAAACATATGTCTTCTCGAGTATTCAACAAGTACATGAGTGAGCCAATAATTTTTCTATACCTAGTCAAATTCATTGGGCTCGATTCAGAATTCCTTAGCCTTTTCAAGTTTTTGATCATCATGGTTTTCATTGGTTTGCAATCCATCATTTCAAACCTCTTCAACATCTCGATCACATACTTCCATTGACCTAGATGGATCTCATCAGGGCTCTGCCAGACTTCGAGTCCCAAATAGTAGTGCAACAACCAAAGATCCTTCATATTGAATTTTGTTGCTATTTTATTCTTGCATTCTTGGATTTGACCTTCTACACATGTCAAGAGAATATCATCTACATATATAATAATTATTACTATTTCATCCTTCACAACCCTTATATAGATATTCAGATCATTTTAACTCTTTGTGAAGCCTAATATTTATAGGTATGCATACATCCTTGCATACCATGCCCTTAGTGCTTACTTAAGGCCATATAATTCCTTTTTCAGCCTGCAAACATAAGCCTCCCTATCTTTGACTTAAAATCCCAAGGTTTTCTCTATATATACTTCTTCATAAATTGTGCCATTCAGGAATGTAGCCTTAACATCCATTTGATGTATATTCTATCCATCGATTCTTCCAAATAGACTAATGATAAAATAGTTGTATACCTTGTTGTTGGAGAAAATGTCTCTTCATAACCAATGCCTTCTTGTTGAGAGAAGCCCCTATCCACAAATATTGCCTTATAATTGTTAATACTTCCATATAAAACACATTTAATCTTGTAAGGTCCTTCGTAAGTTATCACATACTTGTCTTCGGGCGAGGTACAATATCCCACACCCCATTTTTAATTATCGATTTATATTTTTCATTCATGAAATGTTTCCATTCTTGATGATTGACAACTTATTCAAATGTGTATGGCTCTGCTTCTATTATTTTTTTCATATATATTACATACCTATAATATCTCTTGGGCTTCTTACTCTCTTTAAATGTTCCTTTATTTGATTCATGTCCCTTTGCATCTAATAGAGTATATTTAAACCAATTAGGTATCTTTCTAGTCTTTGGGATTACCATAGGTTGTATAGATTCACTGGAACCTTCATCTTCATGATTGATTCTTCTTCCTCCCTAGTAACTTCCTTTTCAAATACTGGAAGTTCTTCATCATCAGAGTCCATAGGGAGATCCTTCGATTTCTTGAATGCAATACTTTTGTCAAATATTATGTCTTGACTGACTTCTATTCAGTTTCCTTCCTTTATGTAGATCCTATATGCCTTAGAAGAATTAATGTAACCAAAAATTGTTCCCTTCATGCCTAAAGGGTCTAACTTCTTTCTCTTGTCCTTTGGTATGTGAATGTAGATAGGAAAACCAAACATTCAGAGATGACACACACTTGGTTTCTTCCCAATGAATGCTTCTTTGGGAGTTTTTTTATCTAGTGACCTATGGGAACTTCGATTTTAAATGTATACAGTTATATTTGTAGCTTCACCCCACTAAAATTTCGGCAAATCTTGATCATGTAGCATAACTTTCACACTTTCTTCATTGGACATTCTTTCATTCTGCAACTCCATTTTTCTCGGGATTATATGGTACTATAAACTTCCTCTTAATCCCATACTCCTTATAGAAGGCTACAATTTCCTTTGATGTGTAGTCTCCTCCATTATCAGACCTTAAAGTCTTGATTCTCTTTTTTTTAAGGTTCTTTACTTCAGCTTTGCATTCTTGAAATTTGATGAACACTTCATCCTTGGATTTCATTAAATAAACCCAAGTTTTTCTTAAATTATCATCAGATATGAATGTGACATGATATATATGACCTCCAAGTGAATTTGGAGTCATACGACCAGAGAAATTAGAATGAATAAGATCCAAAATTTATTTTGACCTTGAAGTGTTGCTTCCAAATGGTCTCTTGGTGTTTCTTCCCAATGCACATCCCATGCATACTCCTTCATGATCTTATTTTTGTTTAGGGATGCCATTCACTATTGAATTTACGGTTGGTAAGATTTTGTAGTGACCAAATATTCTATGCCAAATTTCACATGGGCTAACTTCATTGTGAACCAAAGCTTGAGTTAGGGGAGTTAACAATCTGTAAAGTCTTGTTTCACAAATACCAATAATTCTTCCATCTTCTATGCTTGATTTTTTACCCCATACTACAAGCTTTCCATCTATGAAATAAATTTTATGACCCTTATCTTGTAGACATGAAATGAAAATTAAAATCTTGTGCAAACCTGGAACAAATAGGACATTTTTGAGAGGAATATTTCCTTCATTCTCTAGATCTAATGAAGTTTATTCAATTCCTATTACAAGGTATCTTTTATTGTCACCTAGTTCTATGGATTAAGAGGACTTTCCTTTTGATAATTTATTTTGTTTCTTGTGTTAACTAGTCATATGCCTTGATGCTCCACTTTTGTTTACCCAAATATTCTAATCTTGAAATGTGCTAGTGAGTGTTGAGAATAGTCCTTCATCCTTTGTAGATTGCTTGATCAATTCCTTCTTAGGAGAAAATAAGAGATCCCATACTTCTTTGATGCCCTTTTTAATATGATTTGATACCTTCGTACACTTATTTAGGAACTTATTCAACATAGTAGAGATCTGCATTATGCCCTCAGCCAACCTTATATTTGATACCATGTTGAGAAATATATAGGGAAGTAGTTAGGATGATTTATATTTCTATGATAACTGCTTGTGATGTATTTTTACTTTTTCTTATTTATTATCTTCTTCTCTTATTATTATGAATGTTTATCATCAAACAAATATCAAAACAAGAAGAACAATAGTACATGAAAACACATGATATAGGTTGCAAGCCAGGGCCAAAACCTCTCCACTTGAGAGGAAAACACACAAATCTCTTATCTTCTTAAAGATTCTTCAATTGAAAAAATCCAAGACCAATATCCTTCCAAGACCAAGTTCAACCTCTCCTGATGATGTGATTCCTTTGTCCAAGTCAAACCCATTCAAATCTCTTCTAGCAGCACAAATTTGACCCCCAGCTTCATAATTTCGACCTCTACTGTAGGCCTAAAATTTTTGACCCCTTGCAACTGCTACTGCATCCACACATGTGAGAGAAACTATCCTTCCAAGGCCTCCCAACAACTTCACTTTACTTTCTTCCTTATCTAGGGCTAATAGGTCACCTAATATACCCTTCTTCCAACAACTTTGTTCCTCTTCTAGAAAATAGATAATTTCAACCTTGAAGCAGCAAACCCTAGCTTCACTTCTTCACATGTGTGAGAGAGAATCAACCCAAAAAAAAGAAAAATTCATCCTTCTTCGCTAGCCTTCTTGTGCTCCTCCTTCACTAAGATGAGATGAGAAGTGAAAATGTGTCCAAAGGAGGTTGAGTTCCCTCCTCTATATAGGCTTCTTAAGGTGGACATGGCTCCTCAAAATAGGCTGACTTCTCAACTGCCATGCTGACTTGGCCTTGAAGGGTATTTTGACACTTTAAAATACAAAAAAAAAAAAATTACATGTTACAATGTGGCCAATAGGGTCTTCAACTTAAGATAATGACTCTTTTGACTTCTTGACCTAGGAAAAACCCTAGAAGAACTCAATGGGTGCTTAACCTCTAAAATAAAAGACCTTGAGCATGAAACCCATGCTCCAAAAATAACAATAATAAGTTTTCTTTCATTTTACAAAACACAATAGTCAAAAGTACATTTCATATTTACGAAGACCAATCCTAGTTACACATTTTTCAACATTATCATCTTCCTCAAATTGGTATAAACCATGTTGCTTGATTATCTTTGTGGGATTTATTGTGGACTCAATAAGATTAGATGACTATACATCCTTCCAATTAGATATGAAGTGGAAGCCTGAGATGTGGAAGTTGTGTCCAAACCACCATATTAATTAATTATGATCTTCTTAGGAGAAAGAGTACTAAACAAAATTGTAACCTCAATTTCAGAAACTAAGTGAAATTATTGAAGTTTTATTTTTTAAATGTTTTAATATTTTCTTTCTTCTCCCAATTTCAATCAATGGATAAAATTGAGATGACTTACCTCTCATGTTTGCAAGACGTGAGATTGAGTGAGCACAAGACAAATTAAGGGCTTCTCTTCATTCTTGGATTTCAATATCATGCGAAATAATGTCTCGAGAGTGTTCAAGTTGTTCACAAGAAACACAATTTCTAAAATATACTTCAAATACACTTGAAGTGACACTTCTTTGATTACAAAATTGAGTCTTTATATCTAGTTGTTGACGAATAGGAAAAGGCATTAAAAAAAAACAAAACAAAAAAACAAAAACAAAACGAAAACAAAAAAACAAAACAAAATAGAATCAAAATAAAATAAACTAAATAATACACTCACTCCCAAGTATGGTATCCAATATGTTGATGGTCAATTTTTAATAGTTCGCAAAACATCTTGAATATTGTTAGGCTACGATATAGGTAAGAATATCACCATGACTTTATAATCTTGTGTTTATACCCAAATTTCAAGACAAACATTTTTTTTAATATGATATTTATTTTTATAATATATATATATATATATATATATATATATATATATATATATATATTTTGATGTTTTCTTTTACAACATTCAAAATAATAAGTGAATAAAGTGATAATAAAAAAATATTATGAGCTAAAAAATTCTAAATGTATTTTAGAAGTGATCAATAGACAATATGAAAACAATGCAACAATGTAATTTTAAAATAAACAATATAGTAACCCAATCAGAGAAAAAATCAACATTGATTTTATTATAGTACCAATTTGAATACAAGGCCAACTATCTTTTCATATCCCTCTGAGGATCAGAACCAAATATGTCCTTACAAGCCTTATATGTTACAATAACTCATATAAAGATGATAAATTGCCACAGAAAAAGAGAAAGAAGAACAATAAATATGATCTCGAACACTTTAAGAGATGTACAAAAATCGACAAATCTCTACAAAATTTATGCTAATTAGAAAATAGTGCAAAAAGAAAAAGAAAAATAAACAATATTGAATAACATTATAGTTAAGTATCATTTTATTCTTATGGCTTTTGAAGATATTTCTACTATCAACAAGACAATTTAAACTACAGAAAGTTCAGAATGGAAAACTAATATTGATTACAAAATCACTCTCAAAGCTTGGGAATAACTTAATTATAAAATATTTATTTATTTCAATTGTCCCTTAAGTTTAAAATTTGGTTCTATAAAAATTATAAGGGAGTAAATTTTACTAAAAAAAATAACGAAAATTAAAATTTTAAGTAATAGTAAGTGGGGCCTCACTAGATTCAATCATGATACATTTAAAAACATATTTAGTTGGGGGGTGGTGTTAGAAAATTAAATATTACAGAGCAATGAAACACATAAAATATGCAGAAAACACAAGCACACAAAACACATAAAACCAGAGAGACACAGATATATGTGGTTCACCCAGTTTGGGCTACGTCCACCTCGAACAACCAGTCCTTCCTTTCTATTATCCATCAAAATGAAGAGACGCAACCTACAACATATCTGCTATAATATCCTTTGTTCTCTCTCACAGTCTCCCTATCTATTTCTCGCTCCGAGAATACACATACAATACACAGCCGCAATACAATACCCTCATACAAGCGAGGGGTTGCCTTCTAGGGAAAAAAAACCCTAAACTAAACATAACTTTTACCGTCAGATCATCTGCCTAATGAATGGCCCAGATTGACTAGAAATTACTATACTTTTACAAGGAAATTTTACATATGTTTTTAGCTTCGGGGGCGCTGCCCCTGAAACCCCCCGCCAGGGGGGGGGCCTCCATAAAGTCGCAACCGCCACCCTGGACCCCCCAAGCAGCATTTAATTTCAAGTGACGTTACTGCCCCATTAAGTTACAGGGGTCCAACGCTGTGATACAAAATAAACAAGATAATCAGGCTCCACACCCTACAGGTGGGGGGGATTCTTTTGAATCTCGAGGAGAAGAAGGAAGTAAAGTATTCTTGGGGACTTGGTAAGAGGACCAATAATCTAGCTAAAATGTATGGGCTCCTACTTGGTCTTCAGTTGGCTAAGGATAGGGAACTCTCCAAGATAGAAATTTTGGGAGATTACCTTATCACCATTCAACACTTACACAATGGATATCTTCCAAAGAATAACCATCTATGTCTTCTTCTCCGCATAATTCTTAGTATCTTGGATCCTTCCCTTGCAATGCCTTCTATCACATATTACGAAATCAAAACAAGGAAGTCGATGAATAGGAAAATCACGCTTTCCTACTAGAGGCAAGACAAATTGTCATCAATGGTAAGTATGAATGGAAAAATATTCTTTGATGAACACCGTGAAAGTACCTATTCTTTGCTTCAACATTAGTATTCATGATTTTCAGAACATAAATAAATTTTTTAGGGGTCCTTAAGGTTCTCATTTATACTTCCTTACCCCCTTAAACAATTTGAATAATAAGTTAGTGGTTATATGGTACAAACCTGTTTCCCTAACTGAGGTTGTTGGTAGAGGGCATGCATTCCATGCACCCCTTCATTCCTCGCATATGTATAAATCAGTAGCAGGATAGTTCCTCATTTATTCTTACACCCTCATATCAGGCTCCTTCAAGACTACACGGTGGCAGACGTTAATGGAATTCATGGTTGATGAGATTTTTGTGGCTTCTTAGGTCCTAAAATTGTATTCATGGAGGGTGATATTGAGACAAATATATAGGATTCAAGATTCTGGTGTTTGTATGGGAGCTTAGTTTTCATTTTTGGACGTGAGGGTAACCTTTAATTTTGCATAATCTCTAGAGGTTCTATGAAATTTGACAATAGAAAGGGAATCCTTCTCTGTGTCATGAAAAGAGTCTGGATTAGAATTCTCAGGTTCAAAGTTTTGGGCTTCTCCTTCATGTTTTTGTCCTTGATTCTTTATGCTACTTGGCATGGAGTTAGGAATTGTTCTTATTTTAATCGACGAAGGTATCTCAAACAGTTCTAGTGGCTAGTTACAAGCACCCTCTTGACTGATATGTTGTCCTCTCTGTTAAATTTTAACCCCCACTTACTCTCTTTGCACTCCCAAACCTCCTTTTTATGGATATAGGAAGCTATGCCAAATATAAGTTGTCACATGAGAATCTTCATGCCAATTCAGGCACATTAGTGTTATGAAGGTACCCAATTATCAGATTAGTAGTTAATTTCAATATTTTTCTCTGTCAAGTGCTGCTTTCGACTCTCTCTTGGGTCTGCACTGTTAGAAAAATTATATATTACAGAGCAATGAAACACATAAAATATGCAGAAAATACAAGCACACAAAACACATAAAACTAGAGAGACACAGATATACGTGGTTCACCCAGTTTGGGTTACGTCTACCCTGAACAGCCAGTCCTTCCTTTCTATTATCCAGCAAAATGAAGAGACACAACCTACAGCAGATCCACTATAATATCCTTTGTTCTCTCTCACAGTCTCCCTATCTGTTTCTCACTTTGAGAATACACACAATACACAGTCGCAATACAATACCCTCATACAAAGCGAGGGGTTGCCTTCTAGGGAAAAAAACCCTAAACTAAACATAACTTCTACCATAAGATCATCTGCCTAATGAACGGCCTAGATTAACTATAAATTACTATACTTTTACAAGGAAATTTTACATCTATTTTTAGCTCCCCCGCAGGGGGACCGCTAGCCCCCGAGCCCCCCAACCGGGGGTTCATCCCCCCCTGGACCCCGTGGGGGTGGGGGGGGGGGGGAAGTCCCCCCCGCTGCAGGGTGTATAGTTTTCCTGGGGTAAACATCTAGCTAAAACAAGGATTTCTGAATCAGGATGAAAATCAAGCTCCACACCCAACAATCTCCCACTTGGAGACTGATTGTAGAAACTCCACCGTTGCTTCATTTGTTGGAAAATGAATCCTATTTGGACCTGGTTGTTTCTCATATTTATCGTCATCCTTGAAGACCAATTGAAACTGAGAATATTCTCAGTTTCTCCTTGGTTACAAATTTTGTTAGCATATCTGCAAGATTCTGGCTAGTGTGTATCTTTTCTGGCTTCAACTGTCCATCTTCCAATACTAACTGTATGAAATGGTACTTGAGTTGTATGTGTTTAGTCCTGTAATGAAATGTTGAGTTCTTTGCAAGATGAATGTAACTTTGTCTATCATTTTATAACGTGCCCATATCATGATTCTTACCCAATTCATCCATAAACCTTTGTAACCAAATCATTTCTTTACTAGCCTCTATAGCAGCAACATACTCTGCTTATATTGTTGAAAGTGCAACAACACTTTGGATTTTTGAAACCCAAATAACAGTTGTTCCACCTAAAGTAAATACATATCCTGTAGTGCTCCTCCTGTTATCTCTATCACCTTCCATATCTAAATCAACATATCCCTATAGTGAAATGTTTGAACCACCAAAGCATAATGCTTGATTTGTGGTACCTCTCAAATATCTGAGAATCCATTTCACTGCCATCCAATGTTCTTTTCCTGGATTGTTCATGCACTTGCTTACAACTCCCACTGCATGTGCAATATCAGGCCTTGTGTAGACCATTTCATACATTAAGCTTCCAACTGTTGATGCATACGGAACTTTAGACATATAGTCCATTTCTTCTGGGGTCTTGGGGCACATCTCCTTACTAAGTTTGAAATGGCTAGAAAAAGGTGTACTAACTGGTTTTTCATTTTGCATATTAAATATTTTCAACACCTTTTGTATGTAATCATTTTGAGACAATGTTAATTTGCGATTTTTCCTTTCTCTACTTATTCTCATACCAAGGATTTGTTTTGCAGCTCCCAAATCCTTCATTGCAAATGAATTTGCCAATTTTATTTTGAGCACATTTATTTCCTGCATGTTAGACCCTGCAACAAGCATGTCATCTACATACAATAACAATAAAATATAGCTGCCATCATTTTTCTTTTTCAGATAAACGCAATGATCACAGTGACATCTAGTATAACCTTGTTCAGACATAAACCTGTCAAATTTTAGATACCACTGCCTTGGAGCCTGTTTTAAGCCATACAAGCTCTTATTTAACCTGCACACTGATTTTTCTTTCCCTTTGACCTCGTATCCTTCTATTTGCTCCATATAGATCTCTTCCTCCAAATCTTCATGGATAAATGTTGTCTTTACATCTAACTGGTCAAGATGTAAATCTTTCGCTACTACAAGACTTAAAATAGTTCTGATTGAAGTCATTTTAACAACAGGAGAAAATATTTCATCAAAATCAATACCTTTCTTTTGTGCAAACCCCATCACCACAAGTCTAACTTTGTACCTATGTTTTCCTCCATCTTCTTCCTTTAACCTATAAACCCATCTATTCTACAATGTTTTTTTACCTGCAGGCAACTTGACTAAGTCCCAAATCTGGTTATGCATTAAGGAGTCCATCTCTTTTTCCATGGCTAGCTCCCACTTCTTCCTGGTTTCAACCTGCATTTCTTCTTCATAACATTCGGGTTCACCAGAATCAGTTAACAATAAATAATATAATGAAGGAGAGTATCATTCAGGAGGTCTACTTATCCTGGTAGATCTTCTAACACCACTTTCAGGTGTTTTAGGTGCCTTTTGTTGTGGTGGTCGTTGATGTTGTTGTGGCTGTTGATTATTATTATTTTCAGACACCTTTACTTTTTCTGTGATCTCATCAAGGACTATGTATTCTTTGTTTTCTTTTTCTTGTTTCTTTTCCTGCAACCAATTCTTATACAAGACCTTTTAATTGAATATTACATCTCTTCTCCTAATTATTTTGTGATTTTCATAATCATATAAGTGATAACCAAAATCATTAACAACATATCCAATAAAGGTACATTTCTTTGATTTTGCCTAAAGCTTTGTTATATTTTCTTTATTAATATGAACAAAGGCCTCACAGTGAAAAGGCTTTAAAAAACAGTAGTTTACCTTTTTACCTGTCCATGCTTGTTCTAGAATACCACCATCCAAGGAACTTGAAGGCCCTCTGTTTATTAGATAAACAACAGTATCTACAGCATCTGCCCAAAATTTTAAAGGCAGTCCTGCATGCAATCTCATGCACCTTGCATGCTCCATGATTTTTTTGTTCATCCTTTCTGACACACCATTTTCTTGTTGTGTTCTTGAAACTGTCTTCTCTCTTCTAATTCCATGCTCTGAACAGTACCTATCCAAATCTTTGCTGCAATATTCACCTCCATTTTCTGATCTGAGACACTTCAACTTCTTTCTTGTCTCAATCTCAACTAAAGCTTTCCATTTCTTGAAAGTATCAAATACATCAGATTTATTCTGAATACAATAAATCCAAGTCTTTCTAGTTGCATCATCAATAAAAGTAACATAATAACGAGAGCCACTGAGAGACGATACCTAAGCAGGTCCCCATACATCTGTATGCACAAGTTCTAATTTTTCGCTCTTCTTTTCTTTCCCAACTCTGAGAAATCTGACTCTCTTTTGTTTTCCATAAATACAATTCTCACATAAATCCAAATCAACAGTCTTCAAAGACGGAAACAAATATCTTGAGTGGATAATCTTCATCCCCTTCTCACTCATATGTCCAAGCCTATGATGCCATAATGTTGCATCTTCTCCTTTGGAATTTAAAGCATTAATAGAGTTAGAAATACCATTGCATAAATACAACGTACCAACCTTTTCGCCTTTTGCTATTACCAGCACTCCTTTGGTGACCTTCCAATTTTATCTGTGAAATTTGTCACACAACCTTCACCGCCTAACTGCCCTGTTGAAATCAGATTTTTCTTCAGATATGGAACATGCCTTACCTTCTTTAATAGACATTGGTTTTCATTTTGTTGTTTTACAAGAAATCTACCCATTCCAACAATTTTACAGGGTTTATCATCACCCAAACGAACTTGTCCAAAATCTCCTTGAACATAGTCATGAAAATATTTCTTATCAAGTGTGGCATGGAAAGAGGCCCCTAAATATACCACCCAGGAATCAGTAACATTTTTGAAAGAAATAATCAAATTATCTTGTAACACTTCACCTGTCACATTTGCTTCATGATTGTTTTCTTGTTGTGTGTCTCCTTCTTTTCCCTTTCGAGATCTACAGTCTTTCTTCAGGTGTCCTTTCTTTCCACATTTCCAGCACACTATCCCCGATCTAGACTTGGATCTGCCTTTCCTTTATTTACAAGGATATCTCGAGCTCTTTCCTCTTTCCATTTTTCTTCCCCTAGACTCTGCACTCAAAGAATTACCTGATGTCTCACTAGAGCTTTTTCGTCGCATTTCCTCGCTAAGGATAGCACCGACAACATCATCAAACTTTAAAGTACTAGATCCAAAGACAGAGTTACTAATGGCCATAACTAAACCATTCCATATTTTTGGAAATGAGAACAGAAATAAAGGAGTCCTAACTTCATCATCAAAGTTTACCCCTACAGAACTTAACTGACTGGTAACTATATTAAAATCATTTAAATGGTCTGCAACAGATCCACCTTCCGACATCTTCATATTAAATAAACGTTTCATAAGAAATACCTTGTTTGAGGCCGAGGGTTTTTCATATAATTTCGCCAACGCCTTAATCAAACCCTCTGTTGTTTTTTCCTTCGAAATATTGAAGGCTATTAACGCCGCGAGGCACAACCGTACTGTTCCGAGTGCCTTTCTATCGAGAATATCCCATTCTGCGTCTGTCATAGCCATCGGCTTCTTTGTTTTTCTGATCAATGGTAGGTACAGATCTTTCTGATACATATAATCTTCCATCTGCATCTTCCACAGTGGGAAGTTTTTCTCGTTAAATTTCTCGACCCTAAATTTACCATCTTCCACCATTGCCTCCACTCGAACCAGGAACCTTTCTTTCCTGTGAGTTTATCATCCAAATAGACCTTCGGCTCTGATACTAGTTGTTAGAAAAATTATGTATTACATAGAAATGCAACACATAAAATATGCAGAAAATACAAGCACGCAAAGCACATAAAACTAGAGAGACACAGATATACGTGGTTCACCTAGTTTGGGCTACATCCACCCCGAACAACCAGTCCTTCCTTTCTATTATCCAGCAAAATGAAGAGACACAACCTACAGCAGATCCGATGTAATATCCTCTGTTCTCTCTCATAGTCTCCCTATCTGTTTCTTGCTCTGAGAATACACATACAATACACAGCTGCAATACAATACCTCGATAGAATGTGAGGGGTTTCCTCTAGGGAAAAAAACCCTAAATCAAACTTATCTCTACCTCTCAAATCATCCGCTTAATGAACGGCCCGTATTGACTAGAATTACTATACTTTTACAAGGAAATTTTACATCTCGTTTTTAGCTTTGTAAGCCATTGGCTCGCCGGGGAACGCTTAGCCCCCGAACCCCCCAAACAAGGGGTCAGCCTCAGACACTCGCGCCGGGGACAAGTCCCCCCCCCCCCCCCCACACCCCCCTGCTGCAGAGGTGTATAGTTTTCCTGGGGTATACATCCGGCTAAAACAAGGATCTCTGAATTAGGATGAAAATCAGGCTCCACACCCAACATGCACTTGCTCCTCATCTGGTGTGAGGAGTATTTTGTACTTTGATAAGCATGGCCCTTCCTCAGCTTCGGTCGCCCTTTCTTCTGATCCCTTTTAATATTTATCCTATCCCAATTTTCATTCAGTTTCTTTTGAAACCAGTCCCTATTCCTTTTTCATGACTACTATGGAGTGCATGGGTTATAATCTAGAGGGATCAAGTTGTAATAGTGCATACAACCTCTACCTCCACCAACTATCAATTATTAAGTTGAAAGAAGAGACCTCCAATGGACAATTCCCCAACATTGAAAAATGATCCTATTCATGGTTGAGGAAATTCAAAATATTCAAGCACAAGTGAATTGTCAATGAGATGAGATTTATGCCCTTCGTTGAAAATGAGTTTAGCGTCAAATTCAGAGGAATGAAGGTGATCAACACAACATTTCTAGAAACTCTCTTGGAGGCCAGTCTGATAAAATGTTTATTTATCCCCCCATCTTATGGTCTCATACTAGAAGTTGTGTTTTTGTGTGGTCAACTTTTTCATGTTTATAGTTGTCGCTTAGTTGGTAAAATGTATGTTAGCAATAGGCTGCTAGATGAATATTTTGTTTCTTTTGTTTTGTCCTCCTTTAAATAATATGCATCTTGGATTACAATGTAAATATTTCCCAAGTATTTTTGTACGACCAAATGTAGATTTAATAGACAATTTACTCATTACTAACCAGAAAAAATAACATATTTAGCATATAATGGAAACAATATATGTTAATAAATATACCATCATCATCTATAAACACTTGCATCCCCTTTATTGAAAATAAGATATTGTGAGCTATTTTTTTCAAAATTAAATATTATACTATCAATATCAACCCAAAAAATTTAATGTCCCAAAATGTTTAAACTATATATATTGTCATGGAAATAAAGCTAAATTTCCATTTAGAAGAGCTTTGGATGCATGTCCTTAAAAAAAATCCTCTTTTTTTCTTATTCTTTGTATTCAGAGAATCTGATTTGGAATGAGCTAAAGTTGATTGAGATGATTCAATTATTGGAAGCTCTTCCAATGGCTTATTTCCTTCCCCTTTTCGAAAGGTGGTCTAAGGGAGAGGTTTTTTGTCAATTTTAGGTAGATAGTGAGCAAAAGAGGCAATTAAGGTGACAACAAGTCCAGTTATAGGTGGAAAGGGTGGATCTGTTGGGATTGTTGGTCAATTGATGATACTATAGGGTAATATATAAGATTATCTCCCCAACCATATTGCATATTTTGAGGCTATTTTTCAAGGATGTTGATGATACTTAGATGTCGCTAAAAAATGGCATTTAGAGCGGGAAATGGCTTAGGCAAAGTTTTTTTTCCACCAATACTTAAATTCCATGTTTGATTCAGCTGGTTAGTCTTAATTAAGTTTGCATCAAAATTAATGGAAAATGATTTTTTTTTTATTCCTACCTTCTTTCCAAACAAATAAAGAAACTCATCTAAACAAATTGCGTGAAATTAATTAAATCTTCTCAATTATAAAATGCAATATGCCAAAAAAAAATACACTTCAAATAATTTTGTGTAATATGTTTAAGTAAGGTCCAAATTAAAGCATAATAAATTTGAGAATGTCAAGAGGAGAAGGTGAAAATGAATTAATTCATGATGAATGGAAAAAATCTTAACAAATTTGACTCATGTTTAGAAATGTATGATCCATATAATTAATTCATCCTTCTATACTAATCAACCTTATTATTATGTAATAACTTTCTTCCAAAACAATATGCCAATCATATCTAATCTTCAAAACATAGTACTTCTAAGATGCATATTTATGCAATAGAGACATGAGTTCAGATGGTCCAACGAATGAAAAATGGTAAGTATGGGTGACAACAAAAACCTAGAATGAACAATCTTCTACCAACATTCTAATTTATTTCATAAATATGATTTTTTTTCTCAATAACAGAAGAAATATATTGTTTAAAACAGGACTTTCATATTGTGAACCTCTTTGAAATAAGTATTTCAAGCATGGCTAGATAGAATATCTTATCTCAACAGTTTTATTAGATTTAGAATTGACATAGGTATATGGAAAGTAATAAACAAACTAAACCACTGAAGTTTCAATATTTTTCATAATCAAGTAAAATTTCTTTATGATCCAAGCTACAACCTTCATATATTTCAACCCACAATTCTTTTCAAAACCCCATGGGTTATCTTAGTAGGGTAAAAAAGGAAAAATATTATAGCACCAATCTAAAAAATACTCTAATGCAAATTATGCCATAAATCCCAATGTTTTTAGTGAGCATGATATACATCAGACCACAAATTTTCCTTTTAAATAATAAAAAAACTAACATGCAAAAACTTTATTATTTTCACACTCCATTTAAAACATAACAAAATTCCTCAATAATATATTGTATAGAGTCATTTGATTTTATTGGAGTGAACGTAGTGAAATATGAAAGTATGAGTGAATGAAAATCACAAAATGTGTCAATGCATAACTAACACATGTTTTCAATGGCCCAAACAAGGTTTTCCATAAAATACAGATGATACTAGTATCATACATATTTGAAGGAGAGATAAAATGCATGGAAATGAACAGGTCGAAGCCAATTCATTTTACTTCAAACCAAAAAAATAAAAAATAACAATTTATCAACGATTTTGACTTACTGACTAGGGAATTTCTTTATATTTCATGAAATAGGACAACAAGCTCATAAAACCATACTAAAATAGGCCAAGATAAACATTTGAAAATGAAATAAATTTACAATAATACTTAATTTTATCATACAAAGTACTCACCATTATTCTGACCTTTCATTTTGTTTGATAACACCACTTGAGCCTAAATACCTTCAACCATTTTGTTGTGCAATGGCCAGGGTATTTGTACAACTCCAAACCTCACATACATTATTAACATCAAATTAGAATATCCAAATGACCAAATGAACCAATTTTATGAACCATAATGAACTTCAAGAGAGCAGGGTGAACTAGAGACCTCTGTCATTAATGCACCACCAAACTCCAATTTAATGTCTTCCTCAATGTGGTGCATATAATAACCAACCTCAATAAATTATATTATAATTTCATTATTTCAACATCATGTGTTGAGCACATTCAAACTCACATAACATACCATACACCTTGCATCCACTATCATGTGTCAACACAAGGTTGAAGCATATGATATATAATATCAATATGGCATACAACTTAACCTTTATACTATGTACATATCTTTGAAATCATACAAAATATTTAAAACATGACACTTGCCATATAACATACATTCTTTCAACCTTACCTTATGACCAACATTATAACATATATGAATAACATACTTTGTCTGATAGCCATGCATTATCAGCCTTTTCCAACCTTTCATGTATGCCAAAAATAAATATATATGTAAATAGGCTTTGTACCATGGGTATATTTGAAATTAAATTCATATTTGAAACTTGTGATAGTGTAATATTATGCACCTATCATGGTAATAGACCATCAATAATGTATACTTGAAATAGAAAATTTCATACCATAAAAGTCATGCCAATCACTCATAATACTTTAACTAATGGGACCAGTCTACTTTAGCTTAGGAAAACACAAGAATATCAATGTTTCCACTACTTTGCAAGCCCATATATCTATATATATATATATATATATATATATATATATATATATATATATATATAGAGACAATTAATGCATGTGCAACGGGAGTTGTGGGAGGTATATGAAAAATCAAGGAGGAGCATTAGAAACAATTAAACTGGAATTATAGGTGTTTCGGAGGTTTAATCATTAATCTATATGTAAATGTTCACTAAGATATGGCAGTTGATATAGATAACAGGAGGATCATAACAAGATATTTTTCATAGGTGGAACAACATTAAGTTGGATTTCAAAATTGCAAAGGGTTATTGCACTTTCAACAACAAAAGTAGAGTATGTTTTTGCTACAAAGGCTAATAAAGAGATGATTTGGTTATAGAGGTTCATGGAGGAATTGGGATAGAAGCAAGTGAATAGTCAGTTTTATAGTGACAACAAGAGTGTCATGCATCTTGCAAAGAAATTAACCTTCCATTTTAATACTAAATATATATGATTCAGGTACCATTAAATATGATCAATTGTGGAAGACGTACAATTGAAGTTCGAAACGATATACTTTACCAAAACTCCTTTAGGCATATTAACAAAGGTAGTAATTGAGGAGAAAATAATTTCCTACCTAATTTTAGTTTCTCTTCAAGCATGATGGTGAATATGGGAAATTCACAAAGTCCAAAGTTGAAGCATAGTATAATAGGTGTAGTAGTGAAGGAGTTTTTGTAATTAGTCTCCAAGTGGGAGATTGTTGGTTGTCGATCAAGATTCTCTTCCCGGCTTAGAGTTATTGTTTTAGTTGCATTTGTACCCTAGTTCCTAATGAGGGGGTTTATGGGGTATTCTCCCACCGTGATTGTCACTGGGGGGTATAGTGGGGGCAATAATAATATCTTAGAGCCCTCCCTAACAGGGGCTCAGGGGAACACCCAATTTTATTTTTTTGGGAATTTTTCATTTTAAAATATTGTAATTTCTTATTCAATATGTAAAATTCATTATTAGGTCACATATATGATAGTATAATTTATGTTAGTGGGTTTTCCCCTCGAAAGAAACCATATTCTTATGATGGAATTATATTACAATTATGTATTACTGAGAAATCATTGTAATTGAGACAATGTATATTGTGAGAGTGAAGAGGAGGTTGTAATGAATGTGTTGTAGGTTGTGTCCCTTCACTTTGTTAGATGGAATAAAAATAAGGATTAACTATTTCTCTATGAACATAGCCCAATTTGGGTGAACTAATTATATTGGTCTCCTTCATATTATGTTATTTATGTTTCATTTCTGCATTCGTTTTTATTTTGTCACTACATTATCTTATTCCTAACACAACCAAGCTACCCATTATGCTTATGAAGGTCATTTGATATCAATCACCAATACTTTCAGCCACCTAAAGCAGAGGAACCAACTTTCATCTACACACTTGGGAATACAAAAATTCGTCCTAGGGAGGAGGATAAGAAGACCAACTACTCCAAGGTTTTCTCCCAATGTGTTGTAAAAGTCCTCCCCATTGAGGTAATAGAGTATTTCATTCATTCCTTCATATTGTTTTTTTATCGTTGTTCATTTTTTGTAGTTATTTCTTCATTTACTGAATAACATGTGTTTGAGAATGAATCATTTACTATAGAGCTAAGGCTTCTAGTTTATTTTCCATATTTTTATGTGGTCTACCAAAACCCTAGATTAGTGAACTTCGTTAATCCTTGCTATAGATTCCACACAATAGAACACTTATATATTATTATCGTAGTATTTATTAGAAAAACATTGTTGTTGGAAATATTTCTTGAATTTCTTCCAAGAAATACTTTCCTCATTAGTGTGCTTTAATTTCTTCAATGGATCCCACCACATAGAATGCTTTCCATGTAGATGGTATGAAATGATCATGGATTCGATATTGGATGAGTAGCCATAGAATTGAAAATATCCTTTGATCCCAAGAAAATAAGCTTCAACATCCTCCCCCCGTTTTTTTTTGCCATCAAAATTCAGCATCTTAAGCTTCCTAAGCTCTCCTTGGAAACTATCTAATTCATGCCTCTTTTTTTATGCTTAACAAGGGACACTTCTAGGATGCTCTTTTATTATTCGAATGCATATGACTTCTTAACTAAATTAGTGTGTGAGTAGTGATGCATTTGAGTTTTTATGGCACTTCTTGAGTGTCTGGCTCTTTTGTAACTATGCCTCTTTTCCCTGAGACCTTATTAACCTCTCATTATCAATTTTGTAACTATGTGCCTCCATATTCAAACTCCTTATGGTTTGTACCAACTCTAATGGCTATATTTTGTCTCTATTTCCATTACACTCCATCTTCTCATTTCCTAAACTAATGTTTGGGTTTAACATCTTTTCCATGACCATAAGTTCCCTATGTAGCTTCCATGTCTTCTTCTCAATCTTGTTCTTTAATCATTATCATTACTTGAGGCTTTATATGGAAGTAATTTCTACAAGAAGTTTCCATATAAATATGTTAGTTAAAAACATCTCATTTTCCAAATCTATAGCATTTATTTAGAATTTAGAAATTATGCACATTGTCATTTTCATAAAGTTGCAAATCAATCTTCTCAAAGTTTGAAGAATACTAAATAATCTATGAATATTTTAATCCTTCATACACTTTTTCCTTCGAATTACCTTTACAATGACTATACTCACGCCCTAGTATAATTTTAGAGCTAAAAGTTAACACTATCAAAATCCATCATTTTTACCCAAATTTTGGACTTCTCTCACTAGCACCATCAAGCTCAAAGGCCAACTTTTATAACCTATAGAATAAAATTTTGCAAGAACTTAGATAACACTCATGATTATTAATACATATCAAATTTCACACTGTAAACTAATGCTTTTTGGAAAATTTTATGTCAACATGGAATTTTCAACTTTGTCCTTTTTACACTTTATACACTTAGAATTTTTCACACACAACTCTCTCTCAAACAAAACAAAATTGAGAAATCTTCATCAATATAAAGGTGTATGGATCATGGAAGAGGTAAAATGTTGACTCAGATAATTTTTCTACATCAATGATTTTGAGTTCCTTTCCATCCTTTGAATATTCCAATAATCCCCCAAAGTTTTATGAAATAATTTAGTTTGACCTATTGTTGCATCTCCATTTGAAACTCTCTGAAATTGACTGAATTCTCCAATGTGTTTCATCATGTTTATTCCATTTATACATTTTCTAGACTTCATCAATATTAGGTTCTCTATTAAAGAGTACCACCCTATTATTTAAAACCCAATTGTATGGAATTTTTTAAATCTAGAGAAAAATTGTCTAATGACCCTCATTAACATTTATGGCCCTAACTATGAACCTTTATTTAAAATTAAACCTAGATCCAACTAATCATGCTCTTTTTATGGCCAAAACAACATTTTGGTTCCAAAATTTTTATATAAATTTATTTTTCTCTATTGGCATGGCACCCTTATTGATGTGCCATATCATGTGACTATTAAATGTGGCATAGGTTGTAACAACCCATCTTAAGTTACCGATAAATATGATTATTAGCACACATACAAATTTTGGGTATGCATGCATCACATGCACTAGTATGCATATTGATTTGATCATATGAATAACTAAGTAAATAATCATCAAAGTTATTAATTACCTCCATAATTATAAAATAATTACCATCAAATATTTATTTAATTTTCATTACTAAAATCATAAATTAAATAATAAATCATTATGAGTAGTCAAATATCAAATTATAAAACTTTGGATAAGATGTGAGGGTTCTCAAAATACCCTCCGCTCAATTCACCATTAAGAGTCAACCAAGATGTGTATGTTTAATTGAAAGGTCGTGCAACTGATGCAAATAACCATTAAAATTTATTTAATATATAATTATTATTCAAAGGGTAGGTAACTGAATCACATAACCATTAAGAGTTCACTCACGAAATATTTAATTAAAATACATGCGATTAACTCAAATATTAATATATATTTTTTCTTATGGATAAGAGAAGGGATTTTTCTACAAAGGGATGAAAAACTTCCCTTTATAAATAAATAAAATTGAGAATGATGGGGAATTTGTAATATAAATGAGAAACTATGTCAATCATAGGAAAATGGAGGGATGAGCCTTGGGGCTCAGAATTCATCTATAGGTCTACAAGATTAGGCATTGTTATTTTATTTTTGGGCACGGGGACTATAAGACTTCAACCTCGAAGTCATCTGGGCTTGGGAGCTGGAGAGGCTAATCCTAGATAGGCAGGGAGGAATTGGTCAGTTTCGTAATTGAAACTCAAAACTCAGATTTGGCGACAAAACGACTTCAACTGAGATAAGGGAATATGTATATATATATATATATATATATATATATATATATATATATATATATATATATATATATATATATTTAAATTGTTATGTTTACTTATGAATTTTATTGAAAGAAATATTTTTATATAAATGATAATGCAATGATAGGTATTTCACATGTGAATTCATTTAAACTAGTATGTTTAATTATGAACTTGATTGAAGGAAACATGTTGCTATAATTGACAATGAAAAGGTAGGTATTACATGGGTATCCACCTATCAAAATTTTACATGGTCATGTCATATTTGTCATTTCTTACTTACCATATTAGGTCCTTTATGGCCCTCCTTTACCTTCCTCTACTTTATTTTTATTATTTTATTTAATACATTTGTGAGTGACTTGTACTCCTTTCCATTTTCCAACACTTATCACACTTTTTTACCATAGATGGGATAGTTTCTGCCACTTTATCCTAACATCCTCCACTTGGTGCACTATTATTGGCCAATGTGATTAGTGGGGATACCATCTTTGATAATCTTAAATTGGTGCACAAGTTTCCATACGTATATATTAGATCAAAGTTTGATATCTATTATGTGGCCATAAATTTACTATGGTCTCGTAACCACTTACCAACCTCATATTTCCCAAGGGAAACATGTCACCCTAATAATGATTGTGGATGTTATGCAACCCTTTTCAAAATTTCCTATCATGGGTTCATAAACCGCTTTTGTTAGTTTAGTCAATTTTCCATTGTAGAATTTATGATGTAACTACTACCTTTCAACCTTAACTCCACTTAGAAGCACCCTGATGCCTTTGCGTCATATTTCCAATCCATGTTTCTTGTACAATGTTGTGTCATAGTTTTTCCAAAAATTCAAAACTAAATATTTTCTAAAAATACTACTGACTGCCATTGATTTTCTAGGCTTGGCATAAGTAACTCATTTGATTTCTATATTCATTTCCTCTATTGTTTAATTTATCCCAATGGCCTACTAATTTGACATCATTATGTCCATTTAGGTTTGGATTTCATCCAAATTTGTAGAATTTTCTCCCAATCTTATTTCTCCCCAATTTATTTCACAAGCTAAGCTCTATAGCCATGAATTTATAAAACTTGTGCCTATTCATTGTCATATAAATGTTGTCTCATACCATATGGGAAATTAAAACTCATGAATTCTTTAGTTACAATCTTTACACAATTTTCCACATAATCATTTTACCAAACACTTATTTTGCAACCTATAATTTCTTCCTCTACAAGTTTTTGTTTCCAACCCATACACGCCCAGTGCAACCCTAGCACTATAACCAAAAGCTCTAGTTTCTAGCCCATATAGTTCTAGTTTTGTAACCTCATTGTGGTACCACTTTGTAGCATACCCAATACCCTCTGTAAATTGTTAAGTATATGGGGCACATCAATTTTTCGTTCTATCAACTCAAATTTTTAATTGGATACCTTTTTATCCCATTATTAATGAATTAATCACTAGTACATTTGGCAGAAATTCCGACACTTTTGCCATAATGTTGGAAATTTCTCCAATTTCTATCAATTTTTCAAATCCCGCCACAAACTGTCACTATACCAACGTTTGGGGATATCGTCACTTGTGCGATGTTTATGTTTATCATCGGAATTGCGACGTTTTAAACACTCCGTTGGTCTTACGACGTTTATGGGACGAAACATCGGAATTGCGACGTCGCCTACACATTCGTCCGTCTTGCGACGCTTGGGAGAAACCGTCGGAAAATTGACGTTTCTCATATAGACGTTGGTCGTGCGACGTTTTGAAGCCAAACATCGTAAGACTGACATCTATATGAGAAACGTCGCTTTTCCGATGGTTTCTCCCAAGCGTCGCAAGACCGACGTTTAAACAACATAACATTTTAATATGAAAATAATTGTATTATTTAACATTTTATTAATATAAATATGATTTATTTGGATATAATAAATATTGCATCATTGGATAACATTTTTTTGGTTGGACAACAAACTTGCACATGAAAAAAAATTACATGCGTGGACATGTAAAGTATTACTTTATTAACTATTGTTCAACATTTGAATATGAAAACATTATATTATTTAACATTTTGTTTATATAAATATGATTTATTTGGATATAATGAGTATTACATTATTGGATAATGTTTTTTGTTGTTGGAAAACATGCTTATACATCAAAAAATTTACTTTACACAAGTATACATGAAAACTTGCACATTTTGGTATATTATTCCAAAGGCTGGACATGCTTGGGATCTTTTAAATCCTTGATTACAACTTGGTGAGATGAAAACTCTACTATTCTACTTTTACTTGAATGAGTGATTTGATATTTTAATTGAAGGTTACAACAAAGTCTCGGAACACATAATACATTATTGAAATGTATGTTATATTCCTTAGTTGTTAAAGACCCTACATGACCAACAACAGAAGAAACAAAAAAAAAAATTGGTGTTACAATCATTACAAGGAATAAAATTGCATTTATGCTTAACCATATAATAATATGCTCTAGAATGAATAAGCCACTCATTGGAATAAGAAGTAGAGGATGCATTGAAATAGAAACAAAAAGCAAAAGTGTATTTCCAAAAGAGCTAAGCCTGGGTGAAATATTTTGTGGAAACAAAAAACATGATAAGCATATCTCAGCGTAGGTTTGACCTTTTGACATTTGGTGTGTAAGATGAGCGTGAGAACCAACTATAAAAGTCAAACATAAGTTACTAAAATACTCCATGGTTAGGGACTAATAAAAATAAAATTCACCATCCTTTCAAAAGTATTACATCTATATGAATACATTTTCCAAGGGACCTCACAAGTATATGAGAAAAAATATACTAGCATAACCTCAAAATAGAAAGTGAATGCAAATTAAGTGAATTAGGGTTGTTATGTTGTTCAAATATCAATGGATATTTATTTTAAATAGAAAATGAATAATTCAAAAGGTATTCATGCAAGGGTAAGTATGAGTGGACTATGATGGAAGGATGTGATGTCAAAGGTCATGAAATATCTATTCCTCACTAAATCTACTTCAATTGTTGTTCCTAATATCCCCAGCGCTATGGGAATATAAGGAATGAAGGATTTTTGTTATGTATCAGGTAATTTTTGTTACAATTAAATTAAAGGCCATGAATCATTGTTTCAGATGAGATCCATATTCCAAAGTGTACAATAGGGTCATTGTGATTGCCCGGACGAATTTCATCTTATTGTAAATATCATCTCTATTTTGTAAAATTAAAATCACTGATAAATTAGGAAACATATTCCATATTTTGGGGAATGAGAATTGATTAAGGGCGTCTAGTTGATATTAATGTCATATTGTGCACTTTAATGAACTGGATGCATAATAAATTCGACTAGAAAAGGAATCGTTGGGAACCATACTAATATATGCATAGAGAGAATCAAAACTAAATGAACTCTAGTTTTGTTGACAACCAGCTAATAGGGGTGATGAAGAGGGTATTCTCACATAACCAAAGGAAGTGGCTAAAATTTTTAATGGGAGAAAATTCATGACTCTACACATATTGAAGAGGCAAGCATTGGAATTAGAAGGCACGAGAAGAGAATTATTTAAGGGGTATTTCTTTTTCAAGGCGGTTCTAGGGGGGAGGAATATTTTATTTCGAAAGAGATAATTCACTCTGTAGGAGGGTGCTCGTATCATTTTTACTAAGTTGTCAACACCTGGGTACCTTGTGCAAGTTCGGGCAGCCCGTTTGTCGTTTTCTCCCTTGTGGCATCGTTCGGTCAGCCGCACCATGTCACGTCGTGTGAGGGCACCCGACCAAGCGCGTTCGAGTTGCGATGTTTCGTTCGGTTGCCTTGTGGACATTCAAGCAGCCTGTTTTTCGTTTTCTCCCATGTGGCATCGTTCGATCGGGTGCGCTGTGTGAGGTCACCCGGTCGGGCACGTTCAGGTCGGCCTGTTTCATTCGAGGGTGCCCATATCAGTTTTGCTAAGTTATGCCCACCCGGGTGCCTTGTGCATGTTCGAGCGGCCCATTTACCATTTTCTCCAACATGGCATCGTTCGATCGGGCACAATGTGTCGCGCCGTGTGAGTTCGCCCGACTGGGTGCATTCGGGTCGGCCCGTTTCGTTCGAGGGTGCCCGTATCAGTTTTTCTAAGTTGTGACCGCCTGGGTGCCTTGTGCACGTTCGAGCGGATCGTTTGTTGTTTTCTCCCTTGTGGCATCATTCGTTCGGGCGCGCTGTGTTGCGCCATGTGAGGTCGTCCGACTGGGCGCATTCGGGTCGAGTCGTTTCATTTGAGGGCGCCCGTATCAGTTTTGTTAAGTTGTGACCACCTGGGTGCCTTGTGCATGTTCGAGTGGCCCTTTTTCCATTTTCTCCCTTGTGGCATCGTTCAGTTAGGCGCGTCGTGTCACGCCATGTGAGGGCACCCGACCAAGCGTGTTTGGATCGGGTCGTTTTGTTCGAGGGCGCTTGTATCAGTTTTATTAAGTTGTGACTGCCCGGGTACCTTGTGCACGTTCAGGCGGCCCGTTTACCATTTGCTCCCTTGTGGCATCATTCGGTCGGGCGCGCCGTGTCATGCCTTGTGATCAGGTCACCCGACTAGGCGCGTTCGGGTTGGGCCGTTTCATTCGAGGGTGACCGTATCAGTTTTGTTAAGTTGTGACCGCCTAGGTGCCTTGTGCACATTCGGGTAGCCCTTTTTCTGTTTTCTCCCTTGTGGCATCGTTCGGTTGGACGCGTTGTCTCACGCCGTGTGAGAGCGCCCGACCAAGCACGTTCGGGTTGCATTGTTTCGTTCGAGGGTGCCCGTATCAGTTTTTCTAAGTTGTGACTGCCTGGGTGCCTGGTGCACGTTCGAGCGGCCTGTTTTCCATTTGCTCCCATGTGGCATCATTTGATCGGGCGTGTCGTGTCACGCTGTGTGAAGTCACCCTACCGGGTGCGTTCAGGTCGGCCCGTGTAATGTTCCAAATGGGGAAAAATAGGCTCAGTAGGGAATATCTTAAGATATTCCACTATGGAATCACAGAAATATGGAAGCACACCAGCAATTCTAAACTAGAGATAGACTGGTAGGGGATTTACTAGTTATATCACCTCTAAAGAGAGGGTGAAAACCAGAGGCTTCCTAGCTCGTTACAGACTCTGTCTATAGAAGACTGATGAAACACAGCAAGTGTGGGAATGACACACTCCTCTTGGATTTTTCTACCCTTGGGAACCTTAGATCTTCAGATCTAAATAATGAGTCCAAAGAGGAGCAAAAACCAACCAAGGAAGAAGCGGAAAATTCCACTTTCGAGAAAATCAGCAAGAGGCTCAGTGAAAATGTTGTATAAGCACATGGTTGAAAAAATAAAGCAGTTCAGGGCTTGGTTCCCATAGATTTTTTTGTGTGGGACTTGTGTCAGGAAAAAAAATGAATTTAAGACCCTTAAACAGATCTCCCAGGAAGCTGACTAGCTAAAAATCAGCTAATGAGAAGAGTTGCTGCAACAAGGAAACCCAGCAACCAGAATTGCACAGTTTTTCCCAGTAATCACTGGAGACCAACCATAAGGCTCAAAATTCAGTCATAGAACATCATATAAGCATTATTAAATATTCTCCCATTAACATACAGCAAATCACATGTAATAATAGTGTAGAAATCCATTAAAATGACATCTCCGGCATTCATAAAATTGCAGAAAGGAATGGAAAACGTTTCTCTATGAGTGCTTCAGCAGTTAAACTTTAGAACTTAGATCTACAGCATATCTATGGCCGTAACATCAGATACATACCATATCTGGAAACTACTCAGCCTCTTTTACAATTCCCCTTTGGGGTTTTAACGAAATAATGCACTAGAAAGTGTAGATCTCACTTTTAATACATAGAACTGCAAAAAACTTCCAGAAATTTCTGACGAAGAGTTTTATTACAGTATATCAGATTTGAACAATATATTTCATCAAGCTACAATATTAATCTTCAAGATGAGAGGCAAGCCTCAATCATTTGAGATCTATTACAAAGAGAAAGTCAAATAATACTAGCAGCAGCACATGAAATAACGCAGTACCCAAAGGGGTAGTGTTGTAGCTTGAGTAGGATATGAAAATAATGTAAATATACAGATCTGAATGTAAAATGGGAGTAAGATCCTCTTCCGGGTGGTCACAAGACACCCTCCCTGAGAGAAATCTCCTCCAAAACAACTAGATCTTGCAGATCTAGTTCACCACTTGCTGCAACTCGTAGCAGCTGTAAAACCCTCAATAGGATCAGCGCTGCTAATAGGGGTATAGCTTGGCCAACAATTTTGGATAGTGGGAAATGCAGCACAATTCCCTCCAAGAGCTTCTCAAGGAAGGAGGGAGGATTCCTAAACAGGAAATCCTCTCTTTCTCTAGCTAAACAACCAA
This sequence comes from Pinus albicaulis, assembly GCA_034641835.2. Taxonomy (NCBI): domain Eukaryota; kingdom Viridiplantae; phylum Streptophyta; class Pinopsida; order Pinales; family Pinaceae; genus Pinus; species Pinus albicaulis. The sequence continues at coordinate 604,516,984 of CM076577.1, forward strand.
GAGAAGTAGAGTTGCTCAAGCAACCTCTAATTCGAAAAAACTTCAACAACCTTTACATGAGCCTCCACCTCCATTTTATAACTTGGAGTCTTCTTGGAAAACCCTAAACCACCTCAATTGAGTTAACCCTTTTCACATTATATCCTCCTTCTAGAATTGTGTTGGGTCTTCAAAATGGCTTGATCCCTGTTCACACACAAGTGGATTTTATTGAGAAAGCCCTGATTTGTCTCTGTTCACATTGGGCACTGATTTATTTTTGAGTTTTAGGGGTATTTCATGTCCTCCCCTCCATTTTATTCATCAATACATAAAATTAAGACAAAGTGAAATATTCCTATTAGCTTGGGCTAACTAGGAATATTACAGCTCGTTTCGTTCGAGGGCGCCCGTATCAGTTTTGCTAAGTTGTGACCGCCCGGGTGCATTGTGCACGTTCGGGCAGCCCGTTTTCCATTTGCTCCCATGTGGCACCATTCGATCGGGCGCGCCGTGTCATGCCTTGTGATCAGGTCGCCCGACCGGGCACGTTCGGGTCAGGCCGTTTCGTTCGAGGGCGCCCGTATCAGTTTTACTAAGTTGTGACCGCCCGGGTGCCTTGTTCACGTTCGAGCGACCTGTTTGCCATTTTCTCCCTTGTGGCATCGTTCGGTCGGGCGAGTCGTGTCATGCCATGCGAGGTCACCCAATCGAGCATGTTCGGGTCGGTTCGTTTCATTTGAGGGCGCCCGTATCATTGTTTCTAAGTTGTGACCGCTCGGGTGCCTTGTGCACGCTCAGGTAGCCTGTTTATCGTTTTCTCCCTTGTGGCATCATTCGGTCGGGCGCGCCATTTTGCATTATGGGATTGCGCCTGACCGGGTGCGTTTGGGTCGGGTCGTTTTGTTCGAGGGCGCCCGTATCAGTTTTTCTAAGTTGTGACCGCCCGGGTGCCTTGTGCACGCAATTCGGGCAGCCAGTTTTCCATTTGGTCCGTTGTGGCATTGTTCAATCGGGCGCAACTAAACCTATTTAACCCCTAACCCATTTAACCCCTAAACCCTAAACCTATAAACCCTTAACCACTAACCCTTAAACCCTTAACCCCTAACCCATTTAACCCCCTAAACCCTAAACCTCTAAACCCTTAACCCCTAACCCCTTAAACCATATTTCCCAACCGGCCTAACCCATTTAACCCCCTAAAACCCTAACCCATTTAACCCGCTACCCTAACCCTTAACCCCAAAAATGATTAACTACTAAATCCCATAACCCCTTAAACCTCTAAACCCCTAAACCCTAAACCTATAACCCCTTAACCCCTTAACCCCTAACCCCTAGCTAAAATCCTTAACTACTAAATCCCCGAAGCCCCTAAACCGCTAAATGTGTGCCTAACCCATTTAACACCCTAAACCCTAAACCTCTAACCCTTAACCCCTAACCCCTTAAACACTGATTCCCAACCCCCAACCCATTTAACCCCCTAAACCCCTAAAACCATAACCCATTTAACCCCCTAAACCCTAGCCCCATTAACCTGTAACGACCCCTAACCCCTAAAATCCTTAAATTCTAAATCCACTAACCCCCTAAACCTCTAAAACCCTAACCCATTTAACCCCCTAAACCCCAAACATCTAACCCCTAAATCCCTTAACCCCTTGATCTGCTAGGGGTCGGTTACCTTGATATTAATGGTGGTGTATTCATACTCCTTCTGAATAACCAATAAAGGGTCAAGGAAATTGACCAATATGTTGTCAAGTTTTATCTTATCCATCTCTGGGGTAAGCTACTTTTCAACTAACTCCACTTCTTTTGATCTCAATTTTTCCAATTGCTTCCTTCTCTCATATGATACCTGAGCCTTTTCCTTTCTCTTCCCTTCTAATTCTGTAATAGTGTCATAATGATGCCAGCCAACTTCTTTGGAAAGCCTTCCTAGCAGATAATACTTGTGACATGGCTGAAGCCTCAACACTTTCAGAGCATCTGGAATGACCATTCTCTTCCCCTAACCCCTAAGCCCCTAATCCCTAATCCCTAATCCCTTAACCACTAAATCATTATTCACCTAACCCCTAACTGCGCCTAAATCCCCTAACCCCTAAGCCCCCAATCCCTAATCCCTTAACCACTAACTCATAATTAATATTCCCCTAACCCCTAAATGCACTTAAATCTGCCCTAACCCCCAAATCCATAATCATTTGATGGATCTAGGACTTGCACTATTCTTGGGATTTTTCCATTTCCTTGGAGTCATCTCCTAGGACACATTTGACAAAGATCAAAGCCCCTTGTAATACTTCAGATATTTTATAAATATCTTTACCACACCTAAGATGTAATAACACTTCTTCCTTGAGTTAAATAAGTGTTGGGCACAACATGATCTATCTTACTACAGCCCTAGGATCCTCCCCATAGTCACCAAATAGGCCCTTAAAGGGATGTGGCACACATCAAGAGGCCTCCTACCTTGCCACACTGCACTCTAGCTTCCCTCTATTAAAAAATATTATCAAATACTAATCATGCCTATTCTATGCTGAAACATTTGGTATATAGGTAAACAAGAGAATTCTCCACAAATATATTTGAGTCCAACCTAACTTTAATGAAGATGATATATTGGAACTGCATTGTAAACTACCATATGCTACAAAATTAGTGGAAAAGGTGAAATTATTGAGTGTCATCCCATTATGTTGCATCTAATTGAACAGTTTCAACAACTCCTCACAAATACCATTGTGAGCATATTATTCATCACAGAGAATACCTTCACATGCTAATACTTCAACATAGCTGACATTTTTATATCCGACCCCTAAGCAACATAGCTGACATTTCTATATCAATCCTCCCAGCATCAAATTGTTTAAATATGGATAATTCACTAGTGTTAACCATATGCCAAAATAAAGGGTAACACAGGCTCCAACTAATTAGATATGTTCTCAATATGTAAGGATATTTACTAAGTGTGTTACATGAATAAAAAACCTTGCATATTGAGCGTGTTACATGAATAAACAACTATTATGATTCTTGATCATGGTTGCAAATGAAATATTTAAAATACAACATAATTTAATAGTGTAAAGTTTAAAACTCCTTTTAATAAAGCATGATGATTTAGTAGGGTAGAAGGATTACTATATGCAAAAATCGGTTCATTATTTACTCATATAATTTTAATTGCTTCTCAAAAATATATGTTTTATTTTTTTTATTGTAAATATCTTTAAACAATCAAAATAAACAAACATTTAATTATTTAGAAATTATTTTAATTATTTAAAAAATATTATAATTATTAAAAAATATATATATTTAAATTAATTTGAGTGGCCTTAAAAAAAAAACATGTGTTTCATTTCAAAACGTCAAAAATTTTCAAATCTCAAAAGTTTTAATTTCCCTCATTCATTTCCCTCCGGTTGCATGGTTTTTCCAAGGAAGGAGGGAGGATGTCGCCATACTGTCGCCGATTTTGAGGAAGGATGCAGCCATATTATTGCAGGTTTGGAGGAAGGATGCGGGAGATTTTTGCCCCAAGTCGTGCTCATGGATCTGGAGCCTGGCACCATGGACAGTGTGAGGATCTCTGCATTGCTCTCATCTCCACAACTCCAAAAATAGGTACTATTATTCTTCAATACAACAAGAATTTTTGCAGGTTGGCGTTTTAGCTTTTTTTAGGATCTTGTCTCATGGGTCTGATTGTAATTTTTTCTATTGGGACTGACTTTGGTGGTACATTTAGAGCATTAATAAAATGAAAATATGTAGATTTCTGGAGTCTATTTTGGTTATCAAGGTCTTGGAAGGATTTTATGTATGCAACCCATTACCAACCCGATCTGATGAAACAAATGCACAGTGGCCTCTGTGGGAGCTTATAAGCCTATTCCAGGTGTATTTTCCTTGGATCTGCCTCTCCAAGGGAACAATACCCAACTGCGATCTCGATCTAGTTTCCCAGACAATATATTTTATCTCTTAGGTATGAACAGAACCAGCGTCACAGGCCATCATTATTGTACTATATTTTATCGTACTATAAATAACATGAAAACCTAGTCCCATTCCCTTCCATTCCGTCCATCTCCTAATTCCCTTCCCTACACACAAATTTATTTTCTCCTTTCCTCGTATATTGAATCCAGAATTCCACAGAGAAATGTGTCTCCAGATCGATCCCCGCAACAAATATTGTAGCTCCAACCAGTCGTACTACAGCAAGCAAAAACCAGTAGATTTTCCCCAAGATTAATTCTTGGATCTCTCCACTTAGGTCTCCTTCGCCACAATGGCCCAATAGCCCTCATTGACTCTGCCACTGGGAAAACCACCACATTCCTCCGACTATGGCAGAGTGTGAAGTCAAAGATTGAAACCCATGGACCTTTATCATGTTTTTACAAACAATAAACTGCATTCAAGAATCACTTACCTCAAGGAAAAGTTGAAACCCCAATTGTGGTCAAAAATCCTTTGAGGGAGATCTTTCTGAGGAAAAACATAGGTGGTTTCTAAAGTATGTTGCAGACCTTTCTCAAGACTTTTGTCCAATTTCTCAGGTAAGTGTTTGCATCAATTTTCAATTGCCTTAGGCCACCTAAAACATCCTTCAGTGAGGTATAATGATATAACTCTAAGGACAACTCTGGCTTTATGATACTTAATGAAGGAAAATTTCCAGATTTCTGTAAAGGAATTATACCCAAGAAGATAGAGAAATTCTTCAATAACTCTTAGGTTAAGCCACACTTTGGTTAATGGTATATAAAACTTGAAAAAATTCCAACTTTTTGATTAAATGATAATTCTAGGATATGTTTGTAACTATGTTCAAATACTAGTCTGAATCAAATGGAAAATCTAGTTTATAATATGCAATAATATATTCCAGATAATCTTAAATTGACACACGACCTTATGTAAAATATAACTCTATTGAACATGAAGCTTAAGGTAAATCACAATTTGATCTTTAGTATGTAAACCTTGAAAATAAATTCCAATTAGGATTATGAATAGACAAGTGTAAAGTGTGAGTGGGATTATGTGAAATACTTGTTCAAAATTGCTTCATTGGGATAGAGGCCTCTCTCTAACATATTGTTTATCAGCTGGTCTGCCTCAGGGAGTCTGCATGATTTTCATAATCCTGCAATTAAGGCACTATAAGTATCTACAGTAGGTTGACAATGCTTCTCCATAATTTTGACAAGAAGCTTAAATGCAAGAACATTGTTTATTTCGAGCGGCATTCCATCCAGGTCATGAATTTCATCAAGTTATCAGGATCTGAACTACCTACTGTATCCTCATCAAGAATCAAGTGTTCTGTTTGTATCTTGTTTTCTTGAACTATACCATTCATAAGCTCACAATAAGTTCGATAATTAGGTTGGCATCCTAGATTCAAGAGAGTAATATGAGTTTATAAAAGAGCTCGAAACTTCATGCTATTGACTATAATCCTTCAAAGCTAAAGATCTACCTCAAAATATTCTTATAATTCTATATTCCAACTAACATCAATCTCCCTAAAATTATACAAAAGTGCTCTGTCACCTTTGAAGCTATCTTATATGGATGTTTAAATTTGCAAATTCAGATATTCCTTGTATTGGCCTTAAAAACTCACCAAGTTTTCCTGCAAAATTATAATTATGTTTCTCTGGCCCATGACCATTCCAAAATACACCAGTTTGAATAACATTGATTCCTCCATCTTTGTACTTTACCATGAAATCTAGACACATCTCTCAGATGCTTTGGAGGTAATATATGGATCCAAAAATTAAGAACGGACACTATCCATTAATGAGAAAATCTCTCCTTTCCTAATGCACCATTGCTGATTTGGTATTTAAGCTTCCATGATCTTACTTTAATCTATTCCACCTTATATGGAGAATGGTGACAAGATATTCTATAGATATTTCAAACTGATTCCTTCTAAAGCTAGTCATCTCACCATCACACAAACCTTGCCTTGCACTGCTCCTTATGTTCTGTAGATATTAATGACAAAAATATGCCTTTTGGGATAAAGTAGAGGGCAAGGTGTTCATCATAATACTGGTGCAGTATTCACCTAAAATGTTGTACACATAATTCCAATCTTTGAGCATCCTCGAGAGACATCAACTTTATCCTCCCAATGTTCTACAGGTTGGAAATAGTTCTATTTTGTCTGAAGTATTCTCAAGGAATAAACCTGAGATAATCTTGTGCAAAGGTTTTACATTGAGAGAGGAAGAAACTGAGTACTATTTAGTTGAAAAAATGTAGAATTTCCAATGGGAGGGCCCTCATTTTTCAATTTACAATTTTTTGAAAGTCACTCTCGTGTGAAGAAATCATTGTCTATTTTAAAATGTAGGCTAAATTCATAGTGAAGAAAACCCGCCTTTATGGGATTTAGTATAACTCCATCACTGAGTCATCTTGTTCAAAATGAGGGAGTGTATCATCTAAGATCAGGTTCAAAAATTAGATAATGATGTTTTTTTACTGGAATGAACCCTCTAATCAAGGCCTAAGTAAACAATCTCTGTAGAAAATTTGGTTTCTCCATGTCAACAACTTATCTATTTGCTCTCTTTCTTTATATGAAATTGACTTCCCATGAGCATTTTAAAACGAACCACCTTTATTGGAAATCATCGAGGAAAGTCTGGTTTGCTTGTGTTGTTGCAATCTATGTCATTTGAAGCAAAGTTTCATTTTTTTTTACACAGACTCTTGATTCTCTTTTTGCAAACATGAAGGAGAAAAGGATGAGGGCACAACAGGCTCAGACAGGTGGGAGACAAACAAACTATCTCATTCAAAAAAGAAACTTTGGAGGTCGGAAAAGGAAATTTTTTGGTTACCAAAGAAATTTCACGGAATGCCAGAGATCAAACTAATCTAGAAGTGTCATGATGCATCAACTGCCTGTACTAATTACATCCTTTTCGAATGAAGTACATACTGAGTTGGTTGCAAGGTGCTCCTGATTCATGGTGGCGCATAAGCTACCAAAATATAAGAAGGTGATGTGTTAAGTAGCACAAAATGATAGCTGCAAAGTTGCAGGCCTTCCAAGATTAAGCACATGGTATTTTGAGATTTTGGTTGTTCACAAGTCCATTTTTTTTCCAGGTATTTTCTAAACAGATATTATTTGGCAAAACTGTTCTTCAGTGAAGAAAGATATTTGGTCAAAACCTTGTGTCAATTTTTTTATTGTGGAGCTAGCTAGTAAATCATTCATTACAGGAAACTTAAACTTGCACCAGCAAATTTTTGGTGATTTATATACTATCACTATTTAATGTTGTACAAAGGATCAATACAAAACTGTAGGTTGAAATTCAGACTATCAAATGTGTTATGGTCTATTGACATTAGGGTCTCTATACTCATTATATACTTTGGTAAAGGCTTCAGCAATTGAATTCATGACATTTCTTTAGGAAAACACAGGTTCAAATTATTTATGTGTTGACTTTTATGTTTAACAGTGATTTTAAAACCAGTGCAAAATTCAAATCCATGGTTGATGCGAGACTGTTGGGGGTATGTTTTAAGAATATTTGGTTACGGTTGTGCATATCACATTTCTTGCTTTGATTTCTTGTTATTACTTCATTTGAGAAAGGTGCCCATTGATTTCTAATGAGATGATGGATGAATTACTAGTCTTCTATTTATTATAAATGACATCTGTTATGCATAACTGAGAAATTTCCTATCCAGTTTAAAGAGGATATTTTGCATTGATAAATGATATCTTTTTTTCGAGGTGGGGGGGTGGTGAGACATTAAACAAAATCTGTATGCCATATGGACATTTTAAACAAAATTCTTCTCTTTGCATTACCCACACCAAAGGCTTTGTCAATGTGGAGGTTATTGAGAAATGTAGCTCAAACAGGAACTCCTGGACGTGTGGGAAGTGGTTTGAGACATTTCATTGGTGACCACATTGGAAAGGTGGTCACTAATTCCATCTTGTGATTTCACTTGAAAAATTAAAATAAAAATGACTGTCTAATGTTTTGAAGTCAACTTAGTCTTAAGAGTCTAAATGAAATGTTCTAGAAGTTCCAGAACATTAGTGACTTAAAATCTTAGATTGGGATTTAATCTTAGCCATACATATCAAGAATGAGATAGGTGGAAAGCTAGGATTGAGGAGATTAGTTATATTCTCTCAAAGAAAAAAGAGGACAAGATAGGAAAAGTCAAACTCATAGGAGAAAAGAACAAGAGAATTGGAGGAAGGAAGAGTGCATTCAAGGAGAAGAAGAGCAGATTGCTAAAGAGACTACTTACCGGCATGCCCTACAGGTCGTACCATTGTTGTAGACATATTTTCTTCATGCACAGGCCATGCACCTTCAGATCTAGTCATACACAGTCTTGCTGGAGTGTGCTTTAGTGTTGACAGGAGAGGAAAAGAGATTTTATGTCCAAAGGCAGTAGAAACAGAGCAAGACATATTGTTATATATGTACCCTATTTTACACAGGTTGTACACTGTTGTTTGAGATTATTTGATTGACTGCATAGTTGTTGGTTCAAGCAGGCTGCAGAGGCCACCTTGTAAGCTTTGATAAAATGATAAAAATTTGATTAATATGAAAAATCGCTATGTATGTATTTTATTTCATCCACTGTTCATTTCTCGGCTTTTGTGTGATTGATGCAATGTTCAGAAATTTGATTTTCTACCTTTAAATAAATTATGTTTTGAGATATTTAATGAGATAAAATTAGGAAACAAATCACCTAGGTTTGAAAATTTTACAAATTCTATCATTGGAGTTCAAGTCACTGAGTTTATGTGAATTGCTCAACCCTCATTCCAGTACTAACATTGCCAGCATTTTCAGTGTCATGTCCTGTGTGATGTCTTGTTAGGTCCCTATATTACTATTATAGTACCTTATTGTTGTTAATGTAGCCCCCTTATTGTTATTATTGTACCCTTGTAACCCCCATATTGTTATTATTGTGCCCTTAAATTATTATTGTTAGGTCGGCTAGGATTACATTGTGGCCCCACTAGGATAACATTATGGCCCCATGGACTCCTATATATAGAAAGGAGGTTTTGTAAATTGTATCATCCAAGAATTGTTCATTTATGTAATGTATTGGAGGTTGCCCCCTCGAAGTGGCTCATTTCTAAGGCGTTGATATCTCTTTTCTTCTATTTTTGGAGCTGGTTACACAACATTTGGTATCAGAGCTTTGGATTCTAGGGTTTCGTTGCTCTAAACAGGTCATCGTGGCATTTTCGCTATAATTTTTTTTCTGTGAAGGTTCAAAATCTGAAATTTTTAGGGTGCGAAGCAGAAATCCTGAGGAAACTCGTCAAAAAATTTTAGAGCTTGGTTCGCAATATTTTCAGAGATATGATATGTAGAAGGTAGTACTTTTTCAAGCTCCCGAATTTCATCTCAAAGAAGTGATCGTGGGAAAATATTCATAACTCTCTCTCTGAGCATTGGATTGGAGTGCCGTAAAAAGTGGTCGCAATCACATAGACTGTAGTTTCTTGGCTATCAATTTCAGAGCCAAAGTATGAAACAATGACACTTGGAAAATCGTACAAGTTCACTCTACTGAACTAGTCCATAATTAGTTCATTGTGGGAGATTGGACACAACTTTGGCTTGGAGAATCAAATTTAGGTCAGACATGTGGCATTTGAAAGAGAATTTAGAGGGCTATGTCAGTGCCAAAATTCAAATATTGAAGTGCTACAATCATAGAGATAATCGAATTTCAATGTCGAGCTCCTCAAAAGCAAGAAAAAGGTGTGTATTATTTTTTCCGAATTTCATAAGTCTTGTTTGAAGAATCAATTTGAATTGATTCCAAGGGCATATTGTATAATAGATATCAGTATTGGGTTCTAAAAGATGCCCTGTAAAAATAATTCAACACCCATTAAGCCTTCAGAAGGCTCTACTATGACTCATGAAGATGAAGAATTGCAACATGATCTATCAAAATTACAAGAGCAAGTGCACCAAATTTCGCTCTCGCAAAGAGCAACAAAAATTGAAATGGAAGTTTTGAAGAAAGGTGTGGAAGCGAAGATGGACAGTTTGAAGAAAGGCATGGAAGATAAGATGGATGGCATGGAAGCTAAGATGGATAACATGAAAGACAACATGGAAAACATGAAGAATGATCTAAAAGCAGACATGGAAGGTTTGACAAAGTTGATACAAGAAATTTTTCCTAATGGTGAAAAGAAAGTAGAAGAAACTCATGATGAGAAAAAAATAAATGTTAATCGTGAATTCATAAACTCTAATGTTGGCGGGAAGAACCACCATATTCCAAAAATGGATATGAGGAATTTTTATGGAAAGGATCTTGTAACATGGATACTACATATGGAACAATATTTTGATCTCCATAACGTGCAAAACACACAAAAGGTACGCATTGCAACTTTACATTTAGAACAAAATACATTTGTATGGTATCGATGGCTTTGCTCCCGTAAAAAAATTGTCACTTGGTCAATTTTTACGGAGGAAATGATAGCACATTATAAGGATACAAAGAACAACACCTTCTTTAGCCAATTGATAAATCTCAAACAAAAGGGTTTAGTGGGGCAGCACATTGAGGACTTCCAAAAATTTAATATAAGGGTAACTGATATTCCAGAGGAACACATGATTGATCTCTTCATAGGCACTTTAAAGGATAACATCCAACATGAAGTTCGTGTTTTGGAAACTGATTCATTGGAGAAGGCATTCAGGTTGGCAAGAAAAATTGAATGTAAAATTATGGCGACAAGGAAGCCTGCCGCTCACTTCTATAAAGAAGGAAGTGTTGCTATGCCTAGATTTCCACAACCTACAAGGTTGACACCACAACAATTGGAACAAAAAAGATAAAAAGGGTTTTGCTACAGTTGTGATAACAAATACACTAAAGGTCGTAAGTGTGCTGAGAAGAAATTATTTTACATAGATTGTGAAGAGGAAGAACAAAATGAACAAGAAGAGGATATACAATAGGAAATAGCCCTAGAAGAGGAAGAAATGAATCTGACCATATCGTGTAATGCACTGGAAGGAATTACCACTCCTAAAACTCTCAATATAGAAGGACATATCAAGAAGAAAAAGGTAATAGTGTTGATTGATTCAGGTAGCACCCATAATTTTATTCATTGTAAGGTAGCCAAGGAATTAAATTGTTTCCTATACCCAGCACCAGAATGTCAAGTGATGGTTGCAAATGGAGGAACTATAAATTTCTCTGGAAAATGCCATAATATCAAGCTAACCATGGTGGAATATGTATTGACTATTCCTATGGGAGGTGTTGATGTTGTACTAGGAGTACAATGCTTACAATCTTTGGGGACGGTAGCTTTTAATTTTCAAGAACTTTTCTTGAAATTTTTTTTCAGAAGGAAAGGAAGTCGAATTACAGGGTATTGCGGGGAAGCCAAGAAAGATAATAAGATCTAATGTCATGACAAAGCTTCTAAAGAAATAACAACGAGGCGTAATTGCACAATTATGCTCACTAGAAGTTCCAACATCAAAATCATCTATTTTTGCAGATCTCCAACAAGTCTTGGACAATCATTCCAAGTTGTTTGAAACTCCCAAAGGAATACCACCTATTCGTGATCATGATCATGCTATTCATTTCATTCCAGGAAGTGTTCCTCCAAACATCGGGCCTTATAGATATCCTTATGTCCAAAAGAGCGAAATTGAACGTATGATTGCAGAAATGTTAAAGGTGGGTATAATTCAACCTAGTCAAAGTTCTTTCTCTACTCCTGTAGTATTGGTACATAAGCAGGATGGATCATGGCGAATGTGTCCAGATTATAGGGAGCTCAATAAGCTCCCCATTAAAGATAAATTTCCCATTCCTATGATTGATGAATTATTGGATGAATTACATGGAGCAATTTATTTTACCAAGTTGGATCTTCGTTCAGGATATCATCAAATTAGAATGAAGACTGAAGATATTCCAAAAAACAGCATTTCAAACTCATGAGGGTCATTATGAATTTTTGGTCATGCCTTTTGGCCTTACCAATGCACCTTCTACATTTCAAGGGTTGATGAATTCCATTTTCAAACCCTTCCTTAGAAAATTTGTGCTAGTATTTTTTGATGATATACTAATCTACAGCAGGTCTTGGAAGGATCATGTTGAACATGTTGACAGGGTGCTCAAACTATTGCAGGAGAAACAAGTATATACAAAAACATCCAAATGTTTCTTTGGAGTACAAGAGGTGGAATATCTGGGTCATATTGTATCTCGCAAGGGTGTTAAGGTAGACCCTAACAAAATTAATTCCATCAAGGAATGGAAAGTCCCCACAACCATAAAGCAGTTGCAAGGATTTCTCGGGTTAAGAGGGTATTATCGCAAGTTTGTTAAGAATTATGAGAGAATAGTAGCACCTCTAACAACATTATTGAAGAAAGATGCATTTTCGTGGACTCCTGAAGCAACTAAGGCCTTTGAACATCTTAAAGAGGCAATGTGCCTAGCACCGGTCTTAGCTACGCCAGACTTCACAAAAACCTTTATTGTGGAATGTGATGCCTTGGGAAATGGAATTGGGGTTGTTTTAATGCAGGAAGGAAGACCCATTGCTTTTGAAAGTCGTCTAATCAAAGGAAAGTATTTACAAAAACCTATTTATGACAAGGAAATGTTAGCAATACTGCATGCACTAAAGAAATGGCGAACTTACCTAATGGGAAGACACTTCAAGGTAAAAACTGATCATGATAGTCTTAAACACTTTTTGGAACAAAGACTATCTTTAGAAGAACAACAAAAATGGGTCACAAAGATGTTGGGTTATGACTTTGAAATAATCTACAAAAAAGGAAAGCTTAATGTTGTTGCAGATGCACTCTCAAGAAAGAATGAAGAGGTGGAAGCATTGCTTTGTGCCATTTCTATTATCCAACCAGATTGGATAACCGAAGAAAGAGATGAATGGAAGAAGGACAAAGATGTATGGACACTCATTCAAAAGTTACAACAAGATCCTAGTACATCTTATACATTTAGTTGGAAAAATGATTCCTTATGGTACAAAGATCGCTTATATCATTGTAATAATTCCCAACTAAAACAAAAGATTCTTTTGGAATTGCACACTCCTCCTTTAGGAGGACACTCGGGATCTTTAAAAACTTACCACAGGGTGAAGAAAGAAATTTTTTGGGATGGCCTTAAATCTGATATTCAAAATTTTGTGGCGAAATGTTTGGTTTACCAGAAAAATAAAGTTGAGACAATTAAGACCCTGGGACTTCTACAACCTTTATCCATTCCAAGTCAACATTGGGAGGAGATTTAAATGGATTTTATCATAGGTTTACTCAAGTCCGAAGGAAAGAGTGTCATCATGGTGGTAGTTGATATACTTACCAAGTATGTGCACTTTTGTGCATTATCTCATCCATTTAAAGCAAGTACAGTTGCTACTAAATTTATGGACACAATTCAAAAGCTACATGGAAGCCCAAGGGTTATTGTGAGTGACAGAGATCCCATTTTTACTAGAAATTTTTGGACGGAGTTATTTTCTTGTTTGGGTACTCAATCAGCTCATAGCTCATCTTATCATCCTCAATCTGATGGTCAAACTGAGATAGTAAATAAATGTTTGGAAGGATATCTTCGTTGTTTTGTATCTGATAAACAAACACAATGGGTCAAGTGGTTACCTCTTGCTGAATGGTGGTATAACACGTCCTTCCATACTGCAACAAAAATGACCCCATTTATGGCACTTTATGGATATCATCCACCATCGATCACATCATCTTTAAGGGAAAATTCGAAGGTTCAAACAGTGGAAGATCACATCGAACATCAGCAAGAAGTTCTCCAACTCTTAAAGGATAACCTGAATTTGGCACAAAATCGAATGAAACAACAGGCAGATCAACATCGCAGCGAGAGAAGTTTTGATGTAGGAGATTGGGTATTTTTACGGCTACAACCATATAAACAAATGTCCCTCAAGGAAGCTAAGAAGGATAATAAATTATCGCCAAAGTACTATGGTCCTTACAAGGTGTTGCAAAAGATTGGTACTATGGCATACAAATTGGAGCTCCCTGCTTCTTCGCGAGTACATCCAGTTTTCCATGTTTCATGCTTAAAGAAGGTTATAGGTGAAAATATTCCAGTTCAAACAATATTGCCAGAACTTGATGAGGAAGGAAAAATCATATTGGAACCTGAAGCGGTCATGGAAACAAGAACTGGACAGCTACGGAATCGATCAATTTCAGAGTATCTCATCAAGTGGAAGAACTTACCCACTGAAGATTCTACATGGGAGGATGAGAATTTTATACAGAAGCACCCGTAGCTACTCAAGCGTTGAGGACAACACTTTTTTGAAGGAGAGGGGCATGTTAGGTCCCTATATTACTAGTATAGTCCCTTATTGTTGTTAGTGTAACCCCCTTATTGTTATTATTGTACCCTTGTAACCCCCATTTTGTTATTATTGGCCCTTAAATTATTATTGTTAGGTCGGCTAGGATTACATTGTGGCCCACTAGGATTACATTATGGCCCCATGGACTCCTATATATAGAAAGGAGGTTTTCTAAATTGTATCATCCAAGAATTGTTCATTTATGTAATGTATTGGAGGTTTCCCCCTCGAAGTGGCTTATTTCTAAGGCGTTGATATCTCTTTTCTTCTATTTTTGGAGCTGGTTACACAACATGTCTTTGGTTTATAGTTGTTATAACTTATGTATTTAATGTTACAGGATATCTCTACAATGGCTGATCACTGTGTTGGGATTTTGCTTCACATTAATACTCATTTTCTTCTCCTTTACATATTTCTTGGACTTGGTCATAAATAGTCTTAACACTATTAAGGAAAGCTGATTGTATTGGAAAATTTCCATATACTCTTTCCTTTTCCACAAGATCGCCACGAGAAATTACAAGAAAACTAAATATAAGGTAAAATACAATCACAAAATAAAGAGAAAAATTTCTCTATAAACTTTTGGAAAAAATCCATGACTGCTTCCAAAAACAAATTCAAAGATTCAGTCACTACTACATAAAAAATTCAAAGCAAGCAGCAAATATATCTCTGTATTCCAAAAGTATTGCATTCCATCATATACCAGAACAATTTTAAAATATTGTCATACTAATGAAAGATGAAGTCGTACATTTCATTTAGTTGCGTATTTTCAATTTTGCAGTATATTAATTCATTTTTTTCAGAATATTTTTAACTTTTCGTCGCTCCATATGTGCCAAATCTAAGGCATAAAAACATAAATGGGTAAATATATGCTAATGGTGAGGAACCCATAGGAGAAAAATGGTAGTGTTGGGACCACTATACAAATGCCTTGTTGAGATTAAAAATTGTTGTTTATTTATCCTTGGATGATGATTTCAACTTTCAATGGATGGGTCTCTTTGCCTACAACATGTTCAAGGCTAAAACATGACAAATTGGTCCTAAAAATTTACTTTTAGGGCTCATGGGTAATGCACATGGCCCCAAATAATTATAAAGAACCTACAAAATGGGAAATTTAGCTTGCAAGTGAGATTTGAAAATTAGTCCAATTATTAGTGGAATATACATGGGTCTTGACTCTAGATTTATAGTTTGGGATGTAACATAGACACTTAGGTTCAATTTTGCAGTATATTAATTTATTTTTTTAAAATATTTTTAACTTTTCGTCGATCTTGCGACGCTTCCTAATCGTCGGTCTTCCAACGCTTTCAACCGACGAATTTTTTGCCTTTCATCGCTCTTGCGATGCTTCTTAAGCGCCAGTATTATGATGCTTTCAACCTATGATTTCTTTTCCTTTTCGTAGCTCTTGCGACGCTTCCTAAGCTTCGATATTCTGACTCTTTCAACCTACGAATTTTTTTTCCTTTCGTCGCTCTTGCGACGCTTATTAAGCATCAATCTTCTGACCCTTTCAACCTATGAAATTTTTTGCCTTTCATCAATATTGCGACACTTCATACGTGTCGGTATTGCGACACTGCACAAGCGTCAGTATTGTGACACTTTGCAAGTGTCGGTATTGCGACACTTTGCAAAACATCGGAAAAAGTGTCGCAATACCAATGCTTTATTGAAGTGTCGGAATTGTGACATAATGGCTAACCACGTTTTGTCCAGCCTCAAATTTTCGCTCTTGCAATGACTATGTGTCGGAATAGCGACAAAGTGGCTGTCGGAAATTGGACCAAATTTACTGGTGAAAGTATGTTATTATGGAAATGCATCAAACAAAATTAAAAACCAATATTATACACATACAACATAACAACATTTAACTTCATAATACACAACATTCACTTAATAACATAATAACATTCAATTCGACATAAGAAACAATTAACTTTGGAACTCGTGGAAATAAGATACCAAAAGACTACAAATATCAAACGTTCCACCCAACCATAGGTTATGTTGGACTTAATATTTCTAGAATAAGTCGCCCTTGAGATGGGATTATGAGTTCACAAGGACAAATTTTCTCCTATGCCTAGCTCTAGTCCTCTCACACAACCCATTTAGTTACAAGTTGTAAACTCCCACAATAATTCCAATCCACCAGCTTTATTTCCCCTTCAACTTGAACAACCCAAGGAATAGGATCCCATTATGTGTTAGAAAATTAAATATTACAGAGCAATGAAACACATAAAATATGCAGAAAACACAAGCACACAAAACACATAGAACCAGAGAGACACAGATATACGTGGTTCACCTAGTTTGGGCTACGTCCACCCCATAAAAACAGTCCTTCTTTATTATCCAGCAAAATGAAGAGACACAACCTACAGCAGATCCATTGTTGTTACACAGTAATTTGTCACCATCCCTGAAATTCCCCGTCCCACACATTAGAGGGCCTATTCCGTGACCTGTGAGCAATGACATGACCTAAAATCACTTTCATGGCATCCCCCTTGACAAGGAAAATCATTCCTCTGAAGACAGTTTCCTGTAAAAATCCATAAAAATAGACCTTTTGGCCTTGGCGCAACCAGCCAGTTCAGCCCTTGTGCCAATGAGGGAAATCCACCAAAGAGGGCGCGCCAACTAGCGCTCTGTCCCAGTGTATTACTCGCGCCAAGATTAATAAGGATTGTTTTTTAAAAATAAATGGCGGAAGTTTGATTCCAACCAACTCCTGAATGAGTCTCTAAAATGAGTTGGGAGGTTTAGCTCCGGATCTCCATGTAGGGGAAGTGGTTTTCCACCTATCATGGAAGCTTCCTTGAGGATAGGACCAATCCCACCATTGTATGGATCCCAACTCCCCTTCCACCATCTATATAAGCTTTCCATTTTCCATTTGCAAGCTAGCCTGAATAGAGTTGAATCAGTAGTGAGGAGACTATCGTCAGATAGTTGAAGAGAGAGAGCCTTGTCCCATCCCAACAAGCTTCATCGAGACGTGCTCCATTGTTGACCCGCCGAAGGTGTTAGTTCCAGTCTTCGCAGCCTGTCACCAGAGATCAACATGAGCTCTTACTATGTCTAGTTTTATTAGATGTTTTGCACATGATGTTCAGCAAAAAAACATGTCACAAGTGTGTCCATCAGAAGAATCTCGGAAAAATATTTCCAACAGTATATCACACTCTCGTAACTGGCTCCCGGATTAGAATATATGATCAAAATGAATGAGTGATTCTTGGTTATGCATGTTTTGAGGTCAGTTGCTGCACACAATGACAATTTTAGTACAAAATCAGTTTTTGAAATAATGGTAAGGAATTTTTCAAAAGTGAAAGATTTTTTTGTTCATAACATACAAAATAACAAAAACCTCCTTCATTTTATGCGCAGGTGCTACTATGTGGGATATATACAGTGATATTTGGAGCCTACATTAAAACAAAGCAAAATTTTCATATTTTTTACTGTTTTAGTCATTTTAGGGCGCGGCCATTTTACAACAGATGGAAAGTAATTCTGCAAAACCCAAGGAGGTTTTTATTAACCACGATAAATATAACAAAAACCTCTTTCATTTTATTCAAAGGTGTCACGAATTGGGATATGTGACTAGATCTTTACAGCTCATTGTTACAGATTTAAATTTTTAAAGATTTTCTGTTTTAGAGATGATTTTGTGGAACAGATTGCGAGCAACTGGAAACGAATTTCCCAAATTTGAGAGAGGTTTTTCTCCAACATGACCTTATCTACAAAATGTCTTTCAGTTTTGTAACAGGTGCTATGGTTTAGGAGATACAAGTTCATCTTCAACACCTATTTTCAGAAATTTGGCCCAAGTTTAATGTAACTCTTTCTATTTTTAAGAAAATGGTTGAGCTCAATTCCCTTAGTACAAGGATGAGAAAATGTATATATTTTATGAATTTCATAGTGTAGAGGTTGTATTTTTGCAGAAGAGGGTGGCTGATATTGGATTGTGTAAAGTTTTCCTCGAATATTATTTTAATAAAGCTTTTTTCTTCTCTTTAAATTTGGGATTCATCACGGTGTTTAATGTGCAACATGTTTTTCTTGTAAATTCATTTCCATGCTTTGTTTTTTCTGCTAATTTGTTTACGTCATTCTCTAAGGGAAGTGTTAGGAATCCATCCACGCATGATGCTCCTCTCACAATGATTATGTTGTTTGATGTAGTGGTTATCTTTTCAGAATCCATCCTCTGTTAGATGCTCTGTTGAGTAACCCGGTGCTTCTCTTTCTTCTAAAGTTGTCACTGTAGATCCATCCCCTGATTAATGCCTACAGGGCAGCGGTATTTTCCCTATTTTATTCTCTCATTACATATTTAATTTGGTTGTACATTGCACTTACTTTTCCCAAAGTTTTCCGGCAGAAACTAGCCCCAAATTCATAGCCCAATAGTCCCTTCTCTTGCTCTTTTCAACCCACAATTTTCAATCAAACCTTGCTACTTATATACCTAACCTAAAATTAGCTTTTATGTCATTCATCTCAAGCCCTATTGATTATTTATCACTGATATTGACCCAGAGAGAGCCCTCTCCTATTCTGGTAGGGCTAGCTACCAGACTGAGCGTGGTATGATGTTACCCTGAACTCTGCCTTCCTTCAGCCTAAGGTAGATTTAGGCACTAACATAGTGGCGACCATACTGGGGAAGAAAATGGTTTTCTTGTTGGTGTTAATTGTTTTGTAAGCTACAGACGGAGCCTAAAGTTATGCCAGGTAGCCTTCGAAATTCTTTTGCTTTGCATTAGCGGAACTAGATAAACACTGCTTCAGTCAATCTCTGGTATAGCTTGTAAACGTGACACTTGATTTGCAAATTGCCCCAGTACATGTATCAAGTTCATATCTGATTGTTGATGGTGGACAACATTCAGACACATATGAAGGCTGAAACATTCACCTGGCAACTCCAACTCAATCCAGAGATTCCAGTGCTCACTGATCCATTCATGCACTTGGCAAACCCTGCGCTTTGTGAAGCTTTAAAAGAAGTTAGAGATCAGTTAGTGGATATTGAAATTGATGAAGTATTTTTCATGGTCGTGCTTCAATGTTTGAGATCTCTGAAGTTTCCTCCTAAAGCTAAAACTGGTTTCTTTGAGTTAGTTGTTGAAAATTTTGAGAAGGAGATTCAGTATTTAAATGATCAGATCCAATCATATGAATTCCGAGATCCCAAAAAGTTCTTGGAAACTCTCCCTCCTTCAAAACAAGAAACAATAGAGCTGCCCGTGGATATTTGCATTGATAGTTTGCAGCTGGAAGCATGTATTGAGGAGTTGGGGCAGCAAACAGAGTCTGGTTTTTTTGATCCTATTGCAACGTACATGGAAATTTTTTTCAGTTTGAATGATAGATCAAATTGTCTTTTACATAACCAGACTCGTTATGTGCATGTATGGCTGTCAGCATTTACATTTGTGTCCTGGTTGAAGCACTTTCAAGCAGCATCCTTGTCATAGTTACTTGATTGGTTGATCTGGCATTACAGTGTTACTTGATCTGTTGGTTTCGCAGCAAAGTAGGGTAGATTTGTAAATAAATAAGCTACCCAAGGCAGCAGTTCAGCTTCTGGTATTGGTTTATGTACATATTGTAGTATGTATATGTTTTGGATTGGTATGAGTTGTTTTGGGTTTGCAGTTTTTGACTCCATTACCCAACGGATGAAGGCACTTGTCTGCTCTCCAAAATATCTATTGTTCTTGGCACCTCCAAGGAGCTACCATCCCCATTGGAGCCAATGTTAGTTCCAGTCTTTGCAGTCTGTCACTAGAGATCAACATGAGCTCTTACTATGTCTGGTTTTATTAGATGTTTTGCACATGATGTTCAGCACAAAACATGTCACAAGTGTGTCCATCAGAAGAAGCTCGGAAAAATATTTCCAACGGTATATCACACTCCCATAACTGGCTCCCGGATTAGAAGATATGATCAAAATGAATGACTGATTCTTGGTTATGCATGTTTTGAGGTCAGTTGCTGCACACAATGACAAGTTTAGTACAAAATCAGTTTGTGAAATAATGATAAGGAATTTTTCAAAAGTGAAAGAGGTTTTTGTTCATAACATACCAAATAACAAAAACCTCCTTCATTTTATGCACAGGTGCTACTATGTGGGAGATATACAGTGATATTTGGAGCCTACATTAAAACAAAGCAAAATTTTCATATTTTTTACTGTTTTAGTCATTTTAGTGCGCGGCCATTTTACAACAGATGGAAAGTAATTCTGAAAAACCGAAGGATTTTTTTGTTAATCACGAGCCATATAAAAAAAACCTCTTTCATTTTATTCAAAGGTGTCACGAATTGGGATATATGACTAGATCTTTACAGCTCATTTTTATAGATTTAAATTTTTAATGATTTTATGTTTTAGAGATGATTTTTTGGAACATATTGCGAGCAACTGGAAACGAATTTCCAAAATTTGAGAGAGTTTGTTCTCCAAAATGACCTTATCTACAAAAACCTCTTTCAGTGTTGTAACAGGTGCTATTTTTTAGGAGATACGAGTTCATCTTCAACACCTATTTTCAGAAATTCGGCCCAAGTTTAATGTAACTGATTCTATTTTTAAGAAAATGGTTGAGCTCAATTCCCTTAGTACAAGCATGAGAAAATGTATATATTTTATGAATTTCATAGTGTAGAGGTTGGATTTTTGTAGCAGAGGGAGGCTGCTATTGGATTGTGTAAATTTTTCCTCGAATATTATTTTAATAAAGCTTTTTTCTACTCTTTAAATTTGGGATTCATCACGATGTTTAATGTGCAGCATGTTTTTCTTGTAAATTCATTTCCATGCTTTGTTTTTTCTGCTAATTTGTTTACATCATTCTCTAAGGGAAGTGTTAGGAATCCATCCACGCATGATTCTCCTCTCACAATGATTATGTTGTTTGATGTAGTGGTTATCTTTTCATAATCCATCCTCTGTTAGATGCTCTGTTGAGTAACCCGGTGCTTCTCTTTCTTCTAAAGTTGTCACTGTAGATCCATCCTCTAATTGATGCCTAAAGGGTAGCGGTCTTTTCCCTATTTTCTTCTCTCATTACATCTTTAATTTGGTTGTACATTGCACTTACTTTTCCCCAAGTTTTCCGGCAGAAACTAGCCCCAAATTCATAGCCCAATAGTCCCTTCTCTTGCTCTTTTCAACCCACAATTTTCAATCAAACCCTCCCACTTATATACCTAGCCTAAAATTAGCTTTCATTTCAGTCATCTCAAGCCCTATTGATTACTTATCGCTAAGATTGACCCGGAGAGAGCCCTCTCCTGTTCTGGTAGGGCTAGCTACCAGACTGAGCGTGGTATGATGTTACCCTGAACTCTGCCTTCCTTCAGCCTAAGGTAGATTTAGGCAATAACAGAAGGAAGATCCAGTGTCAAAGCTTAAGGTTGTATCAAACTTTCGTTTTGTTAATGATAAGCGACTTTGATTATAGTTTCACTCGTGTATCTTTATCTTTGATGCAATGAGTTACATCTTCTCTAACTGATGTTTAGTTACAAGATTTAGATTCTATGATGTATATCGTCATGTATCTTCGCATGTGTGCAGGTGTTCGGACGCACCGGAAGGATCGTGATCTACCAAAGCGGAGGACGGGAAGCGTAATCATTCTTTCAACGACCATCGCATAGGACTTGAGGTAGGCAACTTATCATTTCTTGTCGTTTTGTAACTAGAGACCTGCGTCTTAGCGTGACTCGGTTGTTGCTAGACCTGATCTAGGCTAGTAGGATCTCCTCTGTCCGTAGAGGGGATTTACATCTCCAACAAACTAGCGACTCCACTGGGAGACATTGATTGGATTTTGTCTTGTCTTTTTGGTTGATTTTGGTCTTGTCTGCTTGATCAGCTCTTCTGGTTCGTCTTTTTCCAGTGTTAAACCTCTGTTTAGCCTCACCATACCTGATCTTCTCCCTGTTTTCTCTTTTTTATTTTTCTCTTTAGTAAACTCAACTGGCGCGGTTTTTTCCCTGACAGTCGTGCCAATGGGCACTTGTTGCTAG
This sequence comes from Pinus albicaulis, assembly GCA_034641835.2. Lineage (NCBI taxonomy): Eukaryota > Viridiplantae > Streptophyta > Pinopsida > Pinales > Pinaceae > Pinus > Pinus albicaulis. The sequence continues at coordinate 604,539,563 of CM076577.1, forward strand.
TTCAGCCCCCGTGCCAATCCTGTTCTGGCGCTAGTTGCAGCTAGATAGCCCCGCCAATCCTGTGTGGTGCTAGGGTTTTCTTCTTTCTGAGCTTTCTGAGCTTGATTTTTGGTTTTGGTGTGATTTTTTCGACTACCTGAGTGTCCTAAAGACTTGGTTGACTGTGTGTGACCTCTATCCTCCAGTTTTTTGCCCTCTACTATCGGTTTTACATTCTAGCCCTAGGGCATCTATGTGCTATAGTGTGCTAAGCCTCCCATGGGATTTTTTGGTTTTCATTCATCCAGTCAACTTCGTTGTTGCTTCTTTGCATTCGTCTACTGGTTTTCCATTGTTTTATTGTGTTATTTGAGTGATTGCTATCTTTCTCATTCGAGTTTCGCTTTGTCTCATTTCAAGCCTAGATTACACGGTTCGTTTGAGTCTTTGGGATTCCTCTTTGATTTGAGGGATTTATCCATTAGTTTGAGGTCTGATTGTGTCTTTGCATTGAGTAAACTTTCTTGTCTTTACTCTTTTGCTATCACTTCTCAAATTTTTCTTTTCATTATTTTTCATCTTGCTCTTAAAACATTGAAAATAAAAAAATCAAGTCATTTGCTTTTGATTAGTTAATGTAAATTGAAATATTTTCTGTGTTATTAGTGTTATATAACTCTAAAGGAAAAGCTTTTAATTTCATTAGCACACAGTAGAGACACTAGTGGTTGTTTTGTGATCATTTTTTTATTGTGTGAAAGCTCTCAACCTTCCCGTAGTTAGCTATTCATCGAACAAAGTGATATATTGTGGCATGTAGTGTGCATTTAGAGGATTTTGAGACATAACATTTGGTAGGGCCTGAAAATTGAAACATAATTGAAGATTAACTCTAAAATTAATTCAATTTACCTTATGGCAGCATTGAAACATTAACGAAATATTTAGAGGTCTAGGTTAGTGACGTGTTTCGGTGTCATTAAACCTAGTAGTTGTCGCTCGCCTCTTGGCTTCAGAAAGCACTAGTATGGACTCGTGCTCCCCGTACCACCGCATATATAAAGGGAGACTCCAATAGGTTGCTATCCTTTATCCGTAGGAAGCCGAGTCTGCCGCCCTATACTCGTGATACACCAGACACAGCATCCGGGGATATTTCTTGCACGTACGTCAAGTCCTTGGTTGTTTCTCTTTCAATTTGAAACCAAGGTGTATATTGCAATTCACGGATATCTGGTACACCCTTTTGCCTAGATTTCCAGAGTAGTCATTTTTATCTTTTCTAACTCATTAAATTTGAAAGGATCATCAAGCGCCTGTCCTTTCACACTTGTTTCCAAATTGAAAGAGATAGAGTCACCTTTTATCCATTTCTCGACTCTTAAAACATGAAACGGTAGAGTTTCTAAGTTTCAATGTGGTAAAATAAATCACCTACGATCACATGCCCTTTTAGATTTTGCTTGTTGGTAGTTTGATTATGTGCCTTGGTTTTTGCCTGTGTGCTTTTGTTTGATCTCTTCCTCTTTTCATTACTGTCACAGTGGTGGAACCCTCAGTTTCATCTACTGGTAGTCCTTACACAAACAATTCATCAGAGGTCTCTCAGTCCTCTGCTGAACCTCAGCAGCCCATAGTCTCTAAGTTTCCCGACAGGGGGCCAGTTCTATCTGAGCTTCCCTTTGGAGGACCGATTGAGTTCAATTGGCCCTTATCCAACGCTTGGTTTGGATTTGGAGTAGGGGAATATTTCCCTCCTCTTACATCGGGTTCGCCTTTTTTAGCTGCTATTATTCCTCCTATTCCTCGTCGTCTTTTAGAAGATCTAGCGGCAGAGTCAAATATGGACTCATCCAGTCCTTCTCCTAGTGAGGAAATCCCTACATCTGGTGAAAATTACCAGTTGTTCCCAGAAAACAACCCCGAATTATCTGTCATGTCTTCACCTGGTCCTTCGCTTCCAGCAGGGTATAGATCCTTAAGTCATATTATGAACGTTGTTGCCTCTATGGGAGTATCAACTCCCTCTACGAGGTCGGTTATTCCTTTGTTAGGGATGTCCCCAAGGACACCCCTCACGTCATCCCCTTAGGTCACATCAGTACTTGTTAGGCCTACTGTCTGTGTAGCTGCATCTACACCTGCTGTGACTACTCAGTCCGTAAGGATCGTGTCGCTTCCTGAAGACGTCTACATAGCATCTTCTATTCCAGATAATATCTCTCCTAAGGAGTATCGGTTGTCTCTGCAGCAGTCGAACTTCAAGGTTGTTCAGTCCTCCCAAGATCCCAACCATCCTTATTTTTCCCATTATGCATAGGATGGTACACCCGTTTACATTTTTCCATATCATTACGATGAGCAGGGAAACCCTCTACATTTTCCTGCTCCAGAGGCTTATTCATATGTTCAAGGTTTTATGTCTGCCCAGGCTCGGCAACCTTCCAACCCACAAGGGCAACCCTTCTAGGGCCAACCTTTGGGCCGGCCTGGTTATCTCTATGACCTGCAAGGACAACCCTTACAAGGCCAACCTTCCGGCCAGCAGGGGTTATTATACGGTCTGCAAGGACAGTCCTACAACCCTCAAGGTTAGCCTATACAGCCTCACCCTGTGGTCCAACCAGGGCAACCTCAAGGACCCACAGGTCAACCGGGGTACCAACCGAGATCGTTGTACGGTCCTGGGGGGGAAATCCAACCCTCTCAACCTATGGTGCAACCTCTGCAACCTCAGTTTCCTATTGGTCCGAATGTTGCACAGCCAGGGCCCTCTTACGGTCCTGGTACAGGTCAAACTAGTTATCAGGCACAACCTAGCCCTATCCTGCCACTAGGCCAACCAACTCATCTGGGGCAGCCTGGTGTCCCTCTTCAGCCAATTCAACCTGTTCAACTAGGGCAACCTGCTCACCCAGGTCAACCTGTTCAATCAGGGCAGCACGTTCACCTAGGTCAACCTCAAATAGGCCAACCTGCACATCCAGTCAACCTTGCTCAACAACCGATTTACTCTATGCCACAGCCGAATCTGCCTATGCGCCCAACTTATCAGGCTCAGCAGGGCGCCACTTACTAACAGCCCGCTCAACCCCAAGGCAGTTATTACCTCCAAGTTCAATCTCGACCAGTTTACAACCCACCCCAAGGTTCTAATTATTATCTTCAACAACCGGGCTATACCTATACTCAGCATTCAAATCCATATACTGCTCAGACAGGGCCGACATATAATCAGGGTCCATACCCCGGTTATCAACCCCCATACACTGGTTATCAGCAACCGTATCAGTCTAATTATATGGCCTATACCCCCTACAGTCAAAATCCCTTGGGACGGAACCAATGGGGGAAAATTTATGCTCAACCGGGATGGAGTACAGGTATAGGTCCTTATTGAGGGCCTGGTATGCCTTTCAATCCTCAGTTACCTTTCCTTGCTACGTTGGAATTTTCGGATATTTCTAAATTCACCAATGATCCAATTCTTCACAATCCTTATTGGCCTCTGGTTCCAGCCAAGGTGCCTGGTGACTGTCCTAAATTTTAAGGTAAAGGTGGAGAGGACCCCCAAGCTCATGTAATGACCTACCATCTGTGGTGTTCGTCAAAATATTGGGTAGATGATTCAATTCTTCTGTGTCTCTTCCAGTGCACTCTTACCGGCGTTTCTGCTAAGTGGTATATAGAACTACCCTGCGACATCTTTCAAGACTTCAATACGTTAGCTATGGATTTTCTGACACATTTCCAGTTACCGGTTCGTTACGAAGCCGAGACGCATCTCCTGACTTCTTTGAAGCAGGATAAAGCCACCCACATATCTGATCATATTCATGAGTGGCGAGGTCGTCGTAGACTAATCAATTTTGATATACCTGATCAGCTACTAACTCATTGGTTCACTACCTCCTTCGTTAACAAGATCGCTCAAGATATTGCTATGGGGGCATGTGTGACCGAAGAACAAGCCATCACTCGTGCCCAGTACCTTGATCTGGTGTACTCTCAGTCTGGAATGCTTTATGATATCTTGACTGATGCCCCACAGCTAGGAACCTCTAAAGCACCAGCTACCCCATTGGTGGACGGTGTTATTGGTTTCGTTCCTCAAAATTCTCAGAAATCCTCTAATGGGAAGCAGAAGTATAATTCTTCCAATAATTATGCTCTTCCCGCCCCTCCGGATTCTGGTAAAACTGTGGAGGTCAATGTCGTTTAGGCTAATCCTATAGAAAAGGCCTCCAAAGGAAAGAAGAAGGGTAAAGGAAAATCCAAACCCGATGCCCCGAAACCAGAGTCTTCTAAACCTCGTGCTGACGATGGTTCCCAACATAAACCGAAGTACCCCTGCCTTATCTGTAAAGGAGACCATTATACCAAAGATTTTCCCCAACGATCTGAAGTTATTCAAATTCTGAAGGGCTCCAAAGGGACTCCGACAGTTCTCAAAGAACCATTCCCGTCTCAGTAGACCCAGATGGTTGAGCAGCCCTCACGATCTGCACCATTCGGGTCCCAAGTTTTTATGATGAATGGTGCTACACCTGTCTCAATTGCTACGGGTTCGAAGGATTATGCTGGATCACGCCAGGAAGCTAGGAAGGAAGTCGTTGATGGCCCACCTCCCCCACCTATCTCTGGTCCTTTAAAAATTGAGAAGCCTAGCGCTGAACCTATTGTGAGGCCACCTTACAAGGTATTCTGCGAAAATCTTCCTATAACCCAAACGCCCGTGCCGCTCAGCACTACAGCGTTGTTGATGATTTTTCATAAGCGCCTTCTACAATGTCTGCGTTGGAAGTGCTTCAAATTTTCCCATCGCAATGGAAAGCTCTGTTGTTTGCAATCGGTGGAATTGATCCCGCCGATTCTAGTCTTCTCACCTTCGACCTAGAAATTTTTGTCCCCCGACTTCCACATCAAATCGCTCTTGTTATACAAGTCGAGATCAACGACCTCAACATTCATAGAGCCTTTGTGGACGAAGGTGCCTCCACCTATGTTATGTCATCTGCTTGCTGGAAGGCCATTGGCTCTCCAGCTCTTACTTCATCTCCTAATGCCCTAGAGGCATTTGATGGTCGGGAATCAAAACCCCTAGGTGTTCTCGAGATTTTTCCGATCACGTTACAGGGTAAGATAGTCAATGTAGAAGTAAAAGTGGTTGACGCCAAGCTCAACTACAATATCCTTCTTGGTTGCAGTTGGACTCACGCCATGCTATGCATTCCGTTCACCCTTTTCTGGCTTCTGAAGTTCCCTCATGAGGGAAAAATTATCACTGTGGATCAGATCCCCAATCCCCCCGATAGTGTAGGACCCTGTCCTCATGGTTATTTTTCCCGCACCACCACCGCACACCGTTCAAGTTAACATGATATATAGGTCAGACGACCCTTGGATCATCCCTTCACCTGAACAGGTGACCTCTTTTGGAGAATCGATGCCTTTCACTCCATTTGAGATTAATTACTGCGAGATCGTCGCTGCATCCAATCCTCCTCCTCCTGAACATGCTCCTTCGAGCATGGCTTCAGATATATATTCTCAATCCCCTTGGCTCGGCGATGCAGATTCACCTGACCCTTTAAGAGAATTCTTCCCTTCTGATGAAGTTATCATCGAAACGATGTCTCTTGAAGATCTTTTTTGGAGCGATGGACATCATCGTTCCTCGTTCATGCCTGGCCTGGGGGCAATGTCTGATTGTCTAGAGCGCTTCGCATCTCAGGTTCCCACTCCACCTATTCAAACACCGATATTGACACATGAGGTTCTTTCGGAGGGAAATCTGAGTAATATCACTCAAACCATGCCTATCGACATCTCTATCAAACTAGGGGTAGTCGAGAACATTCATGTGGGAGTGACTTGTTCTCCCGAAGAGATACAATTTATACGAACCTTTTTCGCGAATTCAGAGATGTTTTCGCATGGTCCTATGAAGAGATGCCTGGGATTGATCCCAGCATAGTCATGCACAAGATTCCTACCTACCCAGGTGCGAAACCCGTGCGTCAGCGTCTACACCCAGTGCATCCCCAAAAAGCCACAGCTATAAAGGCAGAAGTTGAAAAACTTCTTAACGTGGGCTTTATCTATCCAATTCCCCTCACAGAATGGGTCTCATATCGTCCCTATAGATAAGAAGCAGGGCACTATACGGGTCTATGTTGATTACCGAGACATTAATTGGGCCTGTCCTAAGGACAATTACCCGACTCCTTTTATAGATCATATCATCGATGAATATGCGGGGAGTGAGATTTATTCCCTTATGGACGGCTTCTCCGAGTACAATCAAATTAATATTTTACCCACTGATCAACATAAGACTTCCTTTATCTATCCGTGGGGTACTTTTTCTTACAAAAAGCTCCCTTTCAGCTTGAAAAACGTTGGGGCCACCTTCCAGCATGCTATTTCCTATGATTTCCACGACATACGTCATATTGTTCAACCATATCTGGACGATTTTCCAACCCATTCAGCTCGGTGTGAGGACCTCCACCAAATTTTCCTCCGTTGTAGATGTTACAATATTAGGCTCAATCCTCATAAGTGCGTCTTCTACGTAGATTCTGGTCGTCTTTTGGGATTCATCGTCTCCAAAGACGGAATTCTCCTTAACCCCCTCAAGGTCGAGGCCATCGTTAACCTCCCATCCCCATCCTCGTTACATCAACTGGAGAGTCTGTAGGGGAAAGCCAACTTCTTACGATGCTTTATTCCAAACTATGTGGAAGTGGCCAAGGGGTTTACGCGAATTTTGAAACAAGACGTCCCCTTCCATTGGGACGAGATTGCCCAGCAATCTTTTGATAAGCTTAAAACATTGCTCGTTAACGCTCCGTTGATACATCCTCCCAACTATCATTGCGATTTTACCCTTTATTTGGCCGCTGTGTTTAGCACGATAGCTATGGTTATAGTACAGGATGATGATGATGGAAATGAACACGTAGTTTATTATCGATCCTGGAATCTTCTCAACACGAAAACGCACTATGCCCACGTCAAGAAGTTGGCGCTCGCTACGGTCCAGGCCGTTCAGTCATTCCGCCATTACATCCTGTTGCGTACAGTAACCGTGGTTTCTGACTGCAACCCCATGACATACATCTTGTCTCGACAATTGCTAGGGGGCAAGTACTCCAAATGGATTGTAATCCTTCAAGAATTTGATTTAGAGTTCGCCACTGCTAAGTCGAAGAAATCATTGGTTTTTTCTGATCTTATTTGCACTCTCCCGACAGACTCCGTTCCATCCCAATCCGAGGATCATATCCTGAATGAAACACTCTTTCTTATCAGCACTCGTGATCCATGGTACGGTGACATTATCGTGTATCTTCAAACATCCACGTTCTGGTTTAAGTTGACCAAAGATGCCCGACGTCGTATTCGGCATCAATATCAACCATACCGCATTGTAGGAGATACCCTATATCGTGTCAGAGTTGATTCTGTGCTCTGCCGGTGCTTGACCCTGGAAGAGGCTGAGAGAGTCTTGAATGACTATCACAGTGGCACCTGTGGCAATCACATGTCCGGATATGCCACTGCCCAGAATATTCTGCATGCGGGTTACTTCTGGCCGTCTATATTCAAATATTGTATTGCTGCAGTCCGAAAATGTCATGCGTGCCAGGTCTTTCAGCACAAGATGCGCGCGCCACCCCTACCCTTGCATCCTGTCACTACCATAGGCCCTTTTGCTAAATGGGGCATATATTTTATGACATGTAACCCTCACTCAGCCGGGGGGCATGCTTATATAATCGTTGATGTGGACTAATTCACTAAGTGGGCCGAAGCGATGCCTACATTAGCTGTCGATGGTAAGACAGCTGCCCAATTTATTTTCAACCATGTTATTACGTGTTTTAGAGTCCCTCAAGCCATGTCACTGATCATGGCACTCATTTTTGAGATCACATGATGGCTGAGCTGACATCAAAGTTGGGCTTATGCCATGATAGCTCAACACCATACTACCCCCAAGCGAATGGCCAGGTTGAGGCCGTGAACAAGGTATTGGTCACGATGCTCCAACGAACGATTGGTCTCCACAAATATAATTGGCATCTCCATTTTTTCTCATCTCTCTGGGCTTATCAAACATCTTTAAAGAGCGCAACCGGATTCACACCTTTCCAATTGGTGTATGGTCTGGAAGCGACTCTTCCGGTCGAATGTGAAATTCCTTCTCTGAAGTTGGCTGTGGAACTATTGCCCGACACTTCTCCAGAGGAAGAACGTCTCTTGTATTTGGAATGACTGGATGAAACCTATTGCTTGGCTGCCTTGGTTATTAAGGCATAAAAAAAGCGGGTCAAAGCCCACTTTGATCAATCGATTTCTCCACGTTCTTTCATTGGAGGAGACCTCGTCCTCCTATATGACCAAGCACACGATAAACTTGGAGCGGGAAAATTCCAGCCCATGTGGCATGGGCCCTATATCGTTAAATGAATATTAAAAAATGGGGCCTATGAGCTTATCGACTACAAAGGTGTTCCTATGGCACAGCCTAGAAATGGGATGTACCTCAAAAAGTACCATGCTTGAGTTATTCTTGTGTGGTGTGTGTGTACATAAGTGAGTGATTTCATTTTTTGTGCATGTGTGGTGTGGTGTGCTTTGTAAGAATATTCCTGCTGATTGGGTCTTCCTGATTGTGTAGATGTCTATTACTCCTTTTGTCATTTTCGCGGATGGTGCCTCCCGCAGTACCAGGAATCTGTCCTCGGTAGCCTGGGTAATCTATGATCTTGCTGGTGAGTTGGTTAATTTGCAAGGTGTTTGTCTAGGGCCTACCACAAATAATGTCGCGGAGTATAGTGTCGTTTTGGAATTGTTAAACAAGGCTGTTAACCTCGGTATTCGTGCATTACTTGTATATCTGGACTCACAACTTGTAGTGTTACAACATAATGTCCATTATTCAGTTAGAAACCCATCCATTTTATGACTTGTTGGGGTTCCTATGTTTTGGCAGATTTGGCAATACCAAAAGATAAGACAACATCAAACCACTTTGGGGCCCTAGGATCTAGCCCTCCTGGACCCGGAGAGGGATCTCTCCAATAATACAAAGAATGATATATCTTTGAAGCTCAAATGAGATGTTAGGCTAGTTATGAAGCACAAAGGGGGGTTTTAAATGATTTGGTTGTTGGGTTGCTGGGTTGGTCATGAGATCATAGACTGAGAAGGTAATGGGAGAAAAGGAAAAAAGCAGTAGGATGTTTCAGCAAAGAGGATAGGTCAAGAAAGTGCCATCCATTAGGCTATGGAGTCATGAAAGGAGAATTACTTGCAAAAACTAGCCAAGGCTTTCAAAGGGCAAGTCATCTACACTAAAGGATCTTTTTAGATAGATGATGGAATGGAACATTAAGGAAAGAAGGTGAAAGAAGGAAAACAACCCAATTTCTGTCTATAGATCAGGTTAGAGGTCATTTAACTCCAGATCTGCTTGGACATACTCAGAGGCAGCCTTCAAAGGAGAGACAAAGGGGAAGCTTATAGATCGGACCAGAGGTCATTTAACTCCAGGTCAGCTTTAGCATGCTCCAAGGGAAAATAGAGATAATATTAACAAAGGGATCTTAGAAAGGCCATCTGGTTGCACAAGGATCCTAGTGGACAGGGCTAACTCTAATCCCCAGTGTTCCCAAATCTTCCAGCTAAATCCCAACAAGAACATCTAAGAAATGATTCATTTAACTCATACATCAGCTAGCAGCATAAGGAACTACTACACTGGTTAAATTAACTGAGATCAGTCCTCAGACACACATATTTACCACAAAAACATTGAAGGCAAGGAGAGCAGAGACATAGGGTACCTAACAAGGGTAAATCCTATGCCATGTTTCTGATGCAAGCCAGTAGAACATGAAACAACATGTAAATGTAATAAACAAAGTTAGAAAACATCACCAATAGTAATAGACCAGGATCCTGTGAAATGTGCTTGATTAATTGATGCAAAACCAGTCATGTACACTGAGCTCAATGGCTAATACAATCCAAACTTTCTCCTCCCAACCTATTACATAACACTACTCTGCTATCCCTCCCAAGACTCTTCTAACAGTGAGAATGAATTCCTCTAACAGCAACGGCAGCAGCCGAACAACAACGGCCCAACAACAACCATTCACAATATGTTCTTTTGGGTTCTTATAGGAGAAAGGAAAGACAGTGGTAGTTGTAAACTTAAATGCAGAATTAACAATCTGAAGCAGTAAGAGAGCCAAGGCCCATCTGGTTTTAATCCTGAGCATTTATCTTTGGTACTCGTCGCAGTGTTCTGGTGAATTGCACAAAAAGGTAGAATAATGATGTTAAGGTCTACCATACCATGTACCAAATTCTTCTGATGGTGCAGGACGGCTGATAGGGCAGAAATCTTCATTTGGACAAAAAGTAGACTAAAACAGTATTGTGTACCGTGTCCCTTCATGGAAGAACGTTCTGTTGATACGGAAACCCTGATAGTATTATTTTTCAGTGCATTGGACCGTCTGAACGATCCACTAGGTCTTTGATTTTGATACCTTTGCCTTCTGATAAATGAATTAAGGCTTAAGATCTTCAATTACAGGCCTTGACGCACTATTTTTCCCCTGATACTCTTTGCCGCTTTCTAGATTTCCTCTGACTGCGAAACCTGTGCTTTAATGGCACCGACGAGGTTTTGTAGAGCTTTAATTCGGTCCTTCGATGAAATTTATGGCGCAGACACCTTCCGGACATCTCCCTGTAATATCGGGCTCTAAATTCATCTTCTTCTGTGCACTACGCCATTACAATGGCGTATATGAACCATGGCGAATTTCCATTCCCCCTTTAACCCTGCAAAACACGCAAACGAATTAAGAAAACCATGTACAAAGGTGGTGGATGTAACGGGAATTACGCGGAAGACCATGCAGACTGGTGGGGATTTTGAATCGTGCGGGATGGCGGAGAAAAATGCCATGAACAGCAGAAGATTTCATGGTGAAAGGTGGCGGACCGCGACAGAATTTACATGAAAACCATAAACATCAGCCTATGAATGAATATATGGAAAGACGGGAGAATATACGATGGAACATGTGGGGGAATGACGTGGCGGGACCAGTCGACAGCGAAATATTCAACAGCGGGGCAACTGAATGTGGACCGTCCGATCTCGGGAGGAGATCGACGGTTGAAAATGCATCGGAGGGCGACAGATGGCGGGCCATGCCCTGAGTTATCGCGTGTGCATCTGAGTTAACTACTGTGCATCTTCGGCGAGCGATAGTCGTTGGATGGCCCGCCCCAGATCGGACGATCCACGGCAATATCGCTAGGCATCCACGTCCGAACAATAATGTGCGATGGATGGCGTTTAACGCGCGAGGACGGTGGTTTTTAAAAAGGTACAGGGGACGCGTATCACACGATGTATGGAATCGCTGGCCAATCGGTAAATGCCGCCTACCGCCCGAAAGCGGTGCGATAGAAACCACCGGGTTTTTGAACAGTGAAAGCAGGCGGGGACCACCGGGACGGACGGATTCCATACCGTCGGATCTGTATAGATCAACGGTTTAAAACACACCTGATATGAATGAACTGCGAACCGTCAGATCTGGCGAGTTAATGGACGGTTAAGATGCGGCGACGAGAGGTGGACGAGTTGCACGGTGCAAGTTGTGGGGGCGGCGATCGTCGTCCATTCTGTGAAGATCAACGACTGCTATTGCCTCCCGATATGAAACACGCTAAGCGCTTTTAGCTTTGGCGCTTGGTTGTGGCGCAAGGTTACATGGAGAGAAAGGTTACGGGGCTAGCGGAGAAGGGGTTGAGCCCTATTATATGGTCCGAAAGTGGGTTTTTAACCCTTTTTAATGCATTTTGAGGCCCAAGGAGGGTAACGGTAGGGGAAAGAGGGGGATTTAGGCATAATCAAGGGAGTAGGGATGTTTTAGAGGGGATTTCTGAGATGGAAAAGGGGAATTAGGGGGAAGAAAGGGGACTTTGAGGAGGGAAAAAGGGATGAAAAAGGATATTTTGCAGGGGTACAAGGGGTAAATGAAGGCTTTTGGGAACACAATTTGTCAAAATCAGAGAGGCTTTATAATGGGATTTCAGCAGAGGGGATTACATCACAGGGCAAAGGCTTAGAAGACTTCAAGGATGATGTGTCTCCAGGGGAGATGCATTCATTGAAGTCTCAGAAAAATTTTAGCCCCCTACTTTGCTTGTCAAAAATATATAGGGGGGCTAACAGTGGCTCCACATGGGAATGGCTTCTTCTTGAAGGAGTCAAGAATCTAGAGAATGATCTTTGGTGTAGGCCAGATGCCTGCTGCTTGGCACATCCCTTTCCTTCTTGGATCAGCTGCCACAAATCATGAATACATCATATTAGCAGTAAACATTCTCCCAAACAACTACCTACCCAGACTACAGTCCTAACCTTTTTTTTTCTCTGGGTGCATTTGGACTAGAGACCCTTTACATCATTTATTTTTACAAAAAAGAAAATAAACCTATCTTAATTCTACCCTTATTTCTCCATGAGGCCAAATTAGACTGTTGGTCTCATATGTTTCTCTAACTAAACTATATCTGCTAGGATTATACTGTCTAGCAGATTTCTTCTCTACATTCTAAGACAGAAATTGAAAACAGTCAAGCTAGGATTAGACTATCTAACTTGCTGGACTTTGCAAAAATTAGAAACATCTAACTACATGCTCATAGACTGAGCTTTATTGAGCTTTTCCTACCTACCCTACTCTAACTGAAATATTTACAATCTAGCTTACAAACAATGTCTTCCAATGCAACCAGTCCATCAAATGATCCCATGGCTGGTCTCTCTTGCTCAATTCCTTGAGTAGGCTAGATAGGCAGGGCAGCTCCCACTCTTTTTGTTCCACAACAGCAACTACAAAAAAAATTCTTGCTGTCTGCATCATGCTGCTCAAAAGGACCTCTGATCCTTCTGCAAATGTTTGCAGGAAATGTGCATAAGGATCATGATATGATACCTGGTGATGAATATGTGGCAGGCAGGCTTCAACCAGGATTTCTTCTTCTACCACTGGATCAAGTACATCACTCTCTTGAGGAAGAGAATCTCCCTCATCTTCTTCATTTTCTGAACTGGAGGACTCATCATATATGGCAGTGTTGTCCCCCTGGAGCTCTGGTATATTCTGCTCTGAGGTGTTGAGCTTTGTAATAAGGTCTATGTATTCTTGACTGGAGGCTTGTTCCATTGCTTCCTCTGTTTCACAAGAAGTCTCATTGCTTTCAGCTTGCTCAAGAATCTCTTCTTTGCTTTCCTCCTCTTCTGAAAGGAAAGGTTGTTGGTTTCCAGTCTCACTAATGATCGGAAGTAGAGCAAATTGGAGATTCAAAGCATCTTCATCTGCTATTATACTATCATAGCTCTCCCCATCAGTATCATAGATAGGCTGACTGGTTTCATTACTTCCTTAAAATTGTTGTCTCTGATCTTCCTCCCATGAATCTAAGGATGATGGTCCTGCAATCTTGGCTTCCCTTTGAAAACACTCATCATCAAACATATCATAAATAGGAAAATCATAACTGTAATTAATGTCACCCACCAAACCTTCTGGATTCTCAGTAGGTCTTTCTTCTTCCTGATCCACAGAGGAGTCTTCAGGATCTGTATCATCAAACTCAGGAAATGACTGAGAAGGAGCATGTGTTCCATAAGAGATTTCGGAGGTGGACCGCTGGTTTAATATTCGATCAATCTCTTCTTCTGTCAAAAGAGGGGTTTCCCTCTCATCATGGCCAGAAGAACAGCAGTCCTCATTCTCTTGTATTAGCTGACTGGGAGGTGGGATGTTTACTTGAGCCTCTTCTTCCACATCAGATTCTGCCTCCTCTATATGGTCTCTTGTTTCCTCAACACAGCGTTCCCCATTAGCTTTTGCCATTAGGTCCTGATATTTTCTAGTCAGCGTAACACAAGACACAGGTAAGCAATCAGGCAGTTCCTGATCACTTTCCTCTTCGTCTCCTATAGGTTCTTGAGCATCATACATGTCTTGCTCATCTTCTAGGTCCTGAGTTTGTTCTTGTTCTGGGAGATGCATGGGCTGTTCGAAATAATCATCATTTGCATTCAGGTTAGCCATGTACATTTCCAGCACTTTACCAAACGTTTCTGTTAATTCATTTAATTGGTTATACAGAGTATCATACTTTGTATCTTTTTCCATGTTTGGATTCATGCTTATGCAAAGAAGGCTACTGCTTCTTCTCAACCAGTTTAGAGTCTTCTACCAGTGGATTCATTTGGTCTTTTGGGAGTTATGGAGTATGGAGTCGCCAGGTGGATGTATATGAATGCTTGAAGCAGGATGTTGTCCACCATCAGCAATGTGAATGCCAATCTAGATCTGAGTCTATGAGTGCCTAAGAGTGTTTAAGGTGAAATTCACTCATCCCCAGCAGAGTCGCCATTATTTTGGGGTTCCTATGTTTTGGCAGATTTGGCAATACCAGAAGATAAGACAACATCAAACCACTTTGGGGCCCTAGGATCTAGCCCTCCTGGACCCGGAGAGGGATCTCTCCAATAATACAAAGATTGATATATCTTTGAAGCTCAAATGAGATGTTAGGCTAGTTATGAAGCACAAAGGGGGGTTTTAAATGATTTGGTTGGTGGGTTGCTGGGTTGTTCATGAGATCATAGACTGAGAAGGTAATGGGAGAAAAGGAACAAAGCAGCAGGATGTTTCAGCAAAGAGGATAGGTCAAGAAAGTGCCATCCATTGTGCTATGGAGTCATGAAAGGAGAATTACTTGCAACAACTAGCCAAGGCTTTCAAAGGGCAAGTCATCTACACTAAAGGATATTTTTAGATAGATGATGGAATGGAACATTAAGGAAAGAAGGTGAAAGAAGGAAAACAACCCAATTTCTGTCTATAGATCAGGTCAGAGGTCATTTAACTCTAGATCTACTTGGACATACTCAGGGGCAGCCTTCAAAGGAGAGACAAAGGGGCAGCTTATAGATCAGACCAGAGGTCATTTAACTCCAGGTCAGCTTTAGCATGCTTCAAGGGAAAACAGAGATAATATTAACAAAGGGATCTTAGAAATGCCAGCTGGTTGCACAAGGATCCTAGTGGACAGGGCTAACTCTAATCCCCAGTGTTCCCAAATCTTCCAACTAAATCCCAACAAGAACATCTAAGAAATGATTCATTTAACTCATACATCAGCTAGCAACATAAGGAACTACTACACTGGTTAAATTAACTGAGATTAGTCCTCAGACACACATATTTACTAGAAAAACATTGAAGGCAAGGAGAGCAGAGACATAGGGTACCTAACAAGGGTAAATCCTATGCCATGTTTCTGATGCAAGCCAGTAGAACATGAAACAACATGTAAATGTAATAAACAAAGTTAGAAAACATCACCAATAGTAATAGACCAGGATCCTGTGAAATGTGCTTGATTAATTGATGCAAAACCAGTCATGTACACTGAGCTCAATGGCTAATACAATCCAAACTTTCTCCTCCCAGCCTATTACATAACACTACTCTGCTATCCCTCCCAAGACTCTTCTAACAGTCAGAATGAATCCCTCTAATAGCAACGGCAGCAGCCGAACAACAACGGCCCAACAACAACCCTTCACAATATGTTCTTTTGGATTCTTATAGGAGAAAGGAAAGACAGTGGTAGTTGTAAACTTAAATGCAGCATTAACACTCTAAAGCAGTAGGAGAGCCGAGGCCCATCTGGTTTTAATCCTGAGCATTTATCTTTGGTACTCGTCGCAATGTTCTGGTGAATTGCACAAAAAGGCAGAATAATGATGTTAAGGTCTGCCATACCATGTAAAAAATGCTTTTGATGGTGCAGGATGGTTGATAGGGTGGAAATCTTCATTTGGACACAAAGTAGACTGAAACAGTATTGTGTACCGTGTCCTTTCATGGAAGAACGTTCTGCTGATACGGAAACCCTGATAGTATTATTTTTCAGTTCATTGGACCGTCTGAACGGTCCACTGGGTCTTTGATTTTGATACCTTTGCCTTCTGATAAATGAATTAAGGGTTAAGATCTTCAATTACAGGCCTTAACGCACTATTTTTCCCCTTATACTCTTTGTCGCTTTCTATATTTCCTCTGACTGCGAAACCTGTGCTTTAATGGTGCCGACGATGTTTTGCAGAGCTTTAATTTGGTCCTTTGATGAAATTTATGGCGCAGACACCTTCCAGACATCTCCCTATAATATCGGGCTCTAAATTCAGCTTCCTCTATGCACTGCGCCATTACAATGGCGTATATGAACCATGGAGAATTTCCATTCTCCCTGTAACCCTGCAAAACACGCAAACGAATTAAGAAAAACATGTACAAAGGTGGTGGATGTAACGGGAATGACGCGGAAGACCATGCAGACTGGTGGGGATTTTGAATCGTGCAGGATGGCGGAGGAAAATGCCATGAACAGCAGAAGATTTCATGGTGAAAGGTGGCGGACCGCGACAGAATTTAAATGAAAACCATAAACATCGCCCTATGAATGAATATATGGATAGACGGGCGAATATACGATGGAACACATGGGGGAATGACGTGGTGGGACCAGTCGACAGCAGAATAGTCAATAGCGGGGTAATTGAATGTGGACCGTCCGATCTCGGGAGGAGATCGACGGCTGAAAATGCATCGTAGGGCGACGGATGGTGGGCCATGCCCTGAGTTATCACGTGTGCATCTGAGTTAACTATAGTGCATCTTCGGCAAGTGATAGTCGTTGGATGGCATGCCCCAGATCAGACGATCCACGGTAATATCACTGGGCATCCACGTCTGAACAATAATGTGCGATGGACAGCGTTTAACGTGCAAGGACGGTGGTTTTGAAAAATGTACAGGGGACGCGTGTCACGCGATGTATGGAATCGATGGCCGATCGGTAAATACCGCCTACCGCCCGAAAGCGGTGCGATAGAAACCACCGGGTTTTTGAACAATGAAAGCGGGCAGGGACCACCATGACGGGCAGATTCCGCACCGTCAGATCTATACAGATCAATGGTTGAAAACGCGCCCGATATGAATGAACTGCGAACCGTCGGATATGGCGGGTAAATGGATGGTTAAGATGCGGCGATGGGAGGTGGACGAGTTGCACGGTGCAAGCTGTGGGGGCGGTGATTGCCGTCCATTCTGTTAAGATCAACGGCTGCTATTGCCTCCTGATATGAAATGCGCTAAGCGCTTTTAGCTTTGGCGCCTGGTTGTGGCGCAAGGTTACATGGAGAGAAAGGTTACGGGGCTAGCGGAGAAGGGGCTGAGGCCTATTATATGGTCCGAAAGTGGGTTTTTAACCCTTTTTAATGCATTTTGAGGCCCAAGGAGGGTAACGGCAGGGGAAAGAGGGGGATTTAGGCATAATCAAGGGAGTAGGGATGTTTTAGAGGGGATTTCTGAGATGGAAAAGGGGAATTAGGGGGAAGAAAGGGGACTTTGAGGAGGGAAAAAGGGATGAAAAGGGATATTTTGCAGGGGTACAAGGGGTAAATGAAGGCTTTTAGGAACACAATTTGTAACAATCAAAGAGGCTTTATAATGGGATTTCAGCAAAGGGGATTACATCACAGGGCAAAGGCTCAGAAGACTTCAAGGATGATGTGTCTTCAGGGGAGATGCATTCATTGAAGTCTCAGAAACATTTTAGCCCCCTACTTTGCTTGTCAAAAATTTATAGGGGGCTAACACGACTGTATCTATGTATTCGTTTACTGGAAAGAAATTTTGATTACATTACATATCAACACATACCTAGACACATGAATGCGTTAACAGATGCAGTAGCTAATATGGTTTTAGATAGACATTTACGCAACTTGTAAAAACATCATCATATGTAAAAAGATCCATCTAGAAATATATAGATATATATATATATATATATATATATATATATATATATATATATATATATATATATATATATATATATATGTATGTGTATGTGTATGTGTATGTGTATGTGTATGTGTATGTGTATGTGTATGTGTATGTGTATGTGTATGTGTATGTGTATGTGTATGTGTGTATGTGTATGTGTATGTGTATGTGTATGTGTATGTGTATGTGTATGTGTATGTGTATGTGTATGTGTATGTGTATGTGTATGTGTATGTGTATGTGTATGTGTATGTGTATGTGTATGTGTATGTGTATGTGTATGTGTATGTGTATGTGTATGTATATGTATATGTATATGTATATGTATATGTATATGTATATGTATATGTATATGTATATGTATATGTATATGTATATGTATATGTATATGTTTCGAAATGTTTGCAGTTTGTGTACATCACATAAAATCAAAAAATATACGTGTCTGTTTTAATAATAGCCGGAGACAACATGTCTCTCAAAAATATGCATATAAAAGCCCTAGATGACTAATCAGTGTGGTGCTCATGGTAGCATGTCATCATGTGCACCATTCGCCTCAGTAATCGATGGAGCCGACTAGGCACCCCCACGGTGTGCCTCTGGTAAGCCATCGGGACATCTGCTAGCTGAGCGTAATCTGGGATCCCCCGGGTGATTCCCTCCAGGTTCTGTACTAGCTCACTCCCCTCGCCACCCTCAGCTTGAGGATCGTGTACGAGAGGGGTCCTCCGTACGATGGGCGACATCCCGGCGGGCCTCTGGGCCAACGTCTGCATACATATAGAATTGTTTATTATAATATGCATGTATCACAAAAAAATCATAAATACATAAAAAATCAAAAAGATACTTACCCAGCTCCTCATCCCAGTCATCCCCCTCTGGGAGTGGAAGATCTAGGTATCCCATGAAGTCGGTACCAGCATAGGGCCAGCCCTCAACGACGATCAACTGTCGCCGTAGCCATACAAAAATCTCGGGTCTCCATGACATTTGTTGGCCCCCTCCTGATCTGGGCATGAGTGCTACCCATCGAGCCATCTGTGGTTCCTTCAATGATGGCTCGGCTACTATCACCCCCTGGCCCTGGAAAATTGGTAGCCATTCAAGGATGAACGATACCAGGATGGAACCATACCCAAACTGTTTCAATTTGGCCTTCTTTCACTTTAGCAGCTGTCGTTTGATGTCATTGTTACGGTAGTGGCCCAATCAAAAAGTTTCGGGTTCATGCATTCAGATGCTAGTAGGAGCTGTGCTTTGGTTTCCTCGTGCGGTGCCTACGACCCCGCAGCCCACGTAATGGTGTGGAGCACTACTCGGAGTGCTAGATCGGGGACCGTGTGGATATCGACCTTCCCACTACCTGATCCTATCCGTGCCCCTAGGCACACTCTTTCCATCACCATTTCCATTTTCTCACCAGATGGTCTAGTACCTGTCAAGATCAACACTGGACCTCTGCAGGACAGTTCGGTTATGAAATAGACGTCGGAAACTTCAATTTCCAACACTTGGTCCCGAAGCCTGAACACTTCTTCGTTATCGTCCCAAATGTTGATAAAATACTACAGTAGCTCAGGTTGTGCTCTCAAACATGGTGTTAGGAAGAAATTTTTCAGACCACAGTTTCAGAGAGCATTCATGCATGCTCCATTCTACATGGCCATTTCATCCTCTTCACCATGCTCCCTTTCCTTCCACTCGATCACCATTGTGGCCGTGTATCTACACCAACATGGTCATAAACACCTCATTAGACATCTGGAACACTCAAAAATTCATCTGATTGGCTCACATTTTGATAAATTCAAGCGGAAATTTGAGTTGCGCCATTGGCGTGACTGTTTTGCTAACAGTCGCGCCAACTGGTGCGATCCCTTTGCATAAAGGAGCCAATTGGTGCGGGTCCGTGCTCGATACCCGCACCAATTTCCCGAGCCCTAATTTTGCAAAGGTCCCCTCAGGGATCCAAAAACACAATGGAAATCTATAAAAAAAGGAATCAAAACAAAGCTAAAGAGAGGGCCTCTTACCTGGAACGAACGAGAACTGAAATGACGTACTCGATTGACCACAATCACCACCGCAAGTTTGCACAGCAAAAGCTCACTGTTGCTCTCACATGGGGTAAAAAGTAAAAGTGAATATGTTTTTACTATTTTTGGCATATTTATAACTTTTCAAAGTCAAAATTAGGTTTTGAAAGTCATTTTTCCAATATTTTATTATATTTTGTCGAAAAATGGGTTTTACGCTCGCTTTCATGTGCAGCAATAGGTCTTCACGCAGCTTGGACGACGATACGAGTTGTATTTTATAATTTTTCGGACTCAGTAAAAACACGAAAAACTCATTTTTGGAGTCATCTTTAAGCTCTTTTTTAACTCTCTAAACATGAAAATATTGCCGAGTCGCTTGTCGTTTTGATCTCGTTAAATTGGCTGCGAAATGAAATCTACCTAGTATACGTTTACCCCTTTTTCAGGCTGGGATAGATTATTTACGAAAAATAAATACCCTAGCCTATTGCGACTAGGAGGCTTTCTCAGGCACAGTTTTCTACCTTTTCGGATCTGAGGAACTATCTACGAAAAGGGATTGTTGGAGTTTACTTTTCCGCTGTCTTTTCAAATTCTCTAAACATGAAAAGATGTCGAGTTCTTCCTTTATCTGACTCGTTAAAACCTGATGACATCGGATTCCATCATAATGATGATATTCGAATTCCTCCTTCCTAGGGCTCATTAAATGTACTAGGTTGGATTTGTCTGAAGGGCGAACTTATATCACAAGCATATGATATCTCCTTCAAGCTTGTTTTCAAAAATAATTGGAGTACTCACCAGAAATGGTGGGGAAAATGGAACCAGTATCATCGTCGTATCGGCAGTATGTCGCTCTTGAACATGGCACTTTTCTACATTCGTGTCAGGTTTGGGACATCTCATCTCATTTTCCACTTGCTTCCATGGGTTTGGGTGATCCATTTTGACCTCTCATATGCTCTTTGCCTCGTCATCATGACCTCTGATCTTTTGATGTCAAATACTACCAAATCCACTGTCATGTCGCCGATATGTTCAAGAGAAGTTGACCTCTGCAGTTTTAACCCTCCTCTGATTCTCATCTGATCCTGATTCACAAACATTATGTTCCTCTATCTTGCGTCGATGATGTGGGAAACACTATGGCCCACCTTCGATCAAGGTTGCTTCCTGTCGACTTCATCTCATTATCCAGGAAGCTAATCTCCCTTCCGGTACCTTGGAGCCTGCATGCCTTAATGGCAGGTTCTTCGCATTCGACGCAAGGTTTTCATAATTGACCTTCGATCGGATGATTCTGCGGGTGTTCAACGCTAGCTCACTATTCACATTCCGTGGATTATAACTGTAGTACCTTGAGGGCCATTGTCTTTATTGGTGGTTCCTCTTGCATCTGTTAACAACTTTCATCATTGGCTGGTAATCAAACGATGTTCTTTCATGTTCAAATTCAGCTCACTTATTCACATGCTCAAACTTGTACTCTGTTCAGGTCGAGATGGAGCGCAA
This sequence comes from Pinus albicaulis, assembly GCA_034641835.2. NCBI lineage: Eukaryota > Viridiplantae > Streptophyta > Pinopsida > Pinales > Pinaceae > Pinus > Pinus albicaulis. The sequence goes on from CM076577.1 coordinate 604,561,089, forward strand.
GACCCTGGGTTTTATCTAATGAAATCCAGGCTGTGGATTTTGTGGATTATCATGATTGGTTACACGACTCATTTATTGGATGGTTTCAACCATACCTGAGTCTATTTATCGATCCTCACTGGATGGTTGCGTCCATGCCTCGGATCTTGATTATTGTTTTCTCTGTTATGGATGGGTACACCCATACCACACATCATGTATTTGAGATATCAATTTTACTTGTCTACGCAGGTTTTCCAACGGTAGTGTTTTCACCCCAAGCATTTCACCCCTCTCTCTCTCTCAGGCCTCATGCTCTAGGGGACATCTGTTACACAGTAATTTGTCACCGTCTCTGAAATTCCCTGTCCCACACATTGGAGGGCCTATTACATGACCTGTGAGCAATGACATGACCTGAAATCACTTTAATGGCATCCCCCTTGAAAGGAAAAATCATTCCTCTGAAGAAAGTTTCCTGTAAAAAGCCCTAAAAATAGACCTTTTGGCCTTGGAGCGACCAGCCAGTTCATCCCTCGCGCCAATGAGGGAAATCCACCAAAGAGGGTGCGCCAACTGGCGCTCTGTCCCAGTGCATTACTCACGCCAAACTTAATAAGTATTTTTTTTTTTAAATAAAAGGCGGAATTTTGATTCCAGCTAACTCCTGAACGAGTCTCTAAAATGAGTTGGGAGTTTTGGCTTCGGATCTCCATGTAGGGGAAGTGGTTTTCCACCTATCATGGAAGATTCCTTGAGGATAGGGCCAATCCCACCATTGTAGGGATCCCAACTCCCCTTCCACCATCTATATAAGCTTGCCATTTTCCCTTTGCAAGCTAGCCTGAATAGAGCTAAATCAGTAGTGAGGAGACTATCATCAAACAGCCAAAGAGAGAGAGCCTTGTCCCATCCCGACGAGCTTCATCGAGACGTGCTCCGATGTTGACCCACCGAAGGAAGATCCAACGTCAGAGCTTAAGGTTGTATCATTCCTTCATTTTATTAATTATAAACGACTTTGATTATGGTTTCACTCGTGTATCTTTATCTTTGATGCAAAGAGTTACATCTTCTCTGACTGATGTTTAGTTACAAGATTTAGATTCTATGATGTATATCGTCATGTCTCTTCGCATGTGTGCAGGTGTTCGAACACGCCAAGCGGAAGGATCGTGATCTGCCGAAGTGGAGGACAGGAAGCGTCATCCTTCTTTCGACGACCATCGCATAGGACCTGAGGTAGGAAAATTATCATTTCTTGTCATTTTTTAACTAGAGACCTGCGTCTTAGCATGACTCGGTTGTTGCTAGACCCGATCTGGGCTAGTAGGGATTGCCTCTGTCCGCAGAGGGGATTTACCTCTCCAACAATTGTAATATCCTATGTTCTCTCTCACAGTCTCCCTATATGTTTCTCGCTCCGAGAATACCAATACAATACACAGCTGCAATACAATACCCTCATACAAGCAAGGGGTTTCCTTCTAGGGAAAAAAACCCTAAACTAAACATAACTTCTACTGTCAAATCATCCTCCTAATGAACGGCCCAGATTGACTAGAAATTACTATACTTTTACAAGGAAATTTTACATATGTTTTTATCTTCGGGGACGCTGCCCCCCCTGGACCCCCCAAGCAGCATTTAATTACGAGCGGAGTTGCCACCCCATTAAGGTACAGGGGTCTAATGTTGTGATACAAAATAAACAAGATAATCAGGCTCCACACCCAACAATCTCCCACTTGGAGACTGATTGTAGCAACTCCACCGCTGCTTCATTTGCTGGACAATGACTCCTCTTTGGACCTGGTTGTTTCTCATCTTCATCGTCATCCTTGAAGACCAATTGAAACTGAGCATATTCTCAGTTTCTCCCTAGGTACAACTTTTGTTAGCATATCTGCAGGATTCTGGCTAGTGTGTATCTTTTCCAGCTTCAACTATCCATCTTCCAATACTGACTGTTTGAAATGGTACTTGAGTTGCATGTGTTTAGTCTTGGAATGAAATTATGAGTTCTTTGCAAGATAAATGGCACTTAGGCTATCACTGTATAACGTGCCCATATCATGCTTCTTACCCAATTCATCCATAAACCTTTGTAACCAAATCATTTCTTTATTAGCCTCTGTAGCAGCAACATACTCTACTTCTGTTGTTGAAACCACAACAACACTTTGGATTTTTGAAACCCAACTGACAGTTGTTCCACCTACAGTAAATACATATCATATAGTGCTCCTCATGTTATCTCTGTCACCTTCCATATCTGCATCAACATATCCCTATAGAGAAATGTTTGAACCACCAAAGCATAATTCTTGATTTGTGGTACCTCTCAAATATCTGAGAATCCAATTTACTCCCATCCAATGTTCTTTTCCTGGATTGTTCATGTACCTACTTACAACTCCCACTGCATGTGAAATATCAGGCCTTGTGCAGACCATTGCATACATTAAGCTTCCAAATGTTGATGCATATGGAACTTTCGACATATAGTCCATTTATTCTTGGGTCTTGGGACACATCTCCTTACTAAGTTTGAAATGGATAGCAAAAGGTGTACTAACTGGTTTTTCATTCTGCATATTAAATCTTTTCAACACCTTTTGTATGTATTCATTCTGAGACAGTGTTAATTTGCGATTTTTCCTCTCTCTAGTTATTCTCATACCAAAGATTTTTTTTGCAACTCCCAATTCCTTCATTGCAAATTAATTTGCCAATTTTCTTTTCAGCACATTTATTTCCTGCATGTTAGACCCTGCAACAAGCATGTCATCTACATAAAATAACAATATAATATAGCTGCCATCATTTTTCCTTTTCAAATAAACACAATGACCAGAGTGACATCTAGTATAACCTTGTTCAGACATAAACTTGTCAAATTTTAGATACCACTGCCTTGGAGCATGTTTTAAGCCATACAAGTTCTTCTTTAACCTGCACACTAATTTTTCTTTCCCTTTGACCTCATATCCTTCTAGTTGCTCCATATAGATCTCTTCCTCCAAATCTCCATGGAGAAATTTTTTCTTTCCATCTAACTGTTCAAGATGTAAATCTTCCGTTGCTACAAGACTTAGAATAGTTTTGATTGAAGTCATATTAACAACAGAAGAAAATATTTTATCAAAATCAATACCTTTCTTCTGTGCAAACCCCTTCACCACAAGTCTAGCTTTGTACCTCTGTTTTCCTCCATATTCTTCCTTCAGCCTGTAAACCCATTTATTTTGCAATGTAGTTTTACCTGCAGGAAACCTGACTAAGTCCCAAGTCTGGTTATGCATTAAGGAGTCAATCTCTTCTTCCATGGCTAGCTCCCACTTCTTCCTGCTTTCAACTTGTATTACTTCTTCATAACATTCAGGTTCACCAGAATTAGTCAACAATAAATAATATAATGAAGGAGAGTATCATTCAGGGGGTCTACTTATCCTGGTAGATATTCTAACACCACTTTCAGGTGTTTGAGTTGCATGTTGTTGTTGTTGTGGCTGTCGATTATTATTATTTTCAGGCACCTTTACCTTTTATGTGATCTCATCAAGAACTGTGTATTCTTTGTTTTCTTTTTCCTGTTTCTTTTCCTGCAATTGATTCTTATACAAAACCTTTTCATTGAATATTACATCTATGCTCCTAATGATTTTGTGATTTTCATAATCATATAAGCGATAACCAAAATCATTAACACCATATCCAATAAAGGTACATTTCTTTGATTTTTCCTCAAGCTTTTTTCTATTTTCTTTATTAATATGGAAAAAGGCGTCACAGCCAAAAGGCTTTAAAAAAGAGTAGTTTACATTTGTACCTATCCATGCTTCCTCTGGAATACCACCATCTGAGGAACTTGAAGGCCCTCTGTTTATTAGATAAAAAACAATATCTACAGCATCTGCCCAAAATTGTAAAGGCAATCCTGCATGCAATCTCATGCACCTTGCACTCTCCATGATTGTTCTGTTCATCCTTTCTGACACACCATTTTCTTGTGGTGTTCTTGGAACTGTCTTCTCTCTGCTAATTCCATGCTCTGAACAGTACCTATCAAACTCTTTGCTGCAATATTCACCTCCATTGTCTAATCTGAGACACTTCAACTTCTTTCCTATCTCAATCTCAACCAAAGCTTTCCATTTCTTAAAAGTATCAAATACATCATATTTATTCTGAATACAATAAATCCAAGTTTTTCTAGTTGCATCATCAATAAAAGTAACATAATAACGAGAGCCACCAAGAGATGATACCTGAGCTGGTCCCCATACATCTATATGCACAAATTCTAATTTTTCGCTCTTCTTTTCTCTCCCAACTTTGAGAAATCTGACTCTCTTCTGTTTTCCATAAATGCAATTCTCACATAAATCCAAATCAACATTCTTCAAATCCGGCAATAAATTTCTTGAGTGAAGAATCTTCATCCCCTTCTCACTCATGTGTCCGAGCCTATGATGCCATAATGTTGCATCTTCTCCTTTGGAAGTTAAAGCATTAACAGAGTTAGAAATACCATTGCATAAATACAATGCGCCAACCTTTTCGCCTTTTGCTATTACCAGCGCTCCTTTGGTGACCTTCCAAGTTTTATCTATGAAAGTTGTCACACAACCTTCACTGCCTAACTGCCCTATTGAAATCAGATTTTTCTTCAGATCTGGAACATGCCTTACCTCATTTAATAGCCATTGGTTTCCATTCTGTTGTTTTACAAGAACCTTACCCATTCCAACAATTTTACAAGGTTTATCATCACCCAAACGGACTTGTCCAAAATCTCCTTGAACGTAGTCATGAAAATATTTTTTATCAAGTGTGGCATGGAATGAGGCCCCTGAATCTACAACCCAAGAATCAGTAGCATTTTCGAAAGAAAGAATCAAATCATATTGTAACACATCACCCGTCACATTTTCTTCATGATTGTTTTCTTGTTGTGTGTCTCCTTCTTTTCCCTTCCGAGATCTACAGTATTTCTTTAGGTGTCCTTTCTTTCCACATTTCCAGCACACTATCCCCAATCTGGACTTGGATCTGCCTTTCCTTGATTTACTGTGATATCCTGAGCTATTTCCTCTTTCCATTTTTCTTCCCCTAGACTCTGCACTCAAATCATTACTCAATGTCTCACCAAAGTTTTTTCATTTCATTTCCTCGCTAAGGATAGCACCGACAACATCATCAAAATTTAAAGTACTAGATCCATAGACAGAGTTACTAATGGCCATAACTAAACCATTCCAGCTTTCTAGAAATGAGCACAAAAATAACAGAGCTTTAACTTCATCATCAAAGTTTACCCCTACAGAACTTAACTAACTGGTAACTGTATTAAAATCATTTAAATGTTCTGCAACAGGTCCACCTTCTGACATCTTCATATTAAATAAACATTTCATAATAAATACCTTGTTTGAGGCAGAGGGTTTTTCATATAGTTTCGCCAATGCCTTAATCAAACCATCTATTGTTGTTTCCTTCGAAATATTGAAGGCTACCGACATCGTGAGGCACAACCGTACTATTCTGAGTGCCTTTCTATCAAGAATATCCCATTTTGCGTCTGTCATAGTCGTCGGCTTCTTTGTTTTTCCACTCAATGGTAGGTACAGATATTTCTAATACAGATAATCTTCCATCTGCATCTTCCGCAGCGGGAAGTTTTGGCCATTAAATTTCTTGACCCTAAATTTAGCATCTTCCGCCATTGCTCCCACTCGAACCAGGAACCCTTCTTTCCTACGATTTTATCAGCCAAATATACCTTCGGCTCTAATACCAGTTGTTAGAAAATTAAACATTACAGAGCAATGAAACACATAAAATATGTGGAAAACACAAGCACAAAAAACACATAAAACCAAAGAGACACATATATACGTGGTTCACCTAGTTTGGGCTACTTCCACCTTGAACAACAAGTCTTTCCTTTCTATTATCCAGCAAAATGAAGAGACACAACCTACAGCAGATCCGTTGTAATATCCTATGTTCTCTCTCACAGTCTCGCTATTTGTTTCTCGCTCTGAGAATACCCATACAATACACAACCGCAATACAGTACCCTCATACAAGCGAGGGGTTGCCTTCTAGGGAAAAAAACCTTAAACTAAACATAACTTCTACCATCAGATCATCTGCCTAATGAACGGCCCAGATTGACTAGAAATTACTATACTTTTACAAGGAAATTTTACATTTGTTTTTAGCTTCGGGGGTGCTGCCCCCCCCCCCCGGGACCCCCCAGGCTGCGTTTAATTACAGGCGCCGTTGCTGCCCCATTAAGGTACAGGGATCCAATGTTGTGATACAAATTAAACAAGATAATCAGGCTCTACACCCAACATTATGTTGAAAATTCAACAAGAAATGTGTGTCTAATTTAATTTTCCCTTAATTAAATTGGACAATAAAATGTCATCTTATCTCATAATCACTTGTAATAGTTAACTGAGTGTGATAAACTCAGTTAGCTCATGGATTTCAAGTTGAGGGTGGTTGGTGATGCATGCAAAGTGATTCTATTAGTTATGGAGTTTGAGTTGTAGTTAGTGCATTAGTTTAATGCATGAGAAATCAGTTAACTCAATTTATTGAGTTAAAGTCAGTTGAACTAGTTGTTATTGTTTGTTGCACTAGTGAGAGATCAAGTGAATTAAATCAGATTTAATTTACATGCAGTGATCTACCATGCAACTAGTGATTTACTATTAATAGTTGCATGCATGTCAGTTCCATTGGAAACCCAGTTGAGACAAAGGTTAAAGGGATGTTGACTATCATTTTAATCATTAGTAAGTTTCCCGCATGTAGTAAGACAACCATAGTATTGCCCATGAGTATTGCGCATGTTTGGAAGGTTGAATTTCCTAAATAATAGGGATTGCATTCCACATGAATTGCACAAGCAAGGTAGGCTGATTATAGGTAGGAAATTGGCTAAGTGTTGGTAGATTTTGTTAGGGTCAGTGTGAGACAGTTGTGAGAGTGTAGTCGAATCTTGTGAGAAGAGTGCATTGTAATTATTTCATGATTCCTTGGAGAATATACAATAGAATATAGAGAGGTTTTGAGAAGAAATATTTCCCCAGGAACATATCTGTGTTGTGGTTTTATTTTCTTCTTTATTTACTTTTTGTGATTGGTGATCATGTTTAATTTCTGTAATTGATTTGTAGAAGGATCCAGTATCTTGCTTTAGTAGGTCGCATGATAGGATTGAATCCATTGATATACATATTGTTTGTATAATTCTTACATGGTATAAAAGCATAGGAAATCACTAGAGTGGAGAATAAATTGAGTTTGTGATTGAATAGCATTCGAATTTGAAAAATTATGCTTTGGTGTGATAGGCGGATCAGGATCAAGATGGCTTTCAATGGCTTGATATTGGATTATGAACTCGAGGGAAGTTCCAATTATATTACATGGAAAGATAAGATGGAGGAATTTCTGGAGGACAATGGGTTGAAAGAATTCATTGATAATGACATTCCCAAACCCGCTGCAGTAGATGCCGCTCTTCTTGATGCTTGGAAAAATAAGGTTGCAAAGGCAAGGAGGATCTTACTATAGGGATTATGAGACCACATTGTCTTAAGTCTCCATGGTAAAGCGACTCCATATGCAATGTGGAAGGCTTTGATAGATATGTTTCAGCGTAGAAATGATCATATAAAATTGGCACTGAAGGACAAGCTCAGGAAAATCAAAATGGAGAAAGGGGACACTATTTCGAAATATTTAACCAAGTTTTTCCAATGTCGAGATGAGCTTGGGAGCATCGGAATTATTGTTGCATATGATGACTTGGTGAGCCTAGCTCTTCTAGGCCTTCCTAAGAGTTGGAATAGTTATCAAGACTCTATTAATGGGAGGGAGAAGCTACCATATTAAGAACGACTTTGGTCAGATCTGGTGCAAGAATAATTTAGGCAAACTACCAGGGATGGATCTTCATCTAAGACAGATGATGAAGAAAATTTCGCCTTGGCTAGTAAGGAAAAGAAGGGGAAGGGAAATAAATCCTATTCCAAATCTGAGTTCAGCAAATAAGGCAAGAAGTGCGACATGTCCAGAGAGAAGTGTTTTCACTGTCAAGAGCATGGACATTATGCCGCTAATTTTCCACAAAAGAAGAATAATAAGAAGGCTTCGGGATCTGCAGTTGGTGAGGCTTTGGCCTCGCAATTTGAGTTGGACTTCTCGCTCATTGCATGCATGGTTTCAAGTGTGATGGGATCAGTGTGGTACTTGGATAGTGGTGCATCTTTCCACATGACGGGAGACAAAGAAATTTTCATTATCTTGGAGGAGAAGTACCTCCAGATGCATATCAAAATGGGTGATGACGGGCGATACAGTGCTACTGGGATTGGTACAATTTCCTTCCAGAGACAGTTAGGTTAATCCTTCTTATTAAAATATGTAACTCATGTACCAGGCTTGAAAAAGAATTTAGTTTCAGTCGCAATGTTGGAGGATAGAGGTTATGATGTGGTTTTTAGTGAAGGGAAATCTTTCCTTCGACACAAAGCCATAGGAAAAGCCAAGAATATTGGGATTCATGTGAATAATCTCTATAAAATTGATGTAGATGGTTGCACAGCATTGATGGGTGAGGCAAAAAAGTGGTGAGCCGGGATGAGGGTGAGTTATGGCACAAGAGATTGGGCCATCTACACCATGGAGCCTTGAATGTCATGCAGCAGATTTCTACGAGTCTTCCCAAGGGTACTCTTGCATAGATAGAGACATGCAAGGGATGTACCATGGGGAAGTATGCAAAGGCCACTTTTCATGAGAAGGAGAACCGAGCAGTGGAAATCCTTGAGAGAGTTCACTCAGACATGACTGGACCATTATCTACAGCTTCGAAAAAAAAGCACAGGTATTATGTGATCTTTGTTGATGATTTTTCTAGAAAGTGTTGGATCTACTTCATGCAGAAGAAATATCAGACGTTCTCAAAATTTTGTGAGTTCAAAGCACTCATGGAGAAAGATACGGGGAATCATGTGAAGGCTCTTAGGAGTGACAATGGTGGTGAGTACATATCCAATGAATTCAATAACTTATGTATCAAAGAAGGAATTCGAAGAGAGTTTATTGTGCCTCATAACCCAAAATAGAATGGGGTCACAGAAAGAAATAACAGAACAATTATGGGTGCGGAACGAAAGATGTTGCATGATCAAGGCCTACCATTGCAACTGTGGGTGGAGGCATGCAACACAGTGGTATTTGTGAAAAATGGTAGTCCTCATCAGATACATGGCATGAGTACAGCAGAGGAGGTTTTTTCTAGTAAGAAACCTGATGTTTCATATTTTAAAAGTTTTGGCTCATTTGTCTATTTCCATGTGACCAAATATTCCAGGAAGAAGCTTGAACCAACAGCTGAGATTTGGATATTTGTGGGGTACACTGATACTCCCCACAACTATCAGGTGTATTTTCCAAACAGCATGATGGTTGTTGTGAGACGGGATATAAAATTTGATGAGGATAAAGCCATGCAATTGTCCCTTGAGAGGTAGCTTGATTTGCATGTAGATGAGGAACTTTTGGTTCCAAAGAATGAACCTAAAAATGTGGAGCAGCCACATGCAGAGGATCATGGAGTGGTAGAAAAAACTCATGCAGAGACATCCACCAGAAATGGTATAAGCTGCACCACGGAAGCTGATAGATTGAGACTTGATGTGGCAGAACATGTAGGATCACCTACTTCACTACGCAGACAGAGACAGTCTCCAAACAGGTTTACTAGATACATGACTCTTATGAGTAAGTTTATTGTGACAAAACCATCCTCCTTTGAGGAAGCAGTGAAACAACCAATTTGGGTTGATTTTATGGTTGAGGAGTATGACTCAATCTTCAAGAACAATGCATGGGAAGTTTTCCCAAGACCAGTCGGAAAATCAGTGGTTGGATCTAGATGGATCTATAAGGTGAAGCAGGCAGAAGATGGGAGTGTGTAGAAGTACAAGGCTAGATTTGTAGCCTTGGGATTCTCACAAGTTGATGGGATTGACTATGAGGAGACTTCCGCACCAATTACAAGATACTCATCGATTTTATCTATCCTTGCACTCTCAGCACAAATGGGGTGAAAGATACATCAGATGGATGTGAAGACTGCATTTCTAAATGGAGTTATTGAGGAAGTTTACATAGAATAGCTAGAAGGGTTTGATACCTTTAACAGTGTGTCACATGTGTGTAGACTCAAGAGAGCACTGTATGGTCTGAAGCAAGCACCTTTTGCTTTGTACACCAGGATTGAAAGATATTTCACTGGGTTGGGCTTCATCAAAAGTGAAGCGGATGTGAACCTGTACCAAATTGTGGTTGATGGTAAGCTCTTGATTATCGTACTTTATGTTGATGATATAATTTTGACAGGTGATGAGAAGTTGATAACTTCTTGCAAAGAGGATCTTGCAAGAGAGTTCAAAATGAAGGACATGGGACTCCTTCACTATTTCCTTGGTTTGGAAATATGGCAGCGGGATGATGAGATATTTGTTTCTCAAGGAAAGTATGCCAAAGAGATTCTGAGTAAGTTTCACATGGAGAGTTGTAAACCCATGGAGACTCCTCTTCCAAGAAAATGGAGGAAGGAGGATGCTACTTTAGGAGAGGTAGTTGACTCTACTATTTACAGGAAGCTTGTGGGTTCACTGATATACTTAGTAAACACCAGACCATAAATTTGCTACGCAGTTAACCAGCTGAGTCAAATTATGGTTAAGTCGACCAAGCTCTTTTGGAAGGCAGGGAAGCATGTCTTAAGATATCTTAGGGGCACTACAGAGTATGGATTATGGTATAGACGGATAGAGGGAGTGAAGCTTCAAGGCTTCACTGATGCAGATTCAGCAAGCAGTCCATCAGAAAGAAAGAGCACATCAGGAGGTATCTTCAGCATAGGATTGACAATAGTTTCTTGGTACAAAAGGAAGTAGCGATTTATGGCACTCAATTCAGCTAAGGTAGAGTACATAGTAGCAAGTCAAGATGCATGTGAGGCCATCTGGATGAGAAATATTCTCATTGGTTTGTTTGGTTCTCAAATGGATCCGACGGTGATACATTGTGATAAACAGAGTTGCATTAAACTCTTGGCTAATCCTATATTCCATGATAGGTCCAAGCACATAGACATCCAGTACCACCATCTCAAATATTGTGTTTAGATGTGCATTATGTTACTTCAGTACATTCCCACGGAATATCAGGATGCAGATATTCTGACGAAGGCACTCGCTGGGAGAAAATTAGAATACCATAGAGGTGGGATCAGGGTAGCTGATAATCCCTTTCTTGTTGAGAGGGAGTGTTGAAAATTCAACAAGAAATGTGTGTCTAATTTAATTTTCTCTTAATTAAATTGGACAATAAAATGTAATATTATCTCATAATCACTTGTAATAGTTAACTTAGTGTGATAAACTGAGTTAGCTCATGGATTTTGAGTTGATGGTGTTTAGTGAGGCATGCAGAGTGATTCTATTAGTTATGGAGTTCAAGTTGCAATTAATGCATTATTTTAATGCATGAGAAATCAGTTAACTCAATTTATTGAGTTAAAGTCAGTTGAACTACTTGTAACTGTTTGTTGCACTAGTGAGAGATCAAGTGAATTAAATCAGATTTAATTCTAATGCAGTGATCTGCCATGCGACTGATGATTACTATTAATAGTTGCATGCATGTCAGTTCCAATGGAGACTCAGTTGAGACAAAGGTTAAAGGGATGTTAACTATCAGTTGTATCATTAGTAGGTTGCCCGCATGCAGTAATACAACCATAGGATTGCCCATGAATATTGTGTATTTTTGGAAGGTTGAATTTCCTAAAGAATATGGATTTCATTCCACATGAATTGCACAAGCAAGGCAGGTTGATTAGAGGCAGGAAATTGGCTAAGTGTTGGTCGATTTTTTCTGGGTCAGTGTGAGATAGTTGTGAGAGTGCAGGAGAATCTTATGAGAAGAATGCATTGTAATTGTTTCATGATTCCCTCGAGAATATACAATAGAGATAGAGGGGTTTTGAGAAGCAAGCTTTCCCCGAGAAAATTTATGTGTTGTGGTTTGATTTTCTTCTTTCTTTACTTGTTGTGATTGTTGATCGTGTTTATTTTCCGCAATTGATTTGTCATAAGGATTCAGTTTCTTACTTTAGTAGATCGCATGATCGGATTGAATCCATTTATATACATATTGTTTGTATAATTTCTACACCATATCTACCACACAATCCCTCGAGCAATCCCACTTTTCTTAAATGCTCTAGCACAAGGCAACTATGAAATATTTCTAATGGGGATTCCAAGAATTCTTAGTTGTAATTGAGTTTTCACAATGACAATTTCCTCATGCATATGGGTAAAATCCCCATATAATTCTGATAATAAACATAACCAATACTTTTTTATAGTCATTGAAATGTGGGATATCCTACTAAACTTCCTATAGAATAATGGACAAATATTTCCAACAACTTAAAACCACAAGTTATATTTTCATGCACTCAACTAATCATGTGGTTTTCTAAGAATCCCACATAACTCACTTGTGCAACTTGTCCCAAGGTTAATATGGCATAGGATATCATAAATTCAAATAATTAGGTTTATGATAAAGTATTAATATTTTACTTTGGCTCCCCCTTTAAACCCTCCTAAGCTCCTTTTGTTCTTTTATTTTGGAATCATAGTCCCCCGTGTTTTTTTCCTTCTCATTTGTAGTTAGTGATGTATTTTTAATACTAATTTTCAATGTGAAATATTTACATACCATAATATTTATATACCATATTGATTGGTTATTTAACATATACACAAATACACATTGTTGTCGACGTACTTGATCCATTACATTCTTTTTTCTATATTGGGAAGGGGTATGTCCTTTACTTTCCCATTCTACTTCAGATATTGGCCAGATTTAAACTTTTATCACCCCTCGTTTTTCGTTCACATTTGGATTGACTTTGGATTGTATTTTCTAGAGATGGCTTCATTGGGTGCTGGCTCTATCGTTCTAGAGTCGCTAATCCAAGCCACGCTAGTTGCTGAGGCAACATACATACAATCCTTTATTTCCAGCAAGGATGGGGATGGGGCCTAATCTGGTAAATCTGCACTTCCGACGACACATCTGGTGTAGGGGAGGACATGGGGAAACATCATTTGTTGCCTTCAACCAGACATCGCCCCAAGTGGTGTATGTAGTTGGTGAAGTTTCGGGCACAATGTCCTGTGGTATAGTGTGGTTACCTTACAGAAGCGCCCATTGGTGGGGAATTGGATGTTCATAGAGATGTCGAAGGTTGAGATGTAGACATGGATTCAATTCAACTGGCTTCCCATTCTAAATTATTCCCAAAAAATTACCCTCTTGATGAACGTGTGGTTAGGGTTTCACTTCCTACATGAGGAGGGTGCGGAGCACATTCTAAAGGCTCCTTGGGTTCACGGGTGGATTTTTTTACAGCCCCACAAATGGTATATCAGTTGTAATCTTCTCTCAGAGACCATGAGTGTGAAGTACGTTTGGTCCAAGATCCCAGGATTTCAAATGGAATTATGGATGCAAAGGGTTTTGGTGGATATTGGAAATTCAATAGGTCGCATCGCATATTTGGATGCCAATATCTTGGGGGATAGGGACAAGCGCATTGCCTAGATACTGGCTGAAGTGAATTTCTCAAGGGGCCTGCTTGAGTGCATTGATTTGGAATGGGGTGCTACCAGAATTAGGTATTGAATTGATTACTGGTGGATTCCTTTTCGTTGCCTCCTACGTCACCACACTAGTAATCTCATGTCTCGATTTCCTTGTTGGAATCAAATCTAGATTGGTGGTCTACAGTGGAATTTGGCTCGTGATTATCATTTGGACAATGATTAGGTGCATCCTTCAACTATGACACATCTAGGTACCATTATATCTTGTGATTCTTCTTTATATGGTGGCTCCTTGGATCGCTCTTCATCCTCTTCTTCCATGCCCCTTATCCTTTGGTTGAACTAGCTCCCCTTGTGTTTCAGTAAATGGTACATATTCCCCCCCTAACATCAAAACTCTTTTGCTTTGATGGTTTCACATGAAACCCCCCCTCTTATGAGCATTTTACTCCTACCCCTCTCCTGATTACCAAGCTCGCTGCATATCCTTCTTCTTATTTAATCGATTTTTCATCTAATCCCTATGATTTTTCCTTGGGTGCTCCTCTGCATTATGAGCCCTCAAATTATGCGACACAGGGTCCCCATGGCCCCTCCTCAACCCCTCAAATTTGGGATTTTTTCCTTCCCCTGAAATCCACCTTGTTGGATGCACCTCGGTCTTGTCCTTCTCACATTTCCCCTTAGGCATATGCATATTTCATTGATTATTCCCCTCATAACTCGGTGGGAAGCGATATAGATGTCCTCATGTTAAATCTTGTCATGGATCTTCAAGCGCTTTCCATTCATAGGGTGGATGTTGTTCACAAGTCTATGTTCATTAGCCCTGGATTGACGCTCAATATTACTATTTTTCGGAAGGGTGGAAGAGGGAGTAGACATTTGGAAGCCTCTTTCAAAACCCATATTTGTTGCTTTGGATGGCACTCTTCGAGACATTCCTATTATCTCTGCTAGTGACACTTGGGCCCCTAGAGACTCAGTGCCTGTGACTGGGGTTGACTAGATGAAATTTGTTTCTTCAACATCTGGGGTTTAGGGAATTCCTCTAAAAAATCCTCGTTAAAGTTTTTGTTCGAATTGGTTCAGCCCGTTTTGATATTTATTTAGGAAACCATGGCCACAAAGTAGAGGGCCATTGAATATTTTTTATCCATTCATCCAAGTTGGTATCTTGATGCTACTGATTCTTGTGGATTATCTGGTGGTATGATGGTCCTGTGGAATCCTCATTGGGTGAATGTCTCTTCTTTCAAATTTTTTGCAGGTATACTTCTTTTGGGTTTTATCAAGGGATATTTATCTCGACTACGTCCCCTAAATTTATATGCTCCATGTCATGAGCAGCGGGAATTCAGGGACCAGATGGCAGATTATGGTATCTTGCAAATTGAATCCCTTTTCATAGCTAGTGATTTAAATGCTACACTTTCTTATGGTGATTGTTGGGGTCTTCGTAGCAAACCCGAACCACTTGGTCGTTTTCTTTATAGATTTTTCAGGGACTACTCCCTTTGTGATGTGAGGGTTCTTCCTTTAGCTCCTACCTAGTCTAATGGTAGGTCGGGCTCTGATCAAGCCAATAGACTAGACAAATTCCTATTCCATGATAAGGTTCTATAACTTTTTGGTAACTGTAGGTCCTGGGTGGAGCAGTCTAAGATTTCAGACCATCTGTCGATCATTTTGAAATGGAGAGAGAAGTCTTCTCGATTTAGCATCCTTTAAAATTTAATAGGATGTGGCTGCAGGAGGAAATATTTATTATCCCTTGTGAGAGATAATTGGCTTGTGGGTGCCTAACAAGATAATTTTTCAGTTATGGACTCGCTTCTACAAAAACTTAATTCTCTCAAAGGGGCCATCCACAGATGGGAACAACTACATAAGTTTAATAAAAAAATGGAATTGGACCGGATTGTGGCTAAGATGGAATCCCTGTTAGTTTGCATAGCATATGCTAAAATTCCACCAAGAAATGGCACCCATTGGGGGCTTTTGATTTAATTTTCCCTTAATTAAATTGGATGAGAAATTGTATTTCATCTCATGGCAACTTGTATTAGTTAACAAAGTCAGAATGATTGAGTTAGCTTAGGAAATTCGAGTTGAGGGTTAAGAGAGGAGGCATTTAGAGTTCTCCCATGATTTTAGGGGATCCAGTTATAGTTTTGTATGAGTTGTAATTAGTTAACTCAATTGTTTGAGTTAAAGTCAGTTTAACTAGTTCTAAATGAGAGATGAGCTATTGATAGGTCCAGTGAATTAAAACTAATTTAATTCACAAGTAGTGATCAATAATTTAACTGATAATTCATTATAAATAGTTGTTTCATGTCAGTTCTAAGGAAGGCCCAGTTGAGACTGAGGTTAAAGGGATGATAATTATCAGTTGTATAGTTAGAAAATTGTACAAGTCAGTTATAGAGTCATGTGGAGGCCAAGGATGCATTGCATAATTAATTGGAAGGAATTTCCTATTTAATAGGGGCTTAATTCCTCCAAGAATGTGTGAGCAAGGCAAGCTAAGAAGAGTCTAAGAATTAGCTAAGTAATTGGTTTATTTTTCCTAGATCATAGTGAGAATTGGCAGAGTGCGGGAATGTTAATTTTGGACAACTAGGTCGAAAATCCATGTTGTGATGCTCAGATGAAGATTCCAATATTTTTATTGGAGAGGTGCAAGATCGATCTAAATATCATCTTGATCTGATGAGTTGAACATTTATTTTGAATTTATTAAAAATATGTGCAAGTCGCCCTGAAATGAAATGTAGGCTTGAAGCCCCAACAGTTGTGTCACACACCCTCATTGATGGATATAAATTGGTCAACATTGGAGGACATTTTCACTCATCCATCACATCACATCCTCTCTCCTCATCTGATTCAATCATCTATTGGAGTCTCTTATTCACTCACACGTGGAAAAAAAAGTAGCAGCTAGGGTTTCGGAATGTCTAGGGTTTCCAACGCAGAAATTGACCAGTGTTGACTTTGGTCAACGCTTGGTCAAATTGACTCGAAACTTTCCCAAAACTTAGATTTCTTTGATTTGCATTTTTTGGCACAAATCTCGAGGTTGGACGTTGACTTTGACTTGGCTACGTTGACTTTATTGTTGATACTATTTGCATTGACCATTGACTGTGATAGTGTTGACTCTCGTTGACTTTTGGGGTTGACTAATATGGTTGTCCTAGAGTATTGTGTGACACTTTTGGTTGGTTGACCGTATTGAGACTTTTCTGGTTGAAGCATCCTATTGACAGTCATAACGCACCATCACACTTATATGTTTTGGCTTGTCTTCTGTCGATCTACTGGTATGTTCTATCAATATTTTACTTTCTTGTTTATGTGATTGTTGACTGATATTGGGATAAAAAGTAAAGTTGCATCAAGCATATAACATCTACAAAAATTTACATGATATCAGATTTGAGGTGAAGACAAATCCCTAGTTTGTATCAATCACCGAAGAAGAGCATGGGTTCCTCAAACTACAATGGCTTTAAGGCTGATGACAAATTGACTGGGAAGGAAGACTTCCATGCCTGGAAGATGACAATGGATCTTAATTTGGAAGACCAAGATGTCATGGACTATGTGCAGGGTAAAATCCAAGAGCCTCCATCCAATGCAATTGTTGCTGCCAAATCAAGGTACAAGAAGGGGGAAATAAAAGCGAAGTTGATGATTAGGGACTCAATTCATAAGAGTCTGGTTGCCTACATTTCTAAGCTAGGCACATCCAAGGAGATATATGATAATTTGGTAAATAGGTTCAAAGCCAACAATGTGATTCAAGTCCTATTCTTCAAGAAAGAATTGAAGAATCTGAAGAAAGGCAGGGATGAGTCTGTTCAATCATATTTTTTGACGTTGAACGAAATCAGGAATAATCTTCTGGCTATTGGGGAGACAATAGTTGATCGAGATATGGTTCTCGCCGCACTTGGATGTCTCTCATCTGAATGGCATGTATTCAACACTACCGTTCTCAATAATAATGTCATACCTAATTTTGACGAAGTACTATCGAGATGCATACAAGAAGAGACAAGGATGAAGGAATATGAAAATGAAGTAAATGCTACCTTCACTACTCGTACTAAGAAGAAGAACTTTGGTGGCCCGAAGAACAAAGGAAGAGCAGGGGCCCAAGGAAAGAAAGGAAAATGTTACACTTGCCACAGGCCTGGACACTATGCTAGAGAATGCCCTTTCAAGAAGTATTCTCTCAATGATGATGACAACAACAACAACCAGAGGAATGGAAATCAAAGGAACAACAGGTTCAAAGGGAAGAGGAAGGCTCCCTCCGGCGTAAATGGGAAACCTTTCAAAAGGTCGAGAAATTCCAAGTATGAGGAATCAAATGTTGTTAATGATAAAAGAAATGAATACATTCTTGTATTTGCCATCTCTGTTGCATCTCCACCTGACACTATGGATGTCTGGTTGATAGATATTGGTGCCTCAAGGCACATCACTGGGTTCGAGGAAGCACTTTCTGATATGGTTGAGAAGGATGTTAATTTGAAAATTATCCTTGGAGATAATGCCACATATCTCGTGAAAGGGACAGGACTGTGACCCTCCACTTGTCTCAAGGTTTGGTCCTCTGCTTGCAAGATGTACTATATGTACCTGATTTGAATAAGAACCTTGTTTCTATATCGGCCATGGAAGACAAAGGTTTAAATGTGGCATTCATTGATGGGAAGGTGTGTATCTGGAAGAATAGTTTCAAGGAAGCTATCACAATTGGTTTTATATTTGATACACTCTACCAGGTTGGAGGAAGTCCACTGGGAGCGATGACATGTGATACAATCTGACATATTGAACTATGGCACTGGAGGTTTGGACACCTTCACTACAAAGCGCTTCTCGAAGCAAGGAAGGTGGTGATGGGGATGCCCGATTTCACAAATGATCATGAAGGTGTATGTCAGAGTTGTGCCGAAGGAAAGCATACAAGGGAACCTTTCCCTTAAGTGTCACAAAATCATTTGATGTCTTGAAATTGGTACATTTTGATCTATTTGGTATGTTGCCTATGACATCCTTGGGAGGATGTTCTTATTATATGAAATTCATAGATGAGTTCTCTCGCAAAACCTGGATATACTTCTTGAAGAAGAAGGATGAGGCTTTCATGTGGTTTTGTACCTTCAAATCCTTGGTGGAAACTCTGGAAGGGAAGAAGATCAAGATATTGAGGACCAATAATGGCACTAAATATGAGACAAACAAGTTCAAGAACTTTTGCAGAGAAGTTGGCATCAAGAGGGAGACTACAATTGTCTATACTCCTCAGCAAAATAGCATTGTTGAATGAAAGAATGGGACCATTTTGGTAGCTGCCCATGCCATGCTATGTGACCAAGGTCTTCCGAAGTTTCTGTGGGGAGAAGCTACGAACGTTGTTGTGTACATTCAAAACTTATGCCCGCATTCCACTCTAGACTCCAAAACTCTTGAAGAGGTTTTCTCTGGTGAGAAACCTGACGTCTCACATTTTAGAGTTTTTGGATGTCATGTTTATTTTCATGTGCCAAAGGAGAAGAGGAGAAAGTTGGAAGCTTATGGAAATAATGGAATGTTTGTGAGTTGTAGCAAAACCTCAAAGGCCTATAGATTCTATGTGCCTGGTCAAAGGGAAGTGCAGATATGCCACGATGTTACCTTTGACGAAGATGCTTCCCTAAGGAAAGTAGTCAATCTTCCGAGATATGGGGAAGATCATGAGGTAAGGCCTAGAAATCAAGAAGAACCTAAGGATGAGACGATGCCCAATGTTGAAGGACCGATGGACCCGATTGATCCACCTCCTTCAATGAGGAAAATACCATCATGGCTCAGGAACACTCTCAAGGATGCCAAGAATCATATGACCCCAAGGGGGACATTCCTTGAAAGCAAGAAGCCGAATAGATACCAAGGGTATCTAGCAGCCATGAGTACTATTGTACATTAGGGAAATTTTGAGGTCTAAAATGGGCCTCCTAAGGAAATTATAAAATAATAGTGGAAATAATAAAATAATATTTGATTAGATCGTCAAATTTTAGAGAGGAAAAAGAAAAAACTACTTTTTCAACTCATATTTTGAACTTATCTCCCTAAGGTTTTACTCAAATTTCGAGCAGGAATACTCGTTGGATGCAAAATTTAATTCCCCATCCAAGGAGTACCCATTTTGCATACTTTTGATGGACTTTGCAGCTACACGAAAAATGAATAATACATGAAAAACATAATGCAATCACGTTTTTCATGTATTTCTCATTTTTTGTGTAGAAAAGTCCATCAAAAGTATGCAACATGGGTACTCCTTGGATGGGGAATTAAATTTTGCATCCAACGAGTACTCCTGCTCGAAACTTCAGTAAAAAATTAGGGAGATAAGTTGAAAATACGAGTTGAAAAAACAGTTTTATTATTTTATTACTTTTTAATATTTTTACTTTTTTACTCCAAAAATGGTAAAGCATCACTCATGGTTGACATCATCATCGTGAATCCTATTGGTTCTCATAGAGTTTATTTTGATTGTACATTTGTCTTAGGAGGCCCATTTTAGATCTCAAAATTCCCCTAATGCAATCTAAGTCGGGATCTTTTGAGGAAGCCATAAAGCATCAAGTCTGGAAGGATGCTATGCACGAAGAATATGAGTACATTATGAAGAACGATGTCTGGGATGTTGTTCTTAGACCGGAGTACAAAGCAGTTGTCACCTCGAAATGGCTCTATAAGATCAAGCATGGATCTTATGGAAGTGTTGAAAAGTTCAAGGCAATATTTGTTGCATGTGGCTTCTCTCAAAAGGAAGGTGTAGACTATGATGACATATTTGCACCTATGGCCCAATATATCACCATCCAATCTATCATATCCCTTGCTGCTATGCAAGGATGGAATCTTCATCAGATGGATGTGAAGACCGCATTTCTGCATGGTGCGATAAAGGAAGAAGTGTATGTGGAGCAACCTCTAGGGTTCAAAGTCGAGAATCGGGACACCCATGTCTGTAGGTTTAAGAAATCCCTCTATGGGTTGAAGCAAGCACCTAGAGTTTGGTACGAGAGGATAGATAGCTACCTGATGAAGCTGGGCTTAACTTGTAGTATTGTTGATCTGAACCTTTACTTCAGGGTTGATATAGAAAAGCCTCTCATTATGGTGTTTTATGTGGATGACCTCTTCCTGACAGGTGTTGACCCTCTCATTCATCAGTGCAAGAGGGATCTTGCTATCGAGTTCGAGATGAAGGACCTAGGACTGATGCACTACTTCCTAGGCCTGGAGGTCTGGCAGAGACCTAGCGAGATTTTCCTTTCTCAAGGAAAATATATTTTGAAGCTTCTGGAAATATTTGGTATGGTGGACTATAAGTCCGTGTCGACACCGATGAAGCTCAACTTTAAGAAGTTGAGTGGAAGCATTGTTGGGCCCGTGCTAGAAAATCCTACTGAGTATCGTCAACTCGTAGGGGCCCTGATGTTTTTAGTGAACACTCGTCTGAACATATGTTTTGCAGTGAACACTTTGAGTCAACATATGGTTGAGCCTCATCACTTTCACTAGGTTGGTGCCAAGAATCTGTTGAGATATCTTCGGGGCACGATAAACCATGGGCTAAGATACAATACCGGGAGTGTGACACTCCATGGATATACTGATGCCGATTGGGTTGACAGTGTGGTGGATCGTAAGAGCACATCAAGATGTTGCTTCACACTTGGTTCTGCTTCGATATCATGGATGAGAAGGAAGTAGAAGTCGGTGTCTTTGAGCACCGCGGAGGTCGAATACATTGCAGCAAGTATGGCCTATTGTGAAGCAGTTTGGTTGTGAAAGCTCTTTAGTGAGTTGTTTGGGCATGTTCTAGATACCACTGTGATACTTTGTGATAACCAAAGTGGGATTTGGTTGTCTGAGAATCTCGTGTTCCACGATCGATCCAAGCATATTGATATCAGGTACCACTTTATCCTAGATATGGTACAACGAGGCGCTTTAAGACTCGATCACATAGGAATTGATGAGCAGGTCACATATATTCTCACAAAGCCCCTAGGGAAGGTCAATTTCCTAACCTTCCGTGAGAATCTTGGTATCGTGGAATGACCCTGTTCTGAGGGTCCTGTTGGACGATGAGCTCTGGGAGCTCTGGGGCTTTGGGGATAGCTTCTCGAAGCTATAAGAAACCACAAGGCTAGGCTTACCGAACCTTGTTGGTGTGCTTCTGCCCCACTGTTATGATGATTGAGTTGGTTCACCTCTCATGATCTATGCCCCATATGCATCCTACCCATTGAGTCCAGGGCTCATGGGAAGTACCTCTCATGTGGCCAATGAGGTGGGAAAAGCTAGAGACTAGTAGCAAATACTAATGGACGCATCAGAGATTGTCAAACTCTCTATCTAGGATGGCACATGTCCAACCACTTGATCTGGTATCAAGTCTAGTGAGGTTTCGGACCTCCTACTAACTTCGGATCAGATAAACCAACTTTGGTTCGGTATGAGACTCTCTGAGTCCTGTAGAGGTTTCAAACCTGTGGGCTGAATTTGTCAATCAGGAATGATGTCTATGTGACTAACCCACCTTTTTTCTAAAATAAAGAAGCCAACAAAGCAAGTTACGGTGGGATGACACACGATGTTTGGATTGCACAGGTGGATGGAATTCTCCCTAGTTGAGAGGGAGTGTTAATTTTGGAAAACTAGATCCAAACTCCATCTTGTGATGCTCAGATGAAGATGCCAATATTTTTATTGGACTCCTCTTTTAGAGAGGTGCAAGATCGATTTAAATATCATCTTGATCCGATGAGCAGAACATTTATTTTGAATTTATTCAAAATATGTGCAAGTCGGCCTGAAATGAAATGTAGGCTTGAAGCCCCAGCAGTTGTGTCACACACCCTCATTGATGGATATAAATTGGTCAATGTTGGAAGACATTTTCACTCATCCATCACATCATATCCTCTCTCCTGATCTGATTGTTTCGATCATCTATTGGAGTCTCTTCTTCACTCACACATGGAAAAAAAGCAACATCTAGGGTTTCAGACTGTCTAGGGTTTCCAGCGCAGAAATTGACCAGCGTTGACTTTGGTCAACACTTGGTCAAATTGACCCGAAACTCTCCCAAAACTTCAATTTCTTTAATCCGCATTTTTTGGCACAAATCCTGAGGCTAGACGTTGACTTTGACTTGTCTGTGGTGACTTTGCTGCTGATGTTGTTTGCGTTGACCGTTGACTGTGACAGCGTTGAATTTCATTGAATTTTGGGGTTGACCAATCTGGTTGTCATAGAGGGTTGTGTGACACTTCTGGTTGGCTGACCGTATTGAGACTTTTTTGTTTGAAGCATCCTGTTGACACCGTAACGCACCATCACACTTATATATTTTGTCTTGTCTTCTGTCGATCTACTGGTATGTTCTATCAGCATTTTAATCTCTTGTTTATGTGATTGCTGACTCATATTGGGATAAAAAGTAAAGTTTCATCAAGCATAGAACATCTACAAAAATTTACATGGAATTTCTCTAAGAGAGAAAGCATTGTATTGTTTCATGGTCTTGACTTTATACAATACACATATAGCGGAGTTTTGAGCAGTTGCTTTTCCTATATACATTTGTGTTGTGCGATTGATTGTTTCTTTCTCTTTACTTATTATGTGATTGTGTGATCGTGTTTTGTTTCCAAAAATTGTAGAAGGATTCAATATCTTCTTTTAGTACATTATAAGATCAGTTTGAATCCCATTGGTATAATTTCTACATGGTATCAAAGTGCCAGGAATCACAATTAGAAGAGGCGAACATATTTTATTTTGATTAGGTTCGACTTTGCAGATGTATTCTTCGGAATCTAACAACAGATCAAGATGCCTTTCAATGGCTTGAGACTCGAATATGCACTCGAGGGAAATTCAAATTATATTGCATGGAAGGATAGGATGGAGGTAGTTCTTAAAGACCACGGACTCAAGGCTTTCATAGATATTGATGTCCCGCAGCCCGCAACAACAGATGCTCAACTTCTTGATGCATGGAAGAATAATGTAGCAAAGGAGAGAAGGATATTGTTAGAAGGAGTTCAAGACCATATTGTCTCGAGTCTCCATGGGAAGTAGACTCCATATTCTATGTGTAAGGACTTGACAAATCTGTATCAGAAAAACAACGACCATAGGAAGTTTGCGCTGAAAGACAAGCTCATGAAGATCAAAATGGAGAAGGGTGACATGATCCAAAAATACTTGACGAAGTTCACTCAGTGTCGAGATGAGCTTGGAAGCATTGGGATCATTTTTTCCTTGGATGATTTGGTGAGCCTAGCTCTTCTAGGCCTTCCCAAGAGCTGGCATAGCTAGTAGGATTATGTTAATGGGAGGGAGAAGTTTCCATATTGGGAGTGGCTATGGTCTGATTTGGCACAAGAATAAAATCAGCGGAGCACCATAAATGGATCCTCATCAAAGACTAATGATGAGGGTAATTGTGCCTTGGATGGAAAGGTGAAGAAAGGAAAATGGAAGGCGTCCCATTTCAAATCCGAGACTGGAAAGGCAAGAAAGAAGGGAGACTTGTCAAAGGTAAAAGATTTAAACTGTCACAAGCATGGATATTATGCCACAAATTGTCCACAAAAGAAGAACAACAAGAATCCCTCAAGAGGAGTAGCAGGTGAAGCATTGGCTTCACAGTTCGAGTTGGACTTCATCCTCATCGCAAGCATGGTGTCATTGGTGATGGGTTCTATGTGGTACTTGGATAGTGGAGCTTCATTCCATATTACTGGCAACAAATAATTTTTCAGTAGCTTGGAGGAGAAGGATCTCCATATGCACATCGAGATGGGTGATGACGAGAGGTATAACGCTATCAGTCTAGGTACAATTACCTTTCAGAGGGAGTCAAGCAATCCACTCACATTAAAATTTGTCATGTATGTTCTTGGTTTAAAAAAGAATTTGGTTTCTCTTGCTATGTTGGAAGATCATGGTTATGATGTGATCTTTAGTGAAGGAAAGGCATTCCTTCGTCACAAAGCAACAGGACAGGTGAAAAATATTGGGGATTGAGTAAAGAATATCTATAAACTGGATGTAGAGGATTGCGCAGCACTAAGCAGTAAAGCAAAGAAGGTGGAGAACCGAGACATCGATGAGTTATGTCATAGGAGGTTGGGCCATCTACACCACATCGCTTTGAGGATCATGCATCAG
Organism: Pinus albicaulis; assembly: GCA_034641835.2. Classification (NCBI taxonomy): domain Eukaryota; kingdom Viridiplantae; phylum Streptophyta; class Pinopsida; order Pinales; family Pinaceae; genus Pinus; species Pinus albicaulis. Next base: position 604,586,063 of record CM076577.1, read on the forward strand.
ATTTCTACAGGACTTCCAAAGGGTGCACTTGCGTAGAGAGACACGTGAAAAGGGTGTAAATTGGGGAAGTATACCAAAACCACCTTTCACGATAAGGAAAATCGAGCCAAGGTGATCCTTGAGAGAGTTCACTCAAACGTGTGTGCACTGTTCTCGATAGCTTCCACAGCAAATAACATGTATTATATGATTTTTGTGGATGATTTTGCAAGAAATTGTTGGATTTTCTTCATGCAAAAGAAAGATCATACATTCTCCAAGTTTTGTGTGTTCAAGGCGCTTGTCAAGAAATATGCAGGGAAGAAGGTGAAGGCTTTGAGGAGCGACAATGGTGGACAATACATCTCTAACGAATTCAATAACTTATGTTCCTCAGAAGGAATTCGAAGAGAATTGATTGCACCTCATAATCCATAGCAGAATGGGGTTATATAAACGAAGAACAAAACTATTGTGGGAGCATCAGGAGTTATGTTGCATGATCAGGGCCTACCATTGCATATGTGGAGGGAAGCATGCAATACAACAGTATTTGTGCAGAACATAAGTCCTCATCGGATACTTGGGATGAGTACACCAGAGGAAGCTCTTTCAGGTAAGAGACTGGATGTGTCATATTTTATAATTTTTGGTTCATTTGTTTATTTCCATCTAACCAAAGATGTCAGGAAGAAGCTAGAGCCAACAACAAAGTTGGGGATATTTGTGGGGTACATTGATACACCTCACAACTATTAGGTGTAATTTCCAGCACATAGGATGACAGTGGTCAGAAGAGATGTGCATTTGATGAAGACAAAGCCATGTGATTGTCACTTGAGAGGGAGCTTGAGTTGCATGCAGTTGAGGAGCTCTTGGCTCCAAAGCATGAACCTCGGGATGTGGAGCAACCACAAATAGAGGAACAGAGAGTGGTGGAAACCACTCATACAAAGCCATCCACCAAAGATGGAAGGAAGCACAACAGAGAGGCTGACAGATTATTGTTGGATGTGAGAGAGAATGTGGGAGCACCCACATCACAACGCAGGCAGAGAAGGTCCCCAAAGCGGTACACTGGATGCATGGATCTTATGAGTGAAGGTAATTATATAGGACCATCCTCTTTTGAGGAAGAAATGTAGCAGCCAGTGTGGGTTTATGCCATGGTTGAGGAGTATGAATCCATTATCAGAAATAGTGCATGGGAAGTTGTATCAAGACCAGTGGAGAAGTCCGTTGTAGGATCCAGATGGGTCTACAAGGTGAAGCAAGAAGAAAATGGGAGTGTGGAGAAACATAAGGCCATATTTGTGGCCAGAGGGTTCTCTCAGGTGGAGGGGATTGACTATGATGATACTTTTGCACCAATCGCAGGGTATTCATCTATTAGATCCATCCTTGCACTCTCAGTGCAGATGGGATGAAAAATACATTAGATGGATGTAAAGATAACCTTTCTCAATGGATTTATTTAGGAAGAAGTGTACATTGAGTAGCCGGAAGGTTTTGAGACCTTATAGAGGGATTCACATATGTGCAGACTCAAGAGATCATTGTATGGGTTGAAGCACACACCTCGTGCTTGGTACACTAGGATTGACAGCTATTTCACCAGGTTGGGCTTCATCAAAAGTGAAGCGGATGCGAACCTATATCATATTGTGGTTTATGGTAATCTTTTGATTATTGTACTTTATGTTGATGATCTGATACTGATAAGTGATGGGAAGCTCATAAAGTCTTGCAAAGAGGATCTTACAAGAGAGTTTGAGATGAAGGACATGGGGCTCTTGCACTATTTCCTTGTATTGAAAATATGGCAAAGAGATGGGGAGTTATTTATATCTCAGGGCAAGTAAACCAAGGATATTCTGAGGAAGTTCCACATGGAGGGAAGCAAACCCATGAAGATTCTTCTAGCAGGAAACTGGAGGAAGGATGATGCTACTTAGGGCGAAGTAGTGGATGATATTGTTTACAGATAGCTTGTGGGTTCACTCATGTTTTTGGTGAACACACGACCTGACATATGCTACGCAGTTAACCAACTGAGCCAAGTTATGTTTAATCCAACCAAGCTCTTTTGGAGGGCAGGGAACCATGTGTTGAGATATTTCAAGGGCACTACAGAGTATGGATTATGGTACAACAAACAGAGGGAGTGAAGCTTCAAGGATTCACCGATGCAAATTGGGCAGGGGTTCCATCTGACATGAATAGAACACAAGGAGACATCTTCAGCATAGAATCAACAATAGTTTCTTGGTAAAGCAGGAAACAACGATCATTTGCACTCAGTTCAGCAGAGGCAGAGTACATGGTGGCCAGTCAAGAAGCATGTGATGCCATCTGGATGAGGAAGATACTTGTTGGTTTGTTTGGTCAACAGATGGACCTGATGGTGATACATTTTGATAACCATAGTTGCATCAAACTCTCGGTTAATCCAGTATTCCATGAAATGTACAAGAATGTTGATATTTGGTATCACCATCTCAAATATTGTGTTCAGAGGCAGATTATGTCATTAGAGTACATTTCCACGGAGGAGCAGGATGTATACATCTTGACGAAGGCTCTAGAAAGAAGCAAATTCGAATTCCACAGATGCAATATTGGGGTAGCAGATAATCCCTTTCTTGTTGAGAGGGAGTGTTGAAATGACACCAAGAAATGGCATCCATTGGGGGCTTCTGATTTAATTTTCCCTTAATTAAATTGGAAGAGAAATTGTAATTTCATCTCATGACAACTTATATTAGTTAACTAAGTCAAAATGACTGAGTTAGCTTAGGAAATTCAAGTTGAGGGTCAGAGAAGATGCATGTAGAGTTCTCCCATGATTTTAGGGGTCCAGTTATAGTTATGTATGAGTTGTAATTAGTTAACTCAATTATTTGAGTTAAAGTCAGTTTAACTATTTCTAATTGAGAGATGAGCTAGTGATAGGTCTAGTGAATTAAATATGATTTAATTCACACGTAGTGATCAATCAGTTAAATGATAATTTACTATAAATAGTTGTTGCGTGTTAGTTCTAAGGAAGGCCTAATTGAGATTGAGGTTAAAGGGATGATAACTATTAGTGGTATAATTAGAAAATTGTACAAGTCAGTTATAGAGTCATGTGGAGGCCAAGGATGCATTGCGCAATTAATTAGAAGGAATTTCCTATTTAATAGGGGCTTAATTCCTCCAAGAATGCGCGAGCAAGGAAGGCTAAGCAGAGGCTGAGAATTCGCTAAGTAATTGGTTGATTTTATCTAGATTAGAGTGAGACAGTTGGCAAAGTGTGGGATTTTTTTTTAGAGAGAAAGCATTGTATTATTTCATGGTCTTGACTTTATACAATATACAAATAGTGGGGTTTTCAACAGTTTCTTTCCTCATATAAATCTTGTGTTATGTGATTGATTGTCTCTTTCTCTTACTTGTTATGTGAGTGTGCGATTGTGTTTTGTTTCTGCAAATTGTAGAAGGATTCACTATCTTATTTTAATACATTATAAGATCGGATTGAATCCCATTGGTATAATTTCTACAACATCAGAGGTGTTCTAGTATCGAAAATTTGTGGAAAGAATAAAACACATGATATCTCCATAATCCATAAATAGTTTATGGAAATTCCACCTATAAGTGTCTTAATTAGATTATTAGCCCATTTTTAATTATTCCATAATTCTAAACTTAAGGAAATGGTTTAATTAACCATAATTAATTATGATAAGGTGATAATTCTATAGAAACTCACATGGATCGACTAGGAATGAATCTAGGCCCTTCATGAAGTTCTAACCTTTGTCATTGGTGCTCCAACAAAGGATTATAAGAAGAATTCAATGGGAAAATGGAGAACCGACTTGTGGGGTTCGATTTCTTTGGCATTTCAATTTCCAAATAGTAGCAGCAGTTGCCGGAAATTCGGAGAACGCAGAAACGGTGAGGGCAAAGACAATGCAACCAAAGAAATATTTCCAGATCTGGTGAGTGCAATTGCAGAGAGGCAAAAATTTCTCCAGGAAGCTGCATAGATGCAATGTAGAAGCTTCAGAAGGAAACTCAATTCCCTGGGAAGGGAAGATGTTTTCAATTCCAGAGGTTAGGAAGGAGTCCTAGAGTGTTGGAGAAACATTTTCCATGTCAGCGGTAGGAAGGATGGCTTTATTAGCAGACGATCCAAGCAGCACGTATGGTGGGCAGCTTCAGGTTGATGCAGGGCTTGTGTAGACCTAGTTGGATGACTTTATTTTCAGATGCAATCTAGTTCAGGAATTTCCCAGGGTCAGGGTAATTTCCCTCGGATTATTTTTTCCAATATTTTATCTGTGGGATTGCCAGTTTATAGCATCTAGATTGTACTCATATTATTTCATTATTGCATAGTATTTAAAACCCTCAGTTGTTGCAATGGTTTTGCCAAGTTGGGTTTTTTCTGGGGACATTTTCCAAAAATAACTATCTCAATTATCGTGTGTGTGTGTGTGTTAGTATTTTCCCAGTTCCAGTGCTATTTTATTCTAAATTTTATTTGTGAAGATCACAGTGTGAATTATTTGATATTTTTCGTAGCAGATTAATTGTTAAATAAATTAACAATTAGAAAAATAATTTCCAGTTGTTGTTATAAATGAAATTTTCACATGGTGTCAAAGCGTGAGTGATCAACTGGGAAGCAAAGAAGTGAAGAAGAAAATTTCGTTGTTGAAAGGGAGCAGCAAGCCAAATTTTTTTGGTGTTGCACAGTACCTAGACTTGCAGATCGAATTGTTGGGCAAGGGTTTGATTTTCAGTTGCAGTTTGGCAGAAAATTCAATTTTCCCATAATAGTGATTCGAATAGATAGAGGGAGTAGTAGAAACTCAAATTTTCGTTGAGACAATTCCTTGGTTGGATGTAGAGGGTTTTGCAGCAGTAGAATCAGCATCAGGTGGAAGAGAAAAGCACACACAACAGAGGGAAAATTTCTCTCGGGGAACTTCGAATTTCAAAAGTTTGATTTTTCCAGGCATATTGGCAGTAGTTGAGATCAGATCTTCTCACTCCATAAGGGAGTGCAAATAGTAGAACTAGAATCCAGGCAGAGAAAAAGAGGGAGTTTTCGACTAGATTAGAGATGGTCACAGTTGGGCTTAGAGATCATGATAGGTTGGAAGGAGCTTCAAACTATGTCATCTGGAATGATAGGATGTCCTTCCTTCTAGATGAATATGGCTTGAAAGCCTACATATATAATATGGTGGCATTTCCTCAGGATGTCGATCAGCTCAAGTTGCTCAAGATCATATAGTCTCACCCATAGCTAGCAAATTAGGTATTTCGAAGGAGATGTGGGATGCTCTCTCCATGCTATATCAGGATTCTTCTGAGCAGCGAAAGATGTTTCTTCATGAGAAGCTCAAGAGCATCAGGATGTAGAAGGGTGAAGACATAAATCCCTTCCTCACAAGGATTTAAGAGGCTCAAGATCAAAAAGAATTCATTGGGGAAGCACCCAAATCCACGAAGCTTATATGATTGGCACTAAATAATGTCTCGGAGGACTGTTAAGTGTTTGTCCAAAGCATGTTGGGCAGAGACAGTACTTTGCCTAGATCGGACAGGATGTGGGTTAATTTGCAGCAAGAGGAGTTGAGTCGAGCTATATTAAAGAGTACCATCAGTGGCAACAGTAGCAAGGGGAAAAAGAGTGAGGAGGATAATGTGACCCTAGCATCTAAGGGACTCAATCAGGGGCAGGGGGAGTAGAAGAAGAAGAAGAAGGGCCTATCAAAGGTCAAGTGCTTCAGATGTGGTGAATTCAGTCACTACAGTACTTAGTTTCCTCTCAGGAAGAAGGACAAGTAGGAGAAGCAGGACCAAGTAGCATAGTCCACAAAGATTAACAAGTTGTCTTCCAAGTTGGAAGAAGAGTTTTCCATGTTTGTAGCCATACCTCTAGGAGAGAGGTGGGGAAAATTGGAGTTGTAGTCCCAGAGATTGCAAAGATTGGGTAGGGTCCATTGAGGAGTTCACCTCATGGATCATTGCCTAGGTTGCAAGGGCCCACAATATTTAGTAGCAAGATGGATTAGTGTCAAGGATGCAGTCAAATTCTATAGTTGGAAGCAATGCAGAGTGGCACAGTGCAAAGTCAGCAACAACACAGATTCTTCAGTGACTGTGCAGAGGCTAGTAGCAGTTAGGACTCGACAGACAGATGCATCATACTGAACATAGTTGATTTAGTATTGGATACTTCTCAGTTGCAATAGTAACATATGAGATGGAGTTACAGTGCAGATGTAGAGTTGGCAGCAATACGACAGTGTCAGCAGCTGCATGGATGCAGCATCAAATTTGCGCAGTAGTTGGTGGGCAGTGGCGAGACATCAGCAACGTGACAAAGGGTGGTACAGAAACAGGGTGTTGTAGCAGCAATGGTGCAACACTAGAACACCTTCCTTGCTAAGAGGGAGTGTTAGTTTTTGTAGCATTCATGAGGAAGCAGTTAAGTACTTCAATATTTATACTCAGCCCGCAGTGGAGTTGACTATGCTAATATGATTTGGGGTGTCGATAATTTTCCATGTATGTTCTCGATGGACTCTAATGCTTCTTTGTTCAAGCTTGTCACTCTGAACGAAATTTTGAATGTTCTAAAATCCTTTGCTAAGGATAAGATTTTGGGATCGGATGGCTGGACGGTGGAGTAATTCCTGCATTTTTTTTCAATCTTATTGGTTAGGATCTACTTAATTTGGTTGAAGAGCCTTGTGTTCGTGGCAGGATCTCGGGTGGTATAAATTCCACCTTCATTGCATTGATCCCTAAATCATCGCATCCTATCTCTTTCTCTGATTTCTAGCCGATCTCGTTGTCAATATTACTTACAAGATTATTTCTAAAATTATTGTTGCTAGAATCAAGCAAGTCTTATCTTCCTATATCACTTCAGATCAATTTGGTTTCCTGGCCGACCGTCAGATACATGATGCAATGGCCACCGCACAGGAATGCTTACATATTGTTCACACCAAGTAGAAGGATGTTATTATTATGAAGATTGAATTGCATAAGGCTTGCGACTATATCGACTAGGCCTTCCTGCATATGATCCTTCTTAAAATTGGTGTGTATGTGGAGAATATCTTCTAGATTATGGCTTGTGTATCCTCCTTTTTTTTGTTTTGATTAATGGTTTTCCATAAAAAAAAATTCAGGTTGGTAGAGGTCCTCAATAGGGATGCTCCTTGTCCCATTTACTTTTTATCCTGGTTATGGATGGTCTCAGTTTAAAGCTTAAAGAGGCACATTCACTCAGTTATTTCCATGGTCTACAGGTATCGCACTCGGCCTATGTCTCGCATCTTTTCTTTATAGTTGATGATGCTCTTACTTTTGGGTCGGTTCTATGGGAGCGATGGCTAGCTTTTTATCATATCATGATTCATTTTGGAGTCGCGTCAGGTCTGTTTATGAATGGGAGTAAATATATTTTAATATCTTCATCTGCTGACTAGGAAGTTATTCAACGCATTTCGAGATTATTCAATGTTATGGTCTTGAATTATTTGGGTTTCTGTCTAAAGCCTAATTGTTATAGGATATCAGACTGGGATTGGTTAGTGGGGAAGTTTGAGAAGCGCTTCACTCTCTGGACTCACCAGTGGCTGACTATGGGTGGTAGGTATATTTTGATACCACTGATTCTCCCGCATTTGGTGGTATACTGGATGCACCTCTTCGTGCACCATGTTCACATTATTAACAATATTAATGCTATCATGGCTCATTTCCTCTGGTCGGAGACAGGTAAACATCAAAAATTCCACCTTCTCAATTTTGGAGCGATCACTAAAGGGATAGAGCTGGTCGGAGATAGGTGAACATCAGAAATTCCACCTTCTCAATTTTGGAGAGATCACTAAAGGGATAGAGATGGGTGGTTGGCTATACTTGATTTAAGAAGATTTGGATGGGCTCTTTTAGTTAAATCTCTCTGGTGCGTTGTTTTTGGCAAGGGTATTTGGCAATCTATCATTGCAGATAAATATCTATAGGGAAAATCCTTTTATGTATGGTATCGAAAGGGGAGGGTTGGCACCAGGAGAGGCTCCTACATTTGGTTGAGTTTTTCTAAAGTGAGCTACTAGCTAATTGAAAGAATGGTATGGTCCATTGGTAGGGGAAACCATATTTTGATAGGGCTGGATTCAATACTAGGGTTCTCCCCTCCCCTCTCTTTAGATAATGAGATCATCACTGCTTCGCATAATAAGGGACCTTTTTTCTTGGAACAGGTCATTGCATGGTGAAAACTTTATCTCCCCTATCCAATCTGGAAGACTACAGAGGAAGTTGATCTATCTGGCAGGCATGTGCCTATTTGGAATCGCCTTCAACAGACTTTCAGAAATGTGGGTTTCATGTTTTAGAGGAGGAGTGATTCCATGGTATGGAATGGTGTATTGAGACAGGGATTGATGGTGGTCAAAGAGGTCTATCGACGCTTTCTATATTCTACTTTTCCCTCTAACAATCTTTGTTGGTTTAGGAAGGCCTGGAAGTGGAGGGTTCCCTACAAGGTGGTTGATTTATGTTGGTTATCTTGGAAGAACAAAATTCTTACTTGGGATAATCTTTGTAAAAGTAGACTTACTGTTCTGGGTTGGTGTATATTTTTCCATAATGCCTTGAGGATGTCTCGCATTTGGTTATTGATTTCCCTGTGTTTGTGGAGGTCTAGGGGCATATTATGGACCACGTCCGGGTTACACATCGAGTGGCTTTTGACTCATTGGAATCATGTTTCAAGTGGTGGTTTAATTGTCGTGGAAGATACAAATCTCTTCCTTTGTTCGTGACATGGGAGTTATGGAAGGCTCGTAACTACACCATATTTGAAAACATGCCTGCTAATATTCATCATATCTGGACTCAAGTATTGGCTTGGATATCTGAGGTGGTTTCTCCCATGCGAGATGTCATTTCTCACAGGTTTATTTCTTCTCCTTTATAGGTACATTTTCCTGCAGGTTACTTTGATGGGGCGGCTAGTGATCATTGTTGTGTCTATGGGGTATGCCCGTCGTTAAATCCTAACATCCACTTTTATTTTTATTGGTGTGGTAGGTCGGACACAAATCAAAAGGTTGAATTTATAGCTCTTTGGGGCCTGCTAGTCTTTGCAAAGCACCTTCAGATTCGACAACTCATTGTCTATGCAGACTCTAAATCTGTTATTGAATCTGTGTTGGGACAGTCTACTATCTTGGCCCCTACTTTGTCTACTTGGATGGCTCATATTATGCTTTTGAAGCATGCTTTTGGGCACATCTCTCTTTCACACATTTACAGGAATCACAACTCAATGGCAAATGGGTTATCCAAGATAGGCCTGGAATCCACTTGCAGCATGACAATCCAGTATTGTCTCTATGTGTGGGACAAGAAGATGGATGAGGGTAGTTTTGAGGTGCCATGATGTCTTCTTGGAGCTTTTCAGTTGCTTTGTTAAGTCTATATTCTATCTAGATTGGTATTGATTATCCTTGTTAGTTTTGGGCATTTATGCTCAGTCATACCTTGTCTTCTGGTGATGTTAATATGGTGGACATCTCTATAGTCTCATGGAATATTGCACTTTCCTGACTATCTTTAGCCCCTTTATTAAGCCTTTAGGCTGGTTTTTGCTTTATGCTATATTGTATCTAGTGACTTAGTTGATCCTTTTTGATATTTTTGGATATATTTTAGAGGATATTGAATATGTATTGAAGCTGCCATTTTTTAATATAAGTTATCAATTTTTTTTTCCGAAAAATACACATTGTTAATCTGAAGATAAAAAACTAGATGCTACATCAAATTAAATGGTTTAACCACTTTCATATATTAATATTTAGAACAAGTGGTTGTATTACAACACATACTTCTCACCAACATAAATGCCTCCCTTTCCAATGTCAAATTACATTTTCTTCTTAAGTGAGTCTTGAGCATGAAATCACATATTAATTTTGATTTTTATGGCAACCCATGATCTTATCTTGTTACTTCCAAAAGTCATTGTGCTAAGATTTTCCTCATAGCAAAGTTGAAAAGATAACTTGGATTTATTAAAATAATAAATAAATAATATGATATTTAATTTTAAACAATGGCAAAGGCACTGAAACCCAAGCAAAACTTAATAACAAAGTTGAAAATATAACTTGGATTTATTGAAGTAACAAAAGAAGAATATTTTATTTTAAACAATGACAAAGGCAGTGAAACCTAAGTAAAAATTAATAAATGAAATAAAAACTTATAGATGAAAAGAATAAATTAAAACCTAAATTAGAAAATTAGAATTTTATTTAAAATTTAAACTTTTTAATAATGTTTAATTAGAAAATTAATTTTATTTAAAAACTAAACACTTTTTTAAAATAATAATGAAAAATGTAATCCAACAATACTTCATATATATACCATTGTTTAAATAATCAAAGTTAGAATTAATAAAAATATTAAATTTACTCGAATATTTCATTAAAAAGTGTTAACTATATCTTAACCTATTCATCATGATTATTATTATGTTATATAATTAATAATATGATTTATTATTTTATAATATAAGTGATTATATGGCAAGTTGAAATATAAAAACTGAATAAAAAAACCCAATAAATTAGTCAAACAAGATCATCAAGTTAACAAAAGATATTAAAAATAACAGTATATTTCAAATGTTAGACAATAATATGATGTTGTTAGAGATTTCCGGAATAGCACTGTGTAATATGAGTGATCCGTTCAACGTTTCCGATGGTGACTCTATCTATCATCAAGAACCAGAGAGAGCTATGTGTAATAATATGATGTACCAACAAATATTCCTTAACAGCATTATGTTTGTTATCAAAGCAAACCAATAAGTTGGTCACGCCATATTTCAAACTTAGAATATATTAAATTTAACAGTGTATTTTAAATGTTATTCTTAATGTTTTGGAGGGCAAGCTTAATTGGTGATCAAAGTAATGTGAAATCCATGCAAAATTGAGAGTTCCAAGGTTCTAATCCCCTTATTTAATGTGTTGTATTTGAAAAATAATAACATTCCTTTGAACATTATATTCATTACCAAAGTTATGTTCAAGGTGATTATTAGTTAGATGTCAAAATTCCTCCAGAATTAATGAAAAAAAAAATGTTACTCCTAATATTGAAAAAATAATAGCATTCCTTTATAACATTATGTTCATGTTCATTATCAAAGTTATGTTCAAGATGATGAGCATATACTATTTGGTAAGATAACCAAAACATAAACAAAAAGTGTCATTACCCAGAGGCATGTCAAATGGGAACCTAATTTGAGATAATTAGGTATGGCAGGGTACTCTAATAATGATAGTTTTACTATTTTCTCAAGGCTTATTCAGCAAGCTTAGCTTGAAAAAAATGTAAAGTAAATTTCAGTAGAAGATTCAAGTTCAAATCTCCAAAATTTCTAACTCATAAGGCGGTTTAGACTTGTCACCCAAATACAAGCCCAAATGCCAGTTCATAGGATTCCACTCCTCGATTGGATCCTACAGAGTCATGAACATCATTTAAGTCATGTACATCATTTAAGTGAAGAAAGTTTGGGCTCGTAACAAAATCTGAAACAATTTTATTGTAACATAGCTCTATGACAGAAATAACAGTAGTTGGCTTAGTATTAGGGATGGCATCCCAACAGAAAACAGACAAGAGGCAGGAACAATGCAAAAGTAGCATAGGCTTGCAACTGGTGAATCGATTATTAAATGTAGAGTGACTCGGATGGCTCCATGCAGTGGACAATTGGCCTAAACATCTGAGTAGATTATAAATCCATAGTAAAAACATGAAACAGCTCTTCAATTTGCACGTAACTTTAAGATGCAGTCAGTCCAGGGTCCAATCCTGGATCTCTCTATTGTGGTCCCGGATTTCTCTACTGCGTGAGTTGTTAATCGCCTCCCCGCATGGCTGATTCTGTGATTGGTCATTCAGTATTGGCGGGCATTTGATGGATTTGTTGTATGCTCCCCTGGCCGCAGCACACAGCACTACTAGCACTGGACCAAATCCATGATCAGTGTGGTGCTGAGGGTATTAAATCGTTGTGTACAATACTCCATTTGAAAGGGTTTGGGCATTAAATTATAATGTTATATGGAAAGGTTTCTTGTTTTACACATATTTAAGGTTTTATATATCAGATATTGGGGTTTTAATGTAGAAGTGTGGGGATGCAAGTCAATATCAGCAAAATGAAAATAATGAGTTTTTTCTAGCAAAAGAAAACATAACCAGCATAAATTCTACTTTGAAGTTTGAAGACAGCATTCTGGAAGAAGTTGCGGATTACAAATACCTCAGAATTGACTTCAACAGAAATCTAAGCTGGGATGAATGTAGAAAGAAATGAACTTTGGGGGGTTGGAAAGCATTTTATGCTTTTCAAAATAGTTGTAGAGATGCAGTGTTATGGGACTAGAAAACCACTCTACTGTTGTGAACTGTGGACCAGCGGTACATCCGACATGCAGTGGAAACAAATTGAGAAAATTCAGAAGCATTTGATTATAAACAAATTCAAAATTAAAAGTGCAGTTTCTTATGCTATCTTGTTAAGCGAAACAAGGGCTGCTCCTATTGAAGCAATTGCTATGGTGCGGGTCATAAGATATTTAAAAAAATTTGAGCAAATGGAAAAAGGAAGATGGCCTAAGGTTGTGTTTAATGATATATTGTGCAAAAGAAAGAAGACTTTGATGCCGCAAAATAACAAATGGTTTAGCAAATGGGACATTTGTTTGAGCATGTGTCCCACAAACAGTAAAGAGACAAAAGTTTTTGTTATGGATAAGTTCCATAAACATAGTTGGGAGAATGAGCTAGGGAAAAAGAAAAAGTATTATATTGAAGAGTTTAATCTCACTCATAATCATCAACAAAAAGCATACATAGGGGCCAATATTTCTTGGAGAGCCAAAATTCTTATTGCTCAATTAAGAATTAATTCTCATCAACTCCATTGTGAAACAAGGAGCTAGAAAAAGCCAAAAGAAGTGTGGGAGGAAAGAGCATGTATTTTTTGCTCTTCCGGAAAAGTGGAAACAAAAAAGCATTTCATTTTAGAATGTAAGGCCTTCAAAGGCAGCAGGGAAAGTTATGCAGATATTTTGGCAATTAGCTCTTGGATTAATCTATTTAGCAAGGGGTTTATCGAGAAGCTGGGAGCATTTATTGTGAAACTTCACAGGAAAAAGGCCAAATACAAGAGCTAGATAGAGAAGCAATCTGTCTCATAAGCTCTCTTTAGCCTCGTGGATGTTAAAATAACTTCTTCTTCTTCTTCTTAAATTCTATGTCAGACATCAATTCTATATCAAACTGTAGCTTTTGGATTATATAGTTGTAGATCTTCTTAGTTTTGGCATTTTTTTTATATTTTTTTAGTCAATCATCCGAAAGCAAAGATTTGTTAGAACCACAATTTTGAGTCATGGAATCTGCATAATCTGAGAGCTTCAAGAGTTTTTTAGAGCACTAAATACATTTATGCATTCAAAAACACATTTTAAATAACAAAAAATCACAATTTCACCAAAAAGAATTACTGTGAAAAAAATTAAAACACCTTATAATCATAATATCTCTATTTAAATTTGTCATTAACAATTAAATAAGTTCTGATAATAGACTTGTTCTATCTTCTATACGATCAAGCTACTTTAAAGCACTTGAGCTCTGAAGAGAACAAGAAACACCCATAAATGCACTTTGAAGAGGTACAAACACCTCTTTAGTTTGAGGCAAATAATTTTAAATGACCTTTGAAGAGGTGCAAACACCTCTTTAGTTTGAGGCACATAATTTTAAAAAACAGCCAGTCAATGTGATGAAAAATAAATAAATACATCAATCCATCATAGTTTACTGAATACTAAACGACGATGCACTTTTTACCGAAACAAAAAGCTCAAAGATAATGTCTCTGCTATGAACTCATGAAATTATACTGACAAAAATCAACAGTTTTAGGTATTTTCAACTACTCTGAAAGAAAATGTACAAGTTTTCACTTTGCCTGGGTATTTTACTATTTAGGGATCGAAGCACCATTTCACAGTGCTCATAAGTTTGGATAAAATTTATCAGAGGAACAGCCTATTTCTCACATGATTCTGTTACAGAATAATGCTACTCGGTTAAGTCAAGTTAATTTTCTCTTAAACCTATGTTTTTCGCTACGTTCTTTAAGCACCTACCTAATTGTAGCAGCATGTGAAATAAAGAAAGGGAACGGTGGTGCTGAATTTATCAGTTCAGGGTGGCATTAGAAAAGGCAGACATTGCTTAGAATTGCACTGGGTTATCAAATCTGATTTCTGAGCCTGGAAAATTAGCAGCTTTTGGTAAGCATTCTTTGGCTGGCTACCAAGCAAATGTTTGATCAGATAATTTGATAAAATGTTTCCTATTAATATAAACAGAACAGGTACATATATAATTTATTTAAAGAGCAAAAACAAAAAAGTGACCTGCAAATTCAGAAGCCACAAGCACTCGGTAAACTAAGAAAATTGGGCTGGTTAAACAGATAAACACCTGTTAACCTAATATAAGTCCCTTGGGCATAGATTTAGCATAGAAGTCTATACAGTATCCAAAAGGTCTATACAGTATCCAAAACACAACACAATCAAATGGCTTGAGGACCAAGAAAACACACTGGTTGAAAATCATCAGGGAGCTGTAGAAAATGGCCAAGCTTTGTGCCGTGAACCGTCATGGTCCTTGGGAGTTGGCCCCCAAGCACTAACATCAAGCTCCTGGTCTGTGATGACCAGCTCCCATCCAACTGTGCCGGGCTCAGGTGGCTTCTCCTCCTCTGAAATGGCAAGTCTTAGGCTAGGGAAGTTAGTATGCTGATAAGCTAGCTCGGGGACAGTTGTGCTTCCGTTCCCTCCTTTCTCTTACAGCTCTCCAAGCCGTAGGCCTGCTCTCTAAGACTCCTGATCAGATATTTCCCCACGACCTAAGGTAAGAAGCAGGGCGCATCTTCTTCATTCCCTTGACCACCTCGCGAGCATTTTCAATATTGTTGTTTTTGACCAGGCCATCAATAAGCATATTTGATGTGCCTACATAGGGCATCCAATTTCTACGCATGCTCTCTCTGCATAACTCATAAGCTGTGTCGAAATGCCCTTGCTTTGATAGAAAGTAAATGAGGGTGTAAAAGCTCACTTCATTCGGATCACAACCCCTACCGGACATATCAGTAAAAATCCCCTTTGCCTCTGCCAGATTATTCTCCTTACAAAAACCAGTAATCAGTGTATTGAAGCTGATAATATCCGGATTCAGCCCTTTGGAAACCATTTCATCCAAAAGCTTTTCAGCGTCGCTGGTCTTATGGCATGCACAGAGTTTAGATATCCTAATATTGTATGTGGCAACATTCGGAGGGCAAGTTTCCAACATTTTTCCCAAAAGATCATCGGCTTCCTTGTGTTTCCCTTGCTTGCACAAGGCAGATAACAGAGTATTATAGGTAAATATATCAGGTTCACAGCCATGTTTTCCCATTTCGTCTAGGAATGAAAATGCAGACTCGTGCTCATTCATTTCACAAATAGCCTTCATTACAATATTGTAAGTTTGCAGGTTTGCTGATATACCAAAGCTATCTATATCTTTATAGAAATTATGAACCAATTTAGGGTTTCTAGATTCAACAAGGGCAATGAGTAGGGCATTAAAGGACTTGACAGTCGGTGAAATGTTTAGGTTTTTCATTTGATAGAAGGCTTTGATGGCATGTTGAGGCATTCCAGCAACACCATAGAGCACGATAATACGGGTAACGAAACCCTCAGAACAAGACTCGCTTACTTGCAATGAGTGCTCCAATATTTCTTCAATGGCGTCGAATTGTTTCGCCGATGCTAGTTTTCTCACAGTAACTTCGTACACTGGCCGGAAGTTTCGGAATTTCCGCTGCTCCGCTGAGTCCTTGAAGATTTGAACAATCTTTTGGGGGTTGTATAGAGCCTTGAGAGCGTTGAGGGGTCTGTAGAACCGTGGTGTCTTGAAAATTTGAATAAGCTTTGGTGGGTTGCATTCGGTATTGAAAAAGCAGAGAGATTTTTTATGTGTAGGGTACTCCTTTTGGACAAGCTGTGAGTAGAAGCGTGGAAATGGCGACATTACAAGGCGATGGAGAGGAAATTTTGGGCGGAGCAGACGATTAATATTGTATGCCATGGCTGTAGATACGCGCCATTTGGCTTTGGATTATATAGATCTCAAAGTTTTACGCTTTGGTAAGGAGAACGAGAGCAGAACATCAAGGGTTTTTCTCGCCACAGTGCGAGTGGTATCGTAACTCTGTTGGCAGTCGCGTTGCCCAAAGACTACTAAGCATGTAAAGTATTTGAACATTGGAAAAAAAGAAGTCATCAACGATTATTTTAAACGACAGAAAACAACAGCGAGAATGGTGAAAAGAT
Organism: Pinus albicaulis; assembly: GCA_034641835.2. NCBI lineage: Eukaryota > Viridiplantae > Streptophyta > Pinopsida > Pinales > Pinaceae > Pinus > Pinus albicaulis. The sequence goes on from CM076577.1 coordinate 604,602,571, forward strand.
GAATGGTAAATGATATGGTAAAATATAAAAATACTATAAAATAATAATAATGGTTTATTTTTAAGGTTATGGTTAGCTATACATTAAATTGGAGTATGAAATTTTGGGTAGGAGACTGGGACATAAGGAGCCATTAACTTGGGAAGAAGTTAATGTTGCGACAAATTGAAGGTGATTTGACATCTCTGACATCTCTGGTCTGCCTCTTTCCGGTACAACTCTGTTTTCTGGCACGAGTCTCTCTATTTTTTAGGACCTACTACCGTGTGCCACCCGCCATGCTCCTCCCCTGCACTCCCAGTGATCACCCTGAATACGCTTCAAAGGGTCTCTGGCACGTCAGAGAAGTGAGGAGGCAAATTTACCAGTCAAAAAATATTTAATTTTGAATTTTTACAAGTTTTAAAAGAAGGTTGAATAATAATATAAAATGTTTTCAGAAGTGCTGTACTGTCAGCGCCCGTCACAATTTTTTTGCCAGTGGTAGACGGGTCACGACTTACGAAGTTCCAACCTCCTCCTCTCGATTTTAAGGAATACTGGTAATCTCCCCTTCCTTGCAGCTTCCTCATAAATGCAAAGCTAACATCACCTCATTTAAAATGAAGTTTCCTTGCAACTTCCCTAGAAAAGGACGGAACTTTTATCGATTCGGAATGTTGTAGGAGCACACCAGTGAGCATCAACAACCCTTTGAAATTAGATGCAATCCTCAGATTTTGACTTTGCGTTTCATTTATTTACGCGGAGGAGGAGGAGGAAGCGTGTAAATCCAAATAAATACACAACTTCCACACATTGCAGATCCGGATTTATGAGGTTGACGTGAGAGACTCACGGGCCGGGATATGAGTCGGATCAGCAGTGCCTAGTGGACTGTGGTAGCGGAGCATTGAAGGATGAAGACAATTAATGGCATTGCCAACTCCAAGCCGACCTTACCAACTTCCAAGTTATGACTCGAATTTCAGACTCAGAGAAGAACTGCAACCTGCAAGTTTGCAACCTGTAGCCAAAGAGCCATTCCTCAGTCTCACTGCTCAGTGTTCAGGACTCAGGAGTGTCAAGACTCAGAGCTCAACGATAAAATATTTTCAATCCGCTGCACAAACAACCAACCAGGTAGTCAAAACCCTTGAATCCGTCCATCTTTCAGGCCTATCTGTGTATACACAATTCCATATTGTTTATGTTCAGGAGTTGTTAGGGTATTTTAATTTGTATTTTTCAGAAGTAAATCATTGTGTTTCGCTGATAGTTGATTTTTTAAGTACTTCATCATTCAAATATTTATGTTCAGCCCATATTGAGAGTCTGGGAAGAGTTTCTTCTGAAGTTCTTGGAATGGATTCAGTGTTTTGATGCCTCTAGCGTTCCGAGTTCCTTAGACTTCTCATTGTTTATGCTCTGACTCGCTTAAACTTCTACTGTTTATGCCTGCAACTTCCTAAGATATCTTAGGGACTTCTGCATTGACGGTATTGCTTAATGTGCTTTTGAGTGTAGTCATTTGTGGATGGTGTCTGTCTTTCTGAGCTCATTCAATTTCTTTCCATGTCTTGAACTCGTCACTGGATCCCTGCACCTTTGTGAAGATTTCTATTAGTGCATTGGCTTTGAGGCTGCCTGTAGCATCGAAACCAGCAAGTTCGCGAATTCACTCTGCATGTGCTCCTTGCTTTTGTGAAATTAAGCTTCCCAATAATCCAACAAAGATAAATGCAAGTACTTTATCTAAGAATTATCTAAGAAGTACTCTGAAAACAAAAAAAGAAAAGAGATCAGTTCACCTGCAAATGAAGCTGGGCATTTGGCAAATCCCTGTGGCTCTTTCCATTTGAAGTTTTCAACCGAGATAGTATGGTAATTCTCATGGTCTAAGGCTGTTGCACTGCCCATGAGCAGGCAGTGAAGCATTGAAACAGCAACCACCCTGATACAAAAGACCAGAAAATGTGTTGATGGGTTCCCCACTGGCCACAGGCTAAAAGTGGAGAGGCTGTTAGTGCTCGGTAAATTTCCATCAGAAGGATCCCTGTGTCCACCCTGATACAAAAGACCAGAAAATGTGTTGATGGGTTCCCCACTGGCCACAGGCTAAAAGTGGAGAGGCTGTTAGTGCCCGGTAAATTTCCATCAGAAGGATCCCTGTGTCCACTATGGTAGTACAAACTAGTTTCCCTCTTGTGTGATCTTCTGCAGGCTGCACTGCTTTCACCCTCTGATATCGTGAAAAGCAAAAGCATTGCCTTTAAAAAGTACCCAAGTAGGTGCCACTTTGTCTCAAAAGCAAAATGTTACCTTTAATGTGTACCCAAACAGGTGCTGCTTTGTCTCGTCCTGGGCTATTCATTGTGGTCAAGGAGAAAGCAGCAATTTGGCAGGATTGATAAATTGTGAGAAAGCTATATGAAATCTATTTCATCTGAATAAACATCAAGAATGCAGTCTGCCCGTTGAAAAGCTTATCAAATACTAAAATTGGGAGATTCTTGTGTAACGTGTTGGACCCAATGATATGTATCTCTGTGATTGTTACAGAATACATGCTCAAAGAGTTGGTAAAAAGGTTTATATTAAGATTTGTTTTTAAGGTTTAAATTAAAATTAATTTTAATAGGCAAAATTTAATATAACTGTGTATTTTGTAGACATTTTTAGAGTTTATAAATAGTTGATGAAATTTTAAAGATTAAAATCAAAATTAATTTTAATATGTAAAATTTAACATAATTGATGTATCAATAGTTGATGATAGAGTGTATTGTTGATAACAGAGTGTATTATTAAGATTTTTTTTTAAGATTTTTATAAAATTGTTTATTATAAATATTTAATAAAAAATATAAATCTAGGTTTTATAATAATTTAATTTGTGGCTATTTCCCATAATTAAAAGATTAAGGAAACCATTGATTTCAGAGTGGCCAATGATTCAGCAAAGAATAGTTTGTAACTTTGGAAATAAAGCAGTCTCCAATTAAATGATTCTCTTTTTTCAACTTTTTATATATATATATATATATATATATATATATAAAACTAGATGGAAAAGAGGTTTATATATATATATATATATATATATATATATATATAATCAAAACTTAGGTTGTTTATTATACTAAAATTTACAAGTACAGTTTATGGATTTCATAGAGGTGAGGTGTTGATTTCAACGCTCTTATCATGACAAGGTAGGATTTTTAGGGTGGCAATTATAGATTTCCCAGAGGTGATTATTTCAACACTTTTATTATGAAGATTTATCATGATGAGATAGAATCTTTAGGGTGACAATTATAGATTCCACAGAAGTGAGGTGATTATTTCAACACCATGATACCCTTATCATGAAGATGCCTACCAAGACACCAAAGCTCACAAATATTAATAAATTTTCTAAACTAATAACTACGATCCTAAAATAGAAATTATAAATTCCATAAAAATAGAGAATTATTCCAACACACTGATCTAACGAGCCCAAAACAAAAACAAAAAGTAATTTGTAGTTTTGGAAATAAAGCAGTCTCCAATTGAATGATTCACCTTTTCCATTAATATTTTTTTTTTCAACTTACCCAGTGATCTAAGTAGCACAAAAAAATATAAAACTAAACTATGACTTAGAGATCCAAAGCGCTGGTTACATAGTCTGAGGCAGATTTTAAGGTTACCTGCTGGTTCTAGAGAAATCTCAGCTAGTTCTGTTTTTAGCTGCAACCTGAAAATTGATTTTTACAGGTCTATCAATACCTGCTTTGTTTATTGTTTATATTTGAACTTTGTGTAGTATTCACTTCTTATAATACTCTATACACACAGATTCAGGAGAGGGTAAAACGTTGTATGTTAAGCTAGAGGGACCATAACTGTCAAAGGTTTATAACTGAAAGAAGAAGTTATCTCGGATCAATTTTGCGGCCAAGTCAAGGGACTGTTCCAATTATTTGAGATGTGTAATTATTGGAAGTCTTAGCATTCCAAAAGAGTTTTAATAGACAATAGAACAATTTAAGCAATGCAAGATGGAACCTCCTTCACTATTGTATATGTAAAAGTCTTTTATTAACATAAATATTGATGATTTTGTCTTTCTGAAAATGAAATGTAAAAATAATGTATTGTGGTCAATTGAAATGTTTTTTTTTTAAACCCGTCATCATGGAAGGGCGACATAAATATATGCCCTTCTAATTGAAATTAAGATGCCCTTCAAATTTGATCACTGATCCCACCCTCTGCCTTTCCGTCCTCCGCCATCCTCGCCTGCCCCCAGGACCCAACACCTCCAGCATTGAATGCATGCTGATTCCATTAGTGAAGCACGCGGGATAGTTACCCCATTCCAAATTCGTGAAGCGCGCGGGCGGAGCCGAGACAGTCTTGCCAGGGACACAATCAAAGAAGTCGAGACAAACTTGCTAAGAACATCGTCCTTTGCAGGTACATAATTTACATTCTACCCACTTCAATTTTCTTAATCAAGGAGTTTTCTCTGTTAAGTATTTGCAAAGATATAGAGAACAAGAAAGCAAGATCTTCTGCTTCAAACATAATAGCACAGTTGTCGTTGAATAAACTTTGGAAGATTTGCATATTGTGGAACAATCAGTAGACTCTAAAACATATGCTCGCCTCTTGCAGGAACGTATCAGTAGAAAATTCTTGGTAGAAGCTAAGGTTATCCATGCCCACATTTTGAAACCCCGAAATGAAATAGATAGTTATTTGGGAAGCAATCTTGGCAATTTGTATGTTAAATGCCAGAGTTTAGAGGATGCACGCCAAGTGTTTTAGGAGGCGTATGTTCAGAATGAGTATTGTGAGGAGGCTTTAGAACTAATGGACTTGATGCAACAGGCTGACACCATGCCGGATCAATTCACTTTTCCTTGTTTACTCAAAGCATGTGGAGGTATGAAAGATCTAGTAGTGGGCCAAATGGTACATGGTGTTGTAATCAAAACTGGATTTGAGTCTGATACTAATATTTCTAAAATAGAATTGAGAAGCCCTGTTTTTTTTAACCTTTTCATTGCTGTTAGCTATATTTCCTCTTGACTATTTCCGTTTTATTATAACAGAATTTCTTGATAGAATTCATAAATGCTCTGTTTTGGGATGTCAAGGTTCTGCCTATGCTTTGTAACTCTTGCATTGAATATTCTTGAATCTCAACGATTGGTATTCTCAAACCTATATTTTGTAACTTGGACGCTACAGATTTAGTTAGCAAGATAGCATTGGTTTTAGTTTATACTATTTTATTAAATTGTAACCTCCTCTCTTTCTTATTTATATTCATTGCAACTTACTAAATTCATGTTCATCCTTGATTTGAAGAAAGTGTATTCACGATCATGTTTGCTTTAAAGATTTTTTCTAAAACATTTACAGGAAAATGAACATCGTCTTTGATTCTTGAGAAAGTACTTGTTAAATAGATGAATTTCACAAGTGTTCTTGTAATGTTGAACATTGCCAAACAAGTTGAAACCCAAGAAACTTAGGAGGTCAATTTATCTTCTATTTTGCATCCATCCCTGTGTTTTCATGTATATGATTCAATTCCCTTCATTTGAAATTAAGTATTAATGTGGAGTGTGTTGCAATCATATTATACTATGTAATACCATATATTGTGTTCATGGGATGTTCACAAGATTTATTGGGGAGGTAAATTATGTTGGAAGAAACTAATGTTGCGACAAAGTGTCGTTGTTGTCATGTATACCAAGTGAGGGTGCTTCGAGGATGTTAGCAAAATCTTTTCCAAAATACCTAAAGGAGACTTGCGGGCATGGAATTCTATGATCACATCATTTGTTCAGAATGGCTATAACCATGAGGCACTTTATTCCTTTTCCCGGATGCAATTTGAATCGATGAAGCCAAACCAATTCACTTTTGCAAGTATTCTAAGGATATGTGCTAGCATACAAGCTCTTAAACAGAGCAAAGAGGTCCATGCTTATTGCATAAAAAATGGATTGGACTCAAACCTTTTTGTAGGAAGTGCTCTTGTTGATACATATGCCAAATGTAATAGATTGCTCAATCCCTGTACAGTTTTTGACAAATTACCCCATAAAGAGGTGGTGTCATGGACTACTATGATTGGAGGCTACGTTTAGAATGAGTGTCATGAGGAGGCTATCAAACTCTTTTGCCAAGTGCAATGCACAAATGTGATGGCAGATGCATTCACCTTTGTCAATGTCCTCAATGCATGTGCTAGCCTTAAAGCCTCATAGCAAGGTAAGCAAGTCCATGTGCATATTTTCAAAATTGGGTTCGAGGAAAATGTCAATGTAAGGAATTCCCTTGTTACCATGTATGTAGAGTGTGGCAACATGGAAGATGCTTACAAAGTGTTCAATAAAATGACTGACAAAAATGTAGTCTCGTGGACAACAATAGTTGTTGGATGTGAAAAAAATGGGCTTGGCAATGAAGCCCTTAAAGTTTTTGAAGAAATTCTATTTGATAGTATAAAACCTAACCATTTCACATTTGTCAGTGTTATCAAGTCATGCATGAGTCTCAAAAACTTGAGATACGGAAAGCAGCTCCATGCCTACATAAGAAAAAGTGGCTTTGAGATTGATTCCTTTGTGGGGAGTGCCCTTGTTGAGATGTATGTTGAGTGTGGGAGCATAGAGGATGCATGGAAAGTGTTTGATAATAGTGCCAAACACGATGCTCTATTATCAAGTGGAATGATTGTAGCATATGCAGAAAATGGGTATGATAATGAAGCTTTGAGCCTCCTCTGCAAAATGCAACCACCATACATGAAGGAAAATAATTTCACCTTTTCAAATAAATAAAAACCTTTTGTGAAAATAAATTCCATTATTATAATAGCATTGAAGTTTTATAAAGTTTTGGGATTGAAGGTAAGTTGTCAAGACATTATTAGGTGAACATTGAACCTGAATCGCTCATGAAAAACTCACATCAGCCACAACTCAACTGACAAAGGGTATTCAAAAATCTTGCACATAATGCAAAGAAATTAAAAGATGCCAGAGTATTTACTCATTTTAACTGATACCAAGTACACCAAATGCAGTAAACGGAATACAACTCAATTGATATCCAAAAAATCCTCCTACATAATGCAAATATATTAAAAAGGTGTTGAAATGTATTAAAAGCTTATGGGGAATATTAACTCCTTTACACTGAAAGAAATAAGACGAAACACATCACACCCAGTAGACTATTCATCCCATATTTTGATGGTAGAGAATGAAGTGGCCCATAATTAAATTGAACATGCCATTTTAGATAATTAGTGAATGCTCGGAAATAGAATAATAAATACCAAGCTACTCAATAATACGTAGAATAACAAATACCATATATTTTCAGATATACATAATTAGATTTAAAGGCCACAATGTTTACCCGCAACACTAATACAGTGTAATTGGACATATTGTCAACGTCCCATTTTATTCCATTCATTTGATCAGGCAATGGTCCCATGTTATTCGATTTCATTTGATCAGGCAATTTTTTGAACAATCAGAGATGGTGGCACTGGTGAATAGCATGTTAAAGCATAGTCAAAGAAATTTTGTACAAATGTCTTGTTTATATGCAATAAAAAGAATCCTTTTGTAATATCATGTCTAGGATGTTTATTTTTTGGACGAGAAAATGACAGTAAATGGAAATGCTTTAAGATCATACAACTGGTCAAAAAAACGATTTCAAACAATCCATTCCAGTATGCATGATATCTTATTCTAAATACCCTTGTAAATATTCTATAAACTACTTGAGATCTGTGACCAAAAGTAACCGATCTGCAAGTAATACATTCAATGGGTAAGCTCAATCGGTTCAAATGCATTGTTTCAGGGTGGAGTTCATTAAGGGGCCTCCGGCTCTAGTCTAGTTAATATTCAAGTTGTTAGTTTACCTTTGTATATTGTACAGTGATCCAACTACAACACCCCCTCCTTCAGCAGAGCGGTCTGTACATGTGCCCCTCTTCAGCAGTCCATACAAAAGTTAAGAGGGCACACTAGTTTTTATGGAGGACCGAGAAAAATAATTAACCAAAAGCTCACAAAAGAATTGTTAAATGTCAAGTTTTACTTACATAGCACTTCGTGACTATTTTTCATCTTGTCAACAAACAAATTTATTTATTTTTTTATTATCCAAACTTTTTTGTTAAATGTTTTCCTTTTGCTCAACAATTTATTGTTGAAATGAAAAACACATAGTTTGTTGTTTGAATTGCATTTAGAATGAATTCTACAGTATCCTTAGATATAACAGCAACTACAGAATTAAAGCTTAAGTTCATCATGAATTTGAGAAGACAGTACCTTTATTCTACCAGCAAGAATGTCGTTCATCCCTCATTCCCTAAATTGTACACTCTATTGGTGTTGTAATTTTTATATCCAGATGTTTGCAATAGATTTTTCTTTGCTGCAGTTTATTTTGAGAGGAAAAACAAAAATAAAATTACCCTTGAACATTACTTGTAAATGTTTCCTAATATGTTTCATTACTTTTAGCAGATTGTGAATCAAAATGGAAAAGAAATGGAAGGCTTTAATAGGCCTTGAGGTGCAAGACCCTAAAGATAAAATCATATTTTCTAGTAAAGATTTGGTTTGGTCTGAAGTATCTAAGGCTAACACGAGTTTTGATCGAGTTGCAAAAATTCCTCTACATTGAGTGGATGACTTCATTAAAGGAGAGGAAATGAATCTCGAGGCTCCATGTACCTTTACCCGACGAAAGGCCAAAACTTCAGGCTTAACCGAAAATCCAAGCTTAAGGGGTAGTGTTACCCTGCGATGGGAATTGTAAGTATTTAGGGATGCCTTCTTTAGATGTTGGTATTAATAGTGCTTTATTATTTGTCATATCTTTTGACATATTAAATTTTGTTATGTAGGTATTCTCACTCATATGGTCTAGAGGAAAATAGAGAAAAATGTACAAGCACACAAAAGAAGAGATTTGTGAAGAAGAGGGGCCGTCAATGCCATTTTATTGTAAAGGTTTTGGCTTAAAGCCCTCAGATAGAAATAATAACATACAACATGTATGATCAAGAATATGGAGAAGGATGGTCCTGTCATGGAAAAATGACATTTCAGGGGATGTTAGGTTTCTACATAAGCCAAGGCTTTCAAGGGACATGGTTCCTTGTGTTTAAAGTTGTTTTTTTCTACAAGTGCCAATTGAATCAATTTGTAAAAAGCATATTAAAAAATATGTTGACATATATTCCAGGGATCGAGATAGGGATTTTTTCTTATGCAGAAAAGATGTCGTAAAGATCTATAATCGTCTGATGAAAGGAAATTACCAACTCCATAAAAAAGATGAAATGAGTGTGAATATTTGGTATGCAAAAAACCAAACTGATTTCTTCTTTTACTGAAAGCCAAATGGTGAAAATATTCCTTTTATAACTGGAATACAGACAAAATGGATGTTGGAGAATATGGTTAAGCTATCCCATAATAGCTTAATAGGATGGATTCAACATTCAACACAAAAAAATATGGGGTTAGTATTGTTCCAATGATTCATTTAGTGAAATAATTTTGATTGTAATCAATCAGTATGATTAATGGTGTAAAATTAACTTCAATTTTTTTTAATATGGCAGTATCAGTTGTACACACTCGTTGCATTTGACGAGCAACAAAGTGGTGTTTCCATTGCATGGGTGGTGATGTCATGTAATACGTCAAATGATATATCATTGTGGTTGGAGCACTTAATGCATAGGTGTTATTAGCTTCGTCGTGATTGGAAGGTCAATGCCTTCATGGTTGATGATGCATTGGCTGAAATTGTTGCTTTGAGGTAAACTCAGTCTTCTTATTTCACATTGAAACTTGTATTCAATCTAAATATTTCTCACTTAAAATGAATTATATATGGCAGGAACATCACCAGGTGTGAAGTAATATTGTGTGTTTGGCATGAAAGGAGGGCATGGCTCAAAAATGTTAATAGGTTAGCCAATACTATAGAAAAAGGAAAAGAGATGCTCATTGAGCTAGGCCATATCATGAAAAATTGTTCGAACAATGAAGTGAATATTGCAATAAATGGATTTTTTACCAAATTTGCAGCTAAGGTGAAGTTTTTGGACTATTTCCACAAGAATTGGGTTGTCGGTGATAAGTTAAGTGCACATACTGTTTCTTGTGTTTATGCTTTTTTGGTCCATAAAGATAATATATATTTACTAATTGAGTTTTTACATTTAGGGATGTGGGTAAAAGTATGCCGATAGTTTCCTCATGCAGATCAGGAGACAAACAATGTTGTGGAATCATATCACTCTTATCTCAAGATTGTCTTTCTCTCTGATCATAGAAAGAAATGTGCTCGCAAGATGGAATGGCTATTTTATACTCTCCTCACAATTGTTGAACCTTGTTACCGATTCAAGGAAATTTTGAAAAAAGAAGGATATTTGAACAACCACAAGAAAGAGCGGAAACTTGAATCATCAATGGAGAAAGCTAGAATAATTCCAGATGATTGCAGCCCTCATGAGAGCCTATCTCATGCTTATTGGGTGAAGATTCAAAGTATAGCTGATGTGCGATATCTTATCACTTGGAATCGCACAAATGTTTTCACCTGTGATTGCCCATGGTATATTCATGGCAACGTTTGCAAGCACGCAATAAATGTTGAAAAGTCAACAAGAAATGTGTGTCTAATTTAATTTTCCCTTAATTAAATTGGACAATAAATGTAATCTTATCTCATAATCACTTTTAATAGTTAACTGAGTGTGATAAACTCAGTTAGCTCATGAATTTCAAGTTGAGGATGGTTGGTGAGGCACGCAGAGTGATTCTATTAGTTATGGACTTCGTATTGCAGTTAGTGCATTAGTTTAATGCATGAGAAATCAATTAACTCAATTAATTGAGTTAAAATAAGTTGAACTAGTTGTAATTGTTTGTTGAACTAGTGAGAGATCAAGTGAATTAAATCAGATTTAATTCACATGCAGTGATCTGCCATGCAACTGATGATTTACTATTAATAGTTGCATGCATGTCAGTGTGGAGACCCAATTGAGACAAAGGTTAAAGGGATGTTAACTATCAGTTGTATCATTAGTAGGTTGGCCGCATGCAGTAAGACAAGCATAGGATTGCTCATGAGCATTGCACAATTTTGGAAGGCTTCATTTCCTAAAGAATAGAGATTGCATTCCATATGAATTGCACAAGTAAGGCAGGCTGATTAGAGGCAAGAAATTGGCTAAGTGTTGGTCGATTTTGTCTGGATCAGTGTGAGACAGTTGTGTGAGTACATGAGACTCTTGTGAGAAGAGTGCATTGTAATTGTTTCATGATTCCTTGGTAAATATACAATAGAAATAGAGGGGTTTTGAGCAGCAAGCTTTCCCTGGGAAAATATCTGTGTTGTGGTTTGATTTGCTTCTTTCTTTACTTTTTATGATTGGTGATCTTGTTTATTTTCCGTAATTGATTTGTAGAAGGATTCAGTATCTTGCTTTAGGACATTGCTTGATCGGGTTGAATCCATTGGAATACATATTGTTTGTATAATTTCTACATGGTATCAGAGCACAGGATTTCACTATAGTAGAGAATAAATTGAGTTTGTGACTAAATAGAATTCAAATTTGCAAAAGTATTCTTTGGTACGACAGGCGGATCAGGATCAAGATGGATTTCAATGGCTTGAGATTGGAGTATGCACTTGAGGGCAGTTCCAATTATCTTGTGTGGAATGACAGGATGGAGGCAGTTCTAGAGGACAACGGGTTGAAAGAATTCATTGATAATGACATTCCTAAACCCGCAGCAGCAGATGTCGCTCTTCTTGATGCTTGGCAAAAGAAGGTTGCAAAGGTGACGAGGATCTTATTGGAGGGAGTACAAGACCACATTATCTCAAGTCTCCATGGAAAAGTGACTCCATATGCAATGTGGAAGGATTTGATAGATATTTTTCAGAGTAGCAGTGACCATAAAAAATTGGAATTGAAGGACAAGCTCAGGAAAATCAAAATGGAGAAAGGCGACACTGTTATGAAATATTTAACCAAGTTTTTCCAATGTCGAGATGAGCTTGGGAGCGTCGGAATTAGTGTTGCAGGTGATGACTTGGTAAGCCTAGCTCTTCTAGGCCTTCCCAAGAGTTGGCATAATTATTATGACTCTTTTAATGGAAGGGAGAAGCTGCTAGATTGGGAACGACTTTGGTCAGATTTGGTGCAAGAAGAGTTCAGGCGAAATACCAGGGATGGATCTTCACGTAAGACAGATGATGAAGAAAATTGCACCTTGGACAGTAAGGCAAAGAAGGGGAAGGAAAAGAAATCCTATTCCAAATCTGAGACCGACAAAGAAGCCAAGAAGCGTGACATGTCCATAGTGAAGTTTTTTCACTATCACGAGCATGGACATTATGCCACTAATTGTCCACAAAAGAATAAGAACAAGAAGGCTTCAGGATCTGCAGCTGGTGAGGCTTTGGCCTCACAATTTGAGTTGGAATTCTTTCTCATCGCATAGTGGTACTTGGATAATGGTGCATATTTCCACATGACGGGAGACAAAGAACTTTTCAGTAGCTTGGAGGAGAAGGACCTCCATATGCATATAGAAATGGGTGATGACAGGAGGTACAATGCTACCGAAATTGGTAAAGTTACCTTCCAGAGACAATCGGGTAAACCCTTCTTATTAAAATATGTAATGCATGTACCAGGCTTGAAAAATAATTTAGTTTCAGTTGCAATGTTGGAGGATAGAGGCTATGATGTGGTTTTCAGTGAAGGGAAAGCTTTCCTTCGACACAAAGGCACAGGACAAGCCAAGAATATTGGGATTCACATCAAGAATCTCCACAAACTTGATGTAGATGGTTGCACAACATTGATGGGTAAGGTAGACAAAGTAGCGAGCGGGGATGAGGGTGAGTTATGGCACAGGAGATTGATCCATCTACACCATGGTGCCTTGAAGGTCATGCAGCAGATTTCTATGGGGCTTCCAAAGGGTACTCTTGCGCAGATAGACACATGCAAGGGATGTACAATGGGGAAATATGCAAAGGCCACTTTTCACGAGAAGGAGAACTGAGCTTCGGAAGTCCTTAAGAGAGTTCACTCAGGCGTGTGTGGACCATTCTTTACAGCTTCGATAGCAAAGCACAGGTATTATGTGACCGCTGTTGATGATTTTTCTAGAAAGTGTTGGATCTACTTCATGCAAAAGAAAGATCAAATGTTCTCAAAATTTTGTGAGTTCAAAGCACTGGTGGAGAAATACATGGGGAAGCATGTGAAGGCTCTTAGGAGCGACAATGGTGGTGAGAACATCTCCAATGAAATCAATAAATTTTGTAGCAAAGAAGGAATTCAGAGAGAATTGATTGTGCCTCATAACCCACAACAGAATGGGGTCGCAAAAAGAAAAAATAGAACAATTGTGGGTGTGGCACGAGCGATGTTGCATGATCAAGGCCTACCATTACATCTATGGGCGGAGGCATGTAACACAGTGGTATTTGTGCAAAACCGTAGTCCTCATCGGATACTTGGCATGAGTACACCAGAGGATGATTTTTCTGGTAAGAAACCTGATGTTTCATATTTTAAAATTTTTGGCTCATCTGTTTATTGCCATGTCACCAAAGATTCCAAGAAGAAGCTTGAACCAACAGCTGAGATTGGGATATTTGTGGGGTACACTGATACTCCCTACAACTATCGGGTGTATTTTCCAAACAACAAGACGACTGTTGTGAGACACGATATAAAATTTGATGAGGAGAAAACCATGTGATTGTCCCTTGAGAGGGAGCTAGATTTGCATGCAGATGAGAAAATCTTTGTTCCAAAGAATGAACCTCAAGATGTGGAGCAGCCACATGCGGAGGATCATGGAGTGGCAGAAAACGCTCATGTAGATCCATCCACCAGACTTGGTAGAAGGCGCACCACAGAAGTTGATATATTGAGACTTAATGCGGCAGAACATGTAGGAGCACCTACTTCACTGCGCAGACAGAGACAGTCTCCAGATAGGTTTACTAGATACATGGCTCTTATGAGCAAGTGTATTATGACAGAACCGTCCTCCTTTGAGGAAGCAATGCAAAAACCAATTTGGGTTGATGCCATGGTTGAGGAGTATGACTCCATCGTCAAGAACACTGCATGGGAAGTTGTCCCAAGACCAGTCATAAAATCAGTGGTTGTATCTAGATGGATCTATAAGGTGAAGCAAGTAGCAGATGGGAGTGTGGAGAAGTACAAGGCTATATTTGTAGCCTGGGGATTCTCACAAGTTGAGGGGATTGACTATGAGGAGACTTTCGCACCGATTGCGAGATACTCATTGATTAAATCTATCCTTGCACTCTCATTGTAGATGAGGTGGTAGATACATCAGATGGATGTGAAAAATGTGTTTCTCAATAGATTTATTGAGGAAGAAGTGTACATAGAGCAACCAGAAGGTTTTGAGACCTTTGACAGTGAGTCACATATGTGCAGACTCAAGGGAGCACTGTATGGGCTGAAGCAAGCACCTCGTGCTTAGTACACTAGAATTGACAACTATTTCACTGGGTTGGCTTCACCAAAAGTGAAGCGGATGTGAACCTGTACCAGATTGTGGTTGATGGTAAGATCTTGATTATCGTACTTTATGTTGATGATATAATTTTGATAGGTGATGAGCAGCTAATAACTTCTTGCAAGGAGGATCTTGCAAGGGAGTTCGAAATGAAGGACATGGACTCCTTCACTATTTCCTTGGTTTGGAAATATGGCAGTGGGATGGTGAGCTATTTGTTTCTCAAGGCAAGTATGCCAAAGATATTTTGATTAAGTTTCACATGGAAAGATGTAAACCCATGCAGACTCCTCTTCCAGGAAACTGGAGGAAGGAGGATGCTACTTCAGGTGAGGTTGTGGACGCTACTGTTTACAGGAAACCTGTGGGTTCACTGATGTAATTGGTGAACACTAGACTAGACATTTGCTACGCAGTTAACCAGTTGATTCAAGCTATAGTTAAGTCGACCAAGATATTTTGGAATGCGGGGAATCATGGCTTGAGATATATCAGGGGCACTACATAGTATGGATTATGGTACAGACGGATAGAGGGAATGAAGCTTCAAGGCTTCATCGATACAGATTGGGCAGGTAGTCCACCAGACAGAAAGAGCACATCAGGAGGGATCTTCAGCATAGGATCGACAACAGTTTCTTGGTACAACAGGAAGTAGAGATCTGTGGCACTCAGTTCAGCCGAGGCAGAGTACATGTCAGCAAGTCAGGCTGCATGTGAGGCCATCTCGATGAGGAAGATTCTGGTTGGTTTGTTTGGTTCTCAGATGGATCCGACGGTGATATGTTATGATAACCATAGTTTCATTAAACTCTCAGCTAATCCGATATTCCATGATAGGTCCAAGAACATAGACATTTAGTACCACCATCTCAGAGATTGTGTTCAGAGGCGCATTATGTTACTTCAGTAAATTCCCACGAAAGATCGGGATGCGGATATTCTGACGAAGGTGCTCGCCAGGAGCAAATTCAAATACCACAGAGGCAGGATTGGGGTAGCCGATAATCCCTTTATTGTTGAGAGGGTGTGTTGAAAAGTCAACAAGAAATGTGTGTCTAATTTAATTTTCCCTTAATTAAATTGGAAAATAAAATGTAATTTTATCTCATAATCACTTGTAATAGTTAACTGAGTGTGATAAACTCAGTTAGCTCATGACTTTCAAGTTGAGGGTGGTTGGTGAGGCATGCAAAGTGATTTTATTAGTTATGGAGTTAGAGTTGCAGTTAGTGCATTAGTTTAATGCATGAGAAATCAGTTAACTTAATTAATTGAGCTAAAATCAATTGAACTAGTTGTAACTGTTTGTTGCACTAGTGAGAGATCAAGTGAATTAAATTAAATTTAACTCACATGTAGTGATCTGCCATGCACTAATGATTTACTATTAATAGCTGCATCCATGTCAGTTCCAGTGGAGACCCAGTTGAGACAAAGGTTAAAGGAATGTTAACTATTAGTTGTATCAATAGTAGGCTACCTGCATGTAGTAAGACAACCATAGGATTTCCCATGAGAATTGCGCAACTTTGGAAGGCTGAATTTCCTAAGGAATAGGGATTGCATTCCATATGAATTGCGCAAGAAAGGAAAGCTGATTAGAGGCAGGAAATTGGCTATGTGTTGGTCGTTTTTGTCTGATCAGTGTGAGACAGTTGTGAGAGTGCATGAGACTCTTGTGAGAAGAGTGCATTGAAATTTTTTCATGATTCCTTGGTGAATATACAATATAATATCAAGGGGTTTTGAGCAGCAAGATTTCCCTGGGAAAATATATGTGTTGTGGTTTGATTTGCTTCTTTCTTTACTTGTTGTGATTGGCGATCATGTTTATTTTCTACAATTGATTTGTAGAAGGATTCAATATCTTTATTTAGTACATTTATTGATCGGATTGAATCCATTGGAATACATATTGTTTGTATAATTTCTACAATAAAGGTAGGTTGGTTGTATTCCACTATAATGAATTTATATGCTTTAATGGATCATGATCTCATATCCAATACATTCAATGCCCCTCCTGAGATAGATATGGAGGAGCCTAAACTCGATATAGATGTCAACACAACTATCATGGTTGATAAAAATGTAGATCCAAATGTTGAAGAAATTCAGTTGGATAGAGAGGCGTTGTTTGGCTACATAAACCTGTTGAGGAACAACCCTCTTACTACTTCGAGCAAGAAAAAACAATTGATAGGTTTGCTTAAAAAAAAGTTGGATGATGCCAATGATCTTCATATTATGGACTGTGACTTCACCCTTGGGGTGGGTGCTTATGAGTCATATTTGAAGAGTGTTAAACATTAATTTGTCACCATGCTCATTTTCTCGTCCCTGATCCTGAAATGCCTTGTGACAAATCCTGTGCAATGTTTCCATCATCAAGAAATATGATAAAATATCCCCTTGAAGATCCAAATAATACTACCTTGAAAGATTACTGAAGAAACTTGGTCAAATTCCTACTTTCATGGTTCAGCACTCTTCCTGGTGCCATGATCGCGTTGATGTCCTTTTCACAGTTCTAGCCCAAAACTGTCAGTGCCCTAATTTATTGGAAAACCGCGTTGATCCCCTTTCTGGCAGTGCTTCCTCAAATGGAGGAGAAGCTTTGACCTTTAGAAGCTCAAGGGTGGTGAGTTTGTTGTTGAACTATGATGAAAAGGTCAAGCTCTCTCATTTTAGAGCCTTAATCTCATCCATGGGGGATCATCCCTTAGAAAATGGACCTTCCTCCTCCTTTCATGGGCTCCCAACCTCTTCTCGCTTCCTATAAATTCACATCCCTCATTCCCCCAAGTTTAGAGCTTGGTTGATCATTATCAGACTCGTCTAAACTCTCATCCCTTTGCATGCTAGCATCATGATAAAGGCGAAGTGCTCGGGAGAAGGAATGCTTTTTGAGCTTCGGTGAAGGACTCAGATTTTCACCTAAGGACACCTCCAACATCAAGGTCTGGTGGTAATCTCTCCTTTTGTAATTTATCAATAATAACATATGATGTTTGCTTTCTATATTTGTCTACATGTTTATGCAAATATTCTAGTACTCCTTGATCCACTATATAGCTAGTGTTTACACTTATTATGTACTGTATCACATTTGTTGTTGTCTCTTGATTATCCGTAGGTATTCGTGCGGCATTAGTAGTAAGAAGCGGGCCTACAAGGATCGTGGATCGAGGTCACCATCAACGAATTCAAGCGTAGCGATTGGAAAAAGGTATTTATGTCTCTTTCCTCATTGCATTGTAAACATTAGCTAAGAAATCTTTGCATTATAAAGAATCTTGTGTTGCTAGACCCACTCTAGGGCTAGAGAGATTGCCTTTGTCCATAGAGGGTATTTATCTTAACAACAGAACTGGCGACTCCGCTGGGGAGCTTTAGCCTTTTGTCCTCCTTTCCCGAACTGATCTTGGATCAGTTTCACCGACTTTTTAAATTTAAATCATCTTAGACCTCTGTCAACTTGTGTAAGGATTGTTAGTCACTTCATTGTATCAGGCCTGGTGTTTGTGTGAGACTCTTTTTATTTTTTCCTTTTTTTATCGACCATCGCCCTTTTTGTCTGCATTGTAGCACTGGTAGCGCTGTTCTATATAGTACAACCGCACTGATTGGCCTTTTAGCACCCTTCTGCTTAGCATAGAAGCGTTGATCTCAGTCTTAGGAAAATTTGAGTTTCCATTTTGATTTTCCAGTGTGTCCTGACCCTTGAAGGATTCTGCTAGATCTCAGCGATCTCCTTGTTGTGTGTTTGACTTACCTATCTTCTTTGGGCGAGTCTATTTCATCTCTTTGATTTGTTTGTAAGTTTGGGAATTCTTTGCCATTTCAAACACCCCTTTGTCGCATTTTTCGTGTCTTGTTTCGAAGATAATTGTTGTATGTTTTGGCCATCTCTGCATCTCTATTTTTTTCCTTTGGTTTAAATTGTTTGGCGCATAAGTCTAGAAGAGTGTGTTTTTTCTAAACTCAAAAGGAATTGGAAGTGATTTTCATTTTTTTTTATATTTAGATTATCTTTGTCATTTTAAGAAGAGTGAAAAGCATTTCATTCATGCATTCTTTAAAGTGACTTTTTGTTTGGTTTGATTGAAAGAAAAGTGAAATAATTTGCATTTCTTCTTTCATTCATTTGTTTTTCTTTTGATTACATTTCAAAGTGAAAAACAAAAAAAATATTTTCGTGCATCTTAGTGAAAGGAAAAGCATTTTCATTTTTCAATAAGTTGCATTTGTTAGGAAAGTGAATTCAATTGAAAATAATTTCATTTCATAACCTTGAACTAGTTTGGGGGGAATTATTTTTTCTACATTGAGTGAATTTGTGCTTGTCTCTCTTCCCTAAATAGTATAGGATTCATCAAAATTGAAAGCTTTATTTTTTGCATTTAGTCAGCACCGTAACGATTCAGGTGACATTCGTTTTGAGCCTTGAAACTGAAACTTTAATCAAGATCAACTTAAAATGAACCCAATTTACCTTAAGGAGCAGTGGAATTAATGAGAATATTTAGTGGTCTAGGCTAGACATGTGTTCAGGCGTCATTAAACGTAGGAGTTGTCGCTAACGGTTTGTGTTACAGCCCGGGGGTGATATCCCGTACCATGTATGGAAGTATATTGATGTATGATAAGTATATTTGGGGCGCTCTCATCGAATGGTTACACATTAGATAGCACTACTACAGACTGGACTCCCACGTACCATCGCGTATATTTGCGGAGACACCACTAGGTTGCAAGCCTGCCATAGGTAACTGAGTCGGTCGCCTTGTAGACGTGATACACCAAACACAAAATTTGGGGAGATTGGTTGTCATAAGTTAAGTCCTTGGTCTTTCTATCATTTGATCACCAAGGTGTATATTGCAGTTCATGGGTACTTGGTAAACCTTTATGCCCAACACACCCTTTTTTATTTTTATTTTTTTTTAATTCTAAAAGTAACTTCCCACGAAAACATCTCACCCATGCAGTTCTCCAGCCTTTTACCGCTTGGTAAATTGTGATTTTGTTCACCTCCTTCCCTTTTGATCTTATTTTGAAAGGTCATCGTGGCTGAATCGTCGAATTCTCCTATTCCCTCCTCTGATGGATCTCAATAACCTCCTCCTGAGGTCCCTCGTTTTCCGGTTGGATCCCTTGAAGCGCAAGGTGAAGAGCTTGGAATTGTCATCAGTGTTCAACCAATATCATCTCGAGCACCGCTTGATGATTCTCCTTGGACAACATTGCAAGAATGTTAGTCGAAAATCCCCGAACCATATGCATAGTTCTTGCTCTTTCCTCAAAATCTGCTCTTTGATCTGATTGTAGTCTCGCCTCAGCAACCTTATAGCACTTTTGATCAATCCAAAATCCCTTTTCGGGTTTCTCTAGTAGCATCTCACTCTATTGTTCGTCATTTGTTTCCTGACGAAATGGAAACCAATGCCGATGATGTTCCATTCGTGACGCTCCTCAAAGCACTCTTCAAGAAACCTCTGGCTCTTATATCCCGGAAGCCTCTTCATCGGTGTTTGCCTCCAAGGGAGAGTTGTTCGGATCCACACCTCATGATTGAGGTAGTGGAACTGAAATATCATCTAGTCATGTTGCGTCTACACTCTCGCATGGTTATATACATCTTTGGGGAAACCTCATTTCCCGAGCTTCCAGTGGTACACCTTTATTTCAGGATCTCATTTTGTCAATGGGTATTCCTCCGTCTTTCGACCCATTCTTTTCAAATGTAGGTGCGGTGTCTCAACCTGTTGTTCGACCTACGGTTACCATTGGTCAAATGACCGTGTCGATCAGATCGTCTATCCCCTTTTCTCTATCTACGATTACTGCAATCCCACCATTGAGTGGGAAATTCACATTTTCGTCCATGTCTGGGGAGGCAATCTAACCCTCTCTATCGTCCTTATCAAATATTTTACCAAGGGTAATGCACTAGGAGGACATTTATCTATGAGATTTTCTACGATCAAGTTCTGGCTGACAGTTTCCACAATGTTTGTGGCAACGTCTTTAGCTCTGGTTATTGCCCTTTCTTCTTCTTTATTTGTGTATCCCAATCTGTGAACATTATTTATTTATTTGATTCTTCAATTCTGGCAGGTTGGCCTTTCGACCATCAGAGTAATCCTGCTAGGTAACAAATTGGGATACCTTCTCATCTATGTCATCAAAACTAATTAGTATATCAGCAATGCAATTCACAAGCGAATCACTTTGCTCACATAATTCAAGAATGTTTGTTAATTTCTGACAAAAGATGACCTGTTGATGTGCCAATAAGGTGTTTAATTCTAAATCTTCTTTCCTAAATTCATCAATCTTTGGAATATCTTTCATTTTCTCAATGGAGAGTTGTAATTGATGAATTTGAGTATCTTTAGAACTAATCTCACCTTGATGCTAAATCTTCAGTTGGTGCAGGCTCTCTTGTAGTTGTGCAATTTGTACATGTAGCTGCTGACTAACACTCTGATTTTCTGCTTGTAACTATGTCTCAAGTTGAAGTATATTTTCATATTTTTGCTTCATTAGTTGATGAATCTCTGATGCCTTGTCAATAGTTGCAGATGCATAAGCTCCTGCAAACTATGATAACCGAGTTAGATCTCGTGAAGGATATGACTTGGTATCTTTCCAAACAATGTCCATTGACATATCTTCTTGAGTGAGATTATGGGCATGCTCTGTTCTTCTCATTTTATTATGCCTACTAACAACTACTTTATGCCTAGGACTATAAAAGATGTCCAAGGGAGGGATTTCTTGAATATTTAAAACAATTTCAGAGGTTGGGAAGGTCGGGATGTATTACATTCTCTCAGTTTTAACATTTTGTCAGAGGGCCCAACAGTAAACAGGTCCTAACTTGTAAAAGGGGGAGTTTGTATAGTTTGTTGTTGGTCAATAATCATGGTTGCCTATTCTTCTTCGAGTTTTAGGTCAAAATATTTCTAGACATCTTTGAGATTGTTGGGGAAATCCAAATCTATTGTTTGAACTTCAACTGACTTCTCTTGATCTGGTGTACTAAGGACTTCAGTATCCTTAATGACTGATTCATGTTCTTTCTGAGTCATGGTTTGAGAGACATCCAAGATCTTGAGTGGAATTGTCTCCAGTCTCTTATTTCTGTATTAATGAAACTTTAATAGTTGCAGTGGGTGAAGGCGTAAATTTGCCAACTTCTTAACTACAACATAGTTTTCAACAGACTCAAACAAGTCATCAAAATCATCATCTTCATGCACGAAGGGTCTGATTTTCACTTGAGTAGTGAAGTTATTGGCCACTTTCACGGGATCATATGCCTATTTGGAATTGTAAACAATTTAAAACACTCTATTTGGCCAATTTCTAGTATAGCATGCTTGTAGTTGTCTAGTCCATACACACCACAATTAATTGGAAAGGAAGACCATAATGCCTTTTTGGCTTCTTTCAAAAATCTGGTCAGACCATTTCTCACAGATTGGTATGTGATTTCTCTTGCAATAAGTTTATCAGGAACATGAAGTGGTAAGACATGTGGATGAGCTAGGCTCCCAAATACTCGTACATAGGTGAATGACTCCTCACCAAACCACTTTCCTATAGAATAAAAGTCGGTTTGGGCCTCTTTGGAAAGTCTGGGGGATTTCTCATTAAAAACAACTTCAAAAAGGGGTAGTATAACTCCATGACAGATTCTATAAAAATGACTTTCATATTTGGACTCCTAGAGAATACTATGAAATACATGAATGGAAAGGGGATCTTGTGTAGTCCATTTCCAGCCTATGGCTGGAAAATTTGATGTAAGACATACGACATCCATAATATAACCACTCATATAAAATGGAGGAAAAAATTTAGAAGAGATAGAGCGATTCTTTCTGTATTCTAAAATTTGGGTGGAAATATTATTTGACAGAATATTGCCCCAATCCATAACATAAGCATCAACTGCTGCTTCCATAATGAGAACCCATTCTACTAAGAATCTAGTCGTGTCTGACTGACCAAAAAGTATAGACATCATAGCTGAGATATAGCAATAGGGACTTGCGAGAGAATCGATAGAATACATACCCTTTTCATCATTCTTGTGTTTGTTAGGATTTCTCCTCCACTAATTTATTGGCATTGATTTGAGTTCACTTTCCTTAGCGAATTTTGCAAGGAATTATTTATCATAAATCTTATCAGGGTTAGGAAGATGGTACATTTTCTTCAGGTCTTCCGCCTTAAAGGAACCAATCATTTTTCCTCTACTAGTAAGGAAAGTTCTGCTCCCGATATTAAGATTGTTGATAATCCACCTCACCATATCAGTATATGGTTGTATCTTGGGCCTTGTTGCAATTCGGTGAAGAAATGAATTGGCTACATCTCCAATTGTATATTTAGAAGAATTTGGGGCATTTGTTGTTTCTTTTCTCTGAATTTTTCGCGGTTTCTCATCTTCAAATAGCTTATACATGGATTCCCACATAGAGGATCCAATTTCAGGTCTGCAAGTCGTATATGTGAACAAGGGAAACATCTATGTTCTCTCTGAAGTAGTAGGCGTAGGATTAACGAGAGCTATATGCTTATTTTATTTTTTCAAAGCCTTAGACATTTCAGAAGAACTTTGATTACTCGAACTTGCCTGTAAATAAGTAAGAAAGAGTAAGTGGGAAGTAGGAACCTTTGAGTTTTACAATAAGCACAAATACCGTAGTAAATAGAAACATTGCAAATGGATGATACTTCGCATGCTGATGGGATATGAATTGGATGCTCGTTGTAGTGAAATGATTATGGTGGTATGGGTGATAAAACTGTTAATTTATGACATTGATAATTGATATGGATTATCGTGCCATTATAAGCATTTATCAATTAAAACCATATCTATCACATTACATCATGAATCGTGTGTAATATCTTCATTAAATATTGACGAGCTAGATTTTCTGTCGATCACGACATTGCAATCGCAATATCACCGAGGTTAACAACATGTAATATGTGTTTGTGTAATGGGCATGCGATATGGGATCTACGATGCGATCGCTTTATCGCATCGATGATTATGAGCAGTAACAAAATAACATGATTGAGTTTTTTGCGATAATGTGATGTGATATGCTTTATCGCATCGGTGAGTATAAGTAGGAGAAAATGAGAGTGTCGGAGAAATTGTGATTTGCGAAATGCGATAAGCTGCCATGGTAGAAGTCGGTCCCACAGTATTCTTTATTAGATTTACTTAAAAATATGGCTTTTTCCTCATATAAAAGCGTTTCGGTAATATTCATTGGATCACAAATATGTTTAAAATAATTATTTTCGTTATGTAAATGATTTTACGATTTGCGAAATGCGATTTATCTCTTAAATTTTTCATGCCCTTTTAACCCTATTCCTACCAAAAGAAATACTCTAAGGGTTTATTTTCTTAAACTCTAAAAATTAAGAAGGGTCCCCATTATTTTCTAAGGTAACTATGGCTTAAAATAATGGGGGTTGTTAATTTACACAACAATTGGAAATTCACTAGAAGAACAAGTTATCTCTGAAAAAAAATTCTTTAATATCTTCAAATAAGTAGAAATAATTTAAGGAAACAATAGTTATTTTCAAAATATTTAAATGAATAAAATTACTTAGGTGGTAGCTGATGTGACCCGTTTGAGTCTCCAGGGCTCGGAGGTGGTCTTGAGAGCACCTCAGAATACGACACAGACTCTCCAGAGCCTCAAGGGTCTTCATCTGCAAGCTTTGGACAACGTTAATGTAAGCCACTATTTCATTCTGGTCCTTGTACCTCTACTCTCTCAGGATGTCCAAGTTGAGCTAAATCTGCTGAAGCTGGGTGGAGATGGTGTCAAGGGTGGCTGGAGCCTCAATTTCGCCAGGGGATTAGGCCAGGGAGACAACCATGGCCACTCCTAAGTGCAGGCTCTCCATAGAATCTAAGTGAGAACTTGGGTCTTTTAGAACTTCTCAATGATCCATTCCTCGGCCAAGACCACCACGATGGACCCAACCACGCTCTCTCGGCATGTAGGCTTCTTTCTCTGCCTCGCGCTTGGCTGCGCTAACGCTCCAAGTCTCCTTAATTTCTTCCCATTCGGGAAGCCCATGCTCCACCACCGAACCCTTGGCTATGATTAGCTCAGATCGCGACCTGCGTCTCCTGGGTCCCATAGACGAGGGACACACGACCACCCCTGGTCTTTCCACTACCACCCAGGGAGGTGTAGAGGCTCCACCACCCACAAATAAAAAATGCAGGGAGGCTAGATTTCTCCGCTATTCCGAGGCAGAACCACCCAGGAGCTACGACGCTGTGGGGTTTCTTATGCGTAGTCCGCGAAATTGGAGCTGGCGCCTAGGTAGCGAACCAAATTCTTCTAGTAAAAAACATGTCCACCATCCGAATTTCCCTGCCACCTCCCTCGTCCTCCTCCTGGTGCAGCCTGCGCGTTCCGAAGCTGTTGCCATGATACCTCCGTGCTTCCCACCATTCGCCCCCACTACCCGAGGGGCCTGCTCCTCTACTCTGTCAAAGATGGCGGAGCTCAAGCCAAGGCTTGAGGGCCAGTAGGCGATCGTCAGTACAGACCATTGCTCCAACCTTCACCATCGCCCGTAGAACCGAAATGCGTAGAAAAACGCCCCCCATGTGCCTTAAGATTACCACTTTACAGTGAAATTTCCTACCTCGAGGCTCTTTACCACTCACTCATGCGAGCATGGTGAGTCGGCGGGTGCGTGGCTTGGGGTTGGGCGAGCCTTAACTGCCCCCCACCCACTTATCCAAGGGAATGGACACCCCCAACGGGGAATCTCTATCGTTGATCTACTATAAACCTTTCATATATAAATATCTCCTTTAGTCTATATCAATCATTATATTGTTTTAAAAGGTAAATTAGGTGTTCTTTCATGTAACTTGGCTTTGTAATATTCTCCTTTGGTCATAGGTAGAGCCATTGCTGCTAGTAAATATTAATAGCTCGAGCAAGGTTACCTTTTAACCATCAATAACTCAGTGTCTCATCCATTTATATACAATCTCTTTGAGTTAACTCCTTAGTTAGTAATTTTTCTTTTTCCCCTTAAAAAGTCATTGTCCTGACTTGATAACCAGAAAGTGACAATGCCATTCACTAGTTATGATTTAGGATGAAAAAGCTGGCTCATGATGAGACCCCTTGTCTTATGATTTTTGTAATCATGAGCCATTACTCTGATTTGGTATGTAGTTGTGGTAATGCTAGTTAATCATTAACTTATGATCATGGTAAGCAAGCTCGTGATGAGACTTCTTATCCTTTTAAGTTTTTTTGTTTTTTATATTTTTGAATTACACTCTAAAAATGTATTTTCAATGGATGGGGAGAATTATTGACTCCTTAAGAGTTTTGGATGACAGTTTAGAGTTAAATATGCTTAGTTACAAAAAGTCTTTTTCTTTGTAAAGATGAAACCTTTTTCTAATTGAAAATAGATTTAAAAATACTTTACAAATTATGAGTTTACAAAATTTACAATTTCGATGGAAAAATATCTTAGAGTTATATAGTATTCATTCAATTTTCTAAGTTGGTAGTCATTTCCTCAAAAAATTCTATTCTTCAAAATAAAAACCTAAAATAATTCAGAGGTGTTGCAAACAAACAGAAGCATGTAATCAATCATTATTTTCTAAAAAGAAAATGGATATAATACATTTAGAATAAAATCTTCTTATAAGAAAAGAAATTTTTTCAGGATTAGCCCATTAATAGGGAGTAAGTATTTTCTCCCTTGAAGGTCTTGTAACATAAAGGTTGATGGGCCGATTTGTTCAATGACTTGGAATGGTCCAAGCTACATTCTTTGGAATTTGGTATGCTTACCTTTTTCCTCATGTGCTTTGTCCCATTTGAGAATGATATCTCCAACTTGGACGTCTTTTGGGGAAAAAAAATTTGCATCAAAAGAGCTTTTCACCATTTGCTGATAATGAGCATGAGTTAATTTGTCTTTTTCCCTTTCTTCTTCCATTTTAAGGATACGTAACATTCTTAATTGTAGGGAAGAAGAAGGTACTTCATTAGTAAATTGAACTAGGGCTAGAAAGGGAAGAACTAGGTTTGAAGGAATTACAACTTCTTTCCCATAAACTAGATAGAATGGAGAAGTTCCTATGGGTGCCTTTTGAGTAATTCTATCTGCCCATAATGCAAATGTTAAATATTTATGCCAAATTTTCTGATTTTGATCAAAAGTTCTTTTGATAATTCTTATGATATTTTTGTTTGCTGATTCTGCTAAACCATTACCTTGGGGATAGTAGTTAGCAGAGAATTTAAGTTTAAAACCTCTTTTAAGAGCGAAGTCTGTCATACTATTTCCTGAAAAATAAGATGTATTATCAAACATAGGTGCATTAGGTAAGCCAAATCTAGTAATAACGAATTGATCAATAAATTCAATTATGGCTTCAGAGTTAGCTATCTTTAGTGGAATTGCCTCCACCCACTTAGTAAAATAATCTATTGCAGTGAGAATGTATTTATGTTGTTTGGATGAGCTAGGAACAATATCACCTATGATATCCAATCCCCATTGCTCAAAAGGTTGATCAATGTTGACTGGTTGAAATGGCAAGGCTGGCTTTCTTTGTCTTCCAGCAGCAGTTTGGCATGTTATGCATTTTCTCACATATGTATGAGCATCTTTGAACAGAGTGGGCTAGTAATAACCTACATGAAGGATTAGTATGTGCAGTGGTATCTCCACCGAACTGTCCACCTATAAATCCATCATGGAGTTCCTGCAAAACCCTTTGAGCTTCAGATTTCTCAAGGCATCTTAGTAGTATAGAATCATATTTTTTCCTAAACAAGACATTGTGTATGAGTTGGTATTGATTAGATTTTAGTATTTTTTTTTTCTAAGTAAATGTAATCTATTAACAGTGAAAATTATGTACAGCAGGCCATAGCCATTTCCTTGCCCAGTGTAGTGGCATCTTGAACAAAAAACCAATTTTGAACACTGCCCTTCAAGAGGGAAACCAGTGCTAAGTGTTTTTCAAGAAAAATCCCGTGCAGGGGAGACATGGAGTTCTGAGTTTTGATATCATGTCTAACAGAAACAGAAACATATACATCATAACAAACGGGAACAAGCCCTGAAGAAAGGGCAGAGACGAAGCACAAAAAATAGAGTAAGAGGGAGGTCCTACTCATCAAGAGCTTCTTCAACGACCCTGCACCAGAGTTCATCCGGTTCCCCGTCGTCCTTGTACAGGTCCGCAGTTGAATGAATCACCTTCCCTATGACAGAAGGAACCTGCACCACGCTCGCTTGACCCTCTGCAGTCTGCGCCTCACTCGTTTGTCCTCCAGCATTCTTCATCTCGCTCGCTTGACTTCCAATTTTTAGCTTTTCGCATTCATGCTCAGCATCCTGGCCAGCGCTGAGAAGGTCATCTAATGAAGTGACCAAAATCCCTGACGGAGAAGGATGGGCCTGCTCAGCATGTGCGTGACCAATGTCGTCTTTCATCACGTTCGGCAGCGTACTAGGTTGACCAGCCACGCCTTTGCTAGCGTTGTCCTGAGTGGCTTTTCCCACCACATCCTGCAAATTCATGCTGTCAGTGAGCTTCATGCCAGCATTGTGCCCCGAAATCTGGGCACCCACATTGCTGCATTCCGCCCTGCCAGAGCAAGGAGTTATGTTCTGAGGAGTTTCCTGAAAGACAACCGTAATTGAGGTCGTCACTTTGGGACGATTAAGAGAGCTATTGAAAGAAAAATGCACAGTGTGGGGCTGAGCAGGAGGAATCGGAGGATTGGGGGCACGAAAGCTGCATCCAGAGCAATGAAGACGACCCCTATGTGCACTAGAAAGGTTGTCGGAGTTGGTGGAAGACGCTGAGGAGGTACTGGAGGAGGTGGTGGAGCGCCGAATCTGGCGTCTGGTGGCTCCTCTTCTGCAACGCATCCTATGCCTAAGACGCGGCATATCTGCGGATGAGATAGCAATGTGGGGAGGCGAATGCAGGACTGAAGCTGGGGGCATTTGAGTAGGCAAAGTCACTGAGGTGAGCATGCAAGAGCCTACAAGAGAGTAGTGGAGGCTGTCGCCTAACTCCAAGCAGCAATTGAGACTGGTTCTCTTGCCAGTTACAGTGCGCGCAAAAGAACGCCTAGCCTCTGGAGTGCAGCATTGCTTAACAGGCTGAGGAGTTCTGCTAGAGCCATGACCGCGCGCCATTCTATCCTCCCAATATACCGTGCAACAGTAAGTCCTTCGCATTAAACCTTCATAAATTTGAGTTGAAGACATGGCCAGGTCGCAGCGTGCGAAAAGGTCTCGAGGATCGGAGGCGAAGTTGTTATGAGCGCCGGTAGTTAAGTGAATTAAACTCTGAACATTCCAATTGATGAACGAAATGACAGCTTCGAGGCAGGTTGGAATATGACGACCCATTACGCCCCTCGACCATCCCATCACCTTAATTCGCTGCATCGTCACCCGCATCCGGGGGATTATCTTTTAGTCTTAAATATCTCTTTCTTTTATGATTGATTTCTATGGAAGCGTATCCATTCTTTAAGTAAAAAATTAAATCAATGTACTGTAATTCTGAATCATTTAAGCTTACCTCATCAATTTGTACAGTATTACCTGACTCTTCATCATTTGGTAAATTGGATGCTCCAGATAGCAGTTTGCAGAGACCTTGTCCTCTAATGATTTTGGCTGGTCTTATTTCAATGTCATATTCCTGCAAAGAAGTTACCCAATTTGCTCTCTTTTGTCCTAGTTATTTCTGTATAAGTAGTCACCTTACAGCCGAGAATGGAACTATTATCTTAGTGTGTGTTTTAAGGAGAAAAGGTCTGAAATGCTTTAAAGATTTATAGACAACAAATGCTTGTTTTTCTACTTCAGAATAATTTAGTTCAACACCTTGGAGGTTTGAACTAAAGAATGAAATAGGTGTTGTTGGGTTTGTGTTATATTCTTTCCATGATTAATCATGTGCGGGGGGAGGGGCGGTAGCCCCCCCTATCGGTGTCCGAGGCAGTGCCCTGGAAAATTTTTTTGGTCCTTATTTTCCGGTGGGCGAACCTACCCATGGTTTTGTGCATGGGTTTGCACATGGTTTTGGGGCATGATGGTTTTCGGCCCCCGGTATTTTGTAGATCCGGTCAAGGGAACTACGTTTATGTTCTAATCCAAGGTTAATGGATTGGGGTTTATGTATGCTTCGGCATGTATATATATGTGTTGTAACACTAAAAGGAATATAATGAAAAATCAAGCTGGTTGTCCTGATTTGGGATCCAAAGGAAAATCTATTTGTTTATCTGTTTTATGTTTTATGCTCTCGCTATTGTTTATTTTCTGTTATAAGATTCGTGTGTAGATAATTTCTGTTCAGGGTTAAAACCTACATTTGGTTTCAGAGCTGTTTCGGCTTTAAGGGGATGCCTTTGCTGCTGAGGGTTTTTTGGTTGGGCCTAAGGTAGACCCTGTTCAGTGGGAGATCTGCAGGATCGATTCTTGCTGTGAAAGAAGATGGCGAGTGGCGGGAAGATATAGATCGAGAAATTTAATGGTCAGAGTTTTGAGTTGTGGAAGCTCAAGATGGAGGATCTTCTGGTGGATAAAGATCAGTGGATCACGGTAGATCCAAGTGCTAAACCAACGGAAATGTCAGATGAAGTTCTGAAGAATCGATCGAAGGAAAAGAGTACAATATTTATTGTGTGTCTCGTACCCGCATTGTTGAATGTATCTGGGGAAGCTACGGCGAAGACCTTGTGGGAAAAGATAGGGACTTTGTACCAATCTAAGTCTCTGGTGAATAAGTTGTTCCTGCGGAAAAAGCTGTATAACCCGAGGATGAAGGATGGAGACTCGGTGATAGAGCATCTGAACGCCTTCAATACTGTGGTAAGTCAGCTATCATCTGTTGATATTAAAATCTCAGATGAAGATAAGTGCATCAGTTTGTTGTGCTCTCTACCAGACTCGTGGGACAGTCTGGTTATTGCTATAGGTAGCAATACAACTACCTTGAATTTTGATGACATTGTCTCAGCCTTGCTGTCGGAGGAAATGAGACGGAGAAATATGGAGGGTCAGAATGGAGATGCCTTATCTGTACGAGGAAGGTCCCAGAACAGAAACACGAATAAGGTTTCGAGTGGGAGATATAAATCTAGAGGGAGATCTAAATCTCCCGGAAAGTTTGTAAAGGTGTGCTGGAAATGAGGAAAGGAAGGGCACTACAAAAAGGAATGCAGATCTAAAGCTCCTGAGAAAGGAAAGGGATCTGATGAAGGTCCTTCTGCAGAGGCAAAAACCACCTCGGATGAAGGTGGGGATGTGTATTTAGCTTCTTCTTCAAATACACATGTAGATCATGAGTCATGGTTGATTGACTCAGGTGCATCCTTTCACTTCACTCCCCATAGGGAGTGGTTCTGCGAGTATGAGAAATATGATGGTGATGTCTTCCTAGGGGATGATAGGAAGGCCAAAATCGTCGGACGTGGAAAGGTCAAGCTGAAGCTACAATGTGGAAGGATTAGAACACTTCCTGGTGTTCTGCATATTCCTGCATTGGACATAAATATGATGTCTGTAAGCAAGATGGATGATGCAGGTGTAAAAACAGTGTTCGAGAAAGATACCCGTAAGATGGTTCGTGAGCACTCGGGATTAATGCGGGAGTTCGGATTGAAACTCGGTGGATAAGCTTCGTGGTAGCACTATTATTGACGGTGCAATTTTCAGCTTCCGTGGTTCCCGAAAGTGGAGCGGAAAGCCTGGGCTGTCTCTGGAGAAAAGACCATGCTATGGCGTCAAAGGCTTGGACATATTGGAGAGAAGGGCCTTCAGATACTACATAGAAATGGTATGGTAGAAGGTATGTCTAATTTCTCTCTGGATTTCGATTTCTGTGAACATTGTGTATATGGGAAGCAGAATCGGGTGAGTTTTCCTTCTCGTGCTAAGAGGGCAAACAAGATATTAGAACTTGTGCACAGTGATGTGTTTGGGCCTGTGTCAGTTCCATCACTGGGAAAGTCTGTGTACTATGTTTCATTCATAGATGACTTCTCAAGGAATACATGGATATATTTCTTGAGGAAGAAATCCGAAGTCTTTGAAAAATTTAAAGAATTTAAGGCTCTGGTGGAAAACCAGACAGAGAAGAAGATAAAGGCATTGAGGACAGATAATGGTGGGGAGTTCTGCAAGAAGGAATTTGAAGAGTTATGTAAGAAGTGTGGTATAGCACGGCAGAAGACTACTCCATATACACCTCAGCAAAATGGAGTTGCAGAAAGAATGAATAGAACACTGATGGAAAAGGCAAGAAGCATGCTCAGTGGTACCGGGTTAGGACAAGAATTCTGGGCAGAGGCAGTGGAGACTGCATGTTACTTAGTTAACAGATCACCTTCATCACCGTTGGAGGATAAGACCCCACATGAGGTATGGACTGGTAAGAAACCCTCTCTTTCACATCTAAGGGTATTTGGATGTGATGCATATGTACATGTTCCAAAGGAGAAAAGGACCAAGTTGGATAATAAATCCGAAAGGTGCATCTTTATTGGGTATAAGGATGGTTTAAAGGGTTACAAGCTTTGGAACCCAGAAACAAGGAAGGTTGTGTACAGCCGAGATGTGGTGTTTAGAGAAGTGAAAGATGTTGTTAAACATGAAGTCCTACCAAAGGAACCTGAGAAGATAGAGTTTGAGCCAAAGGAAAATGAATCAGACTCTACAATAGAAGAAGACTCAGAAGATGAAGAGCCACAAACTCCAACTTTGAGAAGATCAGTTCGGGAAAGAAGGCAACCAGAAAGGTATAGTCCATATGCTTTCTGTTCAGGTTTTGCCTTAACTATAACTAATGATGAACCCAGAACTGTGAGGGAGGCAGTAGATTCAGAGGATGGAAAACTCTGGAAGGAGGCCATGGTTGATGAAATGGCATCTTTGCACAAAAACGATGCATGGGATCTGGTGGAGTTGCCGGCTGGAAGGAAGCCCATTGGGAGCAAATGGGTGTTTAAGAAGAAGATGAATGTAGAAGGCAAGGTGGAGAAATACAAAGCTCGGTTGGTAGCGAAAGGTTATTCCCAGGTGCCAGGAATTGATTTCGGTGATATTTTTTCTCCCGTTGCCAAAGTTACTTCTATTAGATTACTTTTATCTGTTGCTGCTGCATTTGATTTTGAGATAGAACAGATGGATGTGAAGACAGCATTTCTTCACGGAGATCTAGAAGAAGAGATCTACATGAAGCAACCTGAAGGATTTATGGTGAAGGGTAAGAAAGAACTGGTATGCAGGTTGAAGAAGTCTCTGTATGGGTTAAAACAGTCACCAAGGATGTGGTATCAGAAATTTGATACCTATATACTGGGACTTGGCTTCACCGGAAGCAAGGAGGATCACTATGTTTATTTTAAATTAATTGGTGACCGTGTTATTTATTTGGTCTTGTATGTGGATGATATGTTGTTGATTGGAAATGACAAAGAAATTATCCAAGATTTGAAGACCCAACTGTTCTCCAAATTCGACATGAAGGATATTGGTGTTGCAAACTATATTTTGGGCATGGAAATTAAGAGAGATCGGGCAAAGAGGAAGCTCTGGTTAAACCAGAGGAAGTATGTCGAGACTATATTGTAGAGTTTCAATATGCAGGATAGTAAACCAATGAATGTTTCTATTCCTGTAGGTGTAAAGCTGTCTACTGAAAAGTGTCCCAAGACACAAGAAGAAGAGGAGGATATGTCCTGTTCAAGGCAAAGAAGGTACTGATAAAGGAAGGAATCAGATGACCCGAGATACTGGTGGACACGGTGGGAGTATTGAGCAGGTTTATGTCAAACCCAGAGAAGGAGCATTGGACAACAGTGAAGCAGGGTTTCAGATATTTACGTGGCACTAGTGATTATGGCTTGTGCTACCAGGGAAGACCAGGATTGGAAAGAGTGTTGGACATTTGTGGTTTTGTTGATGCAGACTGGGCTGGAGATCTCGACCAAAGAAGATCTACAAGGGAAGGGGTTACCTGCTTGAGGTGGACTAATATTGAGTAAAATACAAATTGTAAGAGGGCTCTTTCAACTTAAGGAGAGGTCGAATACATGTTGTTCTGTACTCCATGCGCAAAGGAAGGCAATACAAAGATTGTAACTAACATGTGAAAGTAGTTAAGGATAGACTGTGATAGCCAAAGTGCAATTTTCTTGGCTAAGAACCCCGCTTATCATTCAAAGACAAAGCACATTGATGTTCAATATCACTTTGTTAGAGATATGGTTGAGGCTAAAAGGGTGTTGCTGGTAAAGGTGGACACTTTGAAGAATGTTGCAGATGCATTGACAAAGTCTGTGAGCACTCAGAAGTTCTCTTTGTGTAGAGAAACAATGGGTGTTGCAAAGTTGGCTGAATGACTCACTCTCTCTGTGGCTCCCTCATGAAAGAAAAACAACAAGTGGGAGAATTTATTGTGTTATATTATTTCCACGACGAATCACGCCTGGGGGAGCTGCGGGGGCGATAGCCCCTGCCGTGGCTTGGGGCAGCCGCCCCCGTAAAATTTTGATCCTTATTTTCCTATAGGTCGACTCCGCTCACATGGTTTTGTGCATTATTTTGCACATGGTTTTGGGGTACAATGGTTTTCGGCCCCTAGTATTTTGTAGATCCTGTCAAGGGAACTACGATGAAAATTTTTAACCTGCATAATGGATTTCAGTTTATGTGTGGTGCTTCAACATGTATATATATGTGTTGTAACACTAATAGGAATATAATGAAAAATCAAGCTGGTTGTCCCGATTTGGGATCCAGGGGAAAATCTCTGTGTTTATTTGTTTTATGTTTTATGCTCTTGCTACTATTTATTTTCTTTTTTTAAGATTCGTTTGCAGATAATTTCTGTACAGGGTTAAAACCTACAAGTGCTTCGATCTTTTGATCATCAATCTGTGTTAATACAACAATGTAAGATTTTTCTAATGTAAAAGCATATAAAATAATTTTTTTGGAAAAATCTAGGGTAGACAGAGAATGTGCATTAATGATGGCTTCTTTTATCAAATCAAAGGTTTCTCTTTCATCATGTCCCCATTTAAATAGTGCATTCTTCTTAATCATCACTTGCAAAGGAAAAAAAAATTGAGAAAAATTTGGACGAAATCTTTCAACAAAATTTCTCTGTCCTGAAAAGGACCTAATGGATTTTTTGTTATGGGGATGTGATAGTTCGGAAATTGCCTTAATTCTTTCAGGATCAATATAAATGCACTTTTTTGAAACAATAAATCCTAAAAGTTTTCCTTCACTTAAAGCGAATTTTTTTTTTTGGATTCAAAGAGATTCCATATTTCAAACAACGTTCAAGGATTTGTTTAAGATCATGATAGTGGTATCTCCTTTTCTTGGAGTAAATAGTTATATAATCTAGATAGACAACCATTGTTTTATTGATTAACCCTTTAAAAGCAATATCCATTGCTCTTTGAAAGGTTGCTCCTTCATTGATTAATCCAAATGGCATTTTTTGATAGGCATATGTACCCCTTTTTGTTCTGAATGTAGTTTTTAATCTATCTTCAAGATGAACTAAAAGTTGATTGTAACCTGAAAATCCGTCAAGAAAAGACATTAATTAAGAACCAACAAGTAGTTGCAAAATTTGTTCCATTGGTGGTAACAATAAATTATCTTTCAAGCAAGCTTTGTTTAAGTTTCTAAAATCAATACAAATACGAATATTGTCATTCTTTTTCCTAACAAGAACTAAATTTGATACCCACTTAGAATGCCTAACAAGTAAGATAATTTTTGCTTTAAGGAATTTGTTGAGTTCACTTTTGATTTGACTTTCAAGGTCAGGGTGAATCTTCATTAGTTTTTGTTGTATAGATTTTTCAGTGGATATCATTGGGATAGTATGTCGAATGATTGAAGTATCATAAGTTTTTAGGTCATCATATTTCCATGCAAAGACATTCTTTTATTTTTTCAATAAATGAATAAATGCTAATCTTTCATCAGAGGAAAGATGAAGTCCTAGGTTGATGTTCTAAGGATTTAGAGTTGTTCCTAGATTTACCAGTTCAACCTCAAAGTTGAACTTTGGAGTTTAGAATTAGTAATATTTTTGAATCTATCTTTAAGATCATAGAGATATTCAAGTTTGACCACAAACTTAGGTATATCATTTTATTTAGATTTTTGTTGTAATTGTATTTCATGAACATCTTTATCATTCAATTGATCGTCATATGATCCTTCTAACGTAATAAAAGTAATAACATCATCATCATCATTGAATACCCTCCAATTAGCAATATTATCAGGAATAGATGGGCGAAATAGCAATTCTATAGAAAATCTATCTGGGCTATAATATATTGAAGGAATATGCTTGGATGCTACGTTTGTTAAAAGGTTTGCACTTGCATTCTGAATCCTTGGAATAGACAAGATACTGAATGCTAAAAAATGAAAGGTAAGAGGCTGTACTAGTGATTGATAATGTTTAAGATGGCTAGAAATACAGTGTATAGTATTTCTTACCTACTTAACAATTATTTCAGAGTCTCCAAATACCTTAAGATACTTAACACCAAGATCAAATGCTTTGGTTAAACCTTGAACTAGTGCCTTGTATTCTACAGTATTATTTGTGCATTCAAATTCAAATCTGCATCTAAGCATATTTTTTTCACCCTCTGGATTGATTAATATACAACCTGCTCCTACTCCTTCACTTGATTTTGACCCATCAAAATATAAAGTCCAAAATAAAGTATCACTACAAGGCTTATCTATAATATTTACACACTTGGAAAAATTAGTCTGAGAAAATTTTTGAATCTGGGAATTAACTGAATTCGTAATAAATGAAGACTTTAGAGCATTGAAATTCCCTAAGAAGGATTCAACCGAGTAATTTCCAAGGATATTATTAGTAAAGGTACAGCATTCTTTTCTTCAATTAAAATTTAGCAGTGTTCACCTGGGTTGTCTACTACCCTAACCAAATTTGGCTTACCATTATGGGGAAGCAACATATGAGACCAATCAACAGA
This sequence comes from Pinus albicaulis, assembly GCA_034641835.2. Classification (NCBI taxonomy): domain Eukaryota; kingdom Viridiplantae; phylum Streptophyta; class Pinopsida; order Pinales; family Pinaceae; genus Pinus; species Pinus albicaulis. The sequence continues at coordinate 604,639,340 of CM076577.1, forward strand.
AAAATAGCCATGAATATTTTCCAAGCAATTCCATTTAAGATCCAACTATGAACTTTGTGGCATATTAACTAACATATCAATTACTTGATGGACCTTTGGATTGGAATGCCAATTTGATAAGGACTCAATTCATTCTAATACTTTAACTTTGTCTCCGTCTAATTGTACAACATACCACTTCTGGGGAGATATTTTCAATTTGAGACAAACATAATATGGCATAATGATTGATGAACCTCGAGAGTCAATTAAACAATTACAAGCATTTTGTTGAATAATTCAAAAGTTAGAAGTAAATGAAGGGATATGTGAATTGGATTTGTCACCTATTAAAATAGCATCACTTGCATCACTTTTCTCAGAGAATCGTTAGGAGGCATAATTCTATTCCTTTAGCTACTAAGTTACTTGCAAGGTGCAAGGGTGTAGAGGGAATCACATTCAATTTTTTAAGAAAATTTTTGTTATACGACTTGCTTAGTTCATAAAGATAAATGTTTGCTTTAATTTTCTTCATATCTTCAACAATTGTATTCAATGTATTAGAAACAACTAATGTTTTATATGTGGAAGAGTTGAAGAAGTTGGATTTGTTTGAGTAGAAGAAGTATTTTTATTGACTACTTTATCCTTAACGACAGAGGATGAAGTATTTTTATTTTGGAGGTGACCATAAAGATTGACAAAATTTTTACTTATTATTTCTACCAATGCCTCATGTTCATTCTCATCACAGAGGTTGGAAGAATAAATTCCCATAGTCCATGAACTTCGACTATTTCTTCTTCTTGATATTCTTGAGCAGATGATATTGTTTCATCATGATCCTCATCTTGATCTGCATTTGAGATCACATTTGGGGGTTGAAAAGACTGAGTTTTCTTTAATGATCTAAAAGGTTTCTTTGAAGAAGATTCAACTACTTGTTTCTTTATATAAACCATATCGTTGGACATGGTTTTGAGAACCTTTTGTAACCCTTCAAGATCATAGGTATCTTTAGATGATTTCTTTTTGGATTCGTCTTTAAAAGAAACTTTCTTAGTTTTCCTATCCTCTTAAGCATTTTTCTTCTCTAAAGAAAGTATTCTTTTTTCAACAAAAAGAACTTCTTTCATATTCTCTATCAATGTAGGCTTATTGTTTCTATCTACAAAAATAGAAATATTATAAAGAAGAGAGGATTTATACCATTCTATTTTCATGTCTACTCTAGGCTTAGATGTGGTTGGGATTTTGTTGAACAATTTATTAAATCTGGAATTGAAGTCTTTGATCTTTTCACCTGTATTTTCTTTCGGATTGGAAAGATCATTGATAAGAGTTGCAGTAGTGCGTTTATCTCCAAATTTAGTAAGGAATTGTTCTTCAAAAATATCCCAACTATTAATTGTGCCTTATGGTAGTGAGAAATACCATGATCCAGCTGATCCTTGAAAAGTATAAGGAAATAATCTAACTACACAATATTCCTTTGTAACTCCATTAAGATTTATGGCAAGCAAGAAATTATGAAGATTTTCTTCTCTAGGTAATCCATCATCTGGATTATACTTAGGCAACCATCTTTCAGAAATATTAGGTAAAGGATGAAGGGGACCTGGTAGTTGAACAACTCTAGGATTTTTCCAAGGTCTATTAGCCATTGTATGAAGAGGAGGATTGGGTGGTCCTAAATGAGGATTTGAAGTAGAAGAAGTAGTTCCAATAATAGTTGAAGTTATGGAAGAAACAATTATGGAACTAATATTACTTGTAATAGCAGTTGTAGACTAACAAGAAGAAGAAGGATTAATGATCAATAGAACTTGTTTGAGAAAATGAAGAAGAGGGAAGAATGACTGATGTTATTGGGGAGGTAGAAACAAATTTAATCTCACTAGTTGATGATTGTGTTTCAGAAATAAGAGTTTTCCTTCGATGAGTATGAAGAGGAAATTCGAAAGGGATAACTCCAAGTTTTTCACTCTTAGATCGAGTTAATACACCAATGCCTTCAAAAATCGAAGTGACACTTCCTTCTGAGGATTCCGAAATTATAGGTTTTTCCGCTGAAATTGAAATTTCTTCCAATGCGGATTTATCATCGTCTGTACTTCAGGTGACTCTGGAGTATATTCTAAAGGGATTTATTTATGAAAATAACTAGGAGATTGAGGAGGTGAATGAACAACTTATTATATATGAGTAGGAGATTTTGAAATAGGACTAGAAGTTTTGGATTTAGAGGGAGAATGACTCTGGTGATGGTCTTTAATTTTTAATTTAAGATTTGTTGCCATTCATAGTAGGATGGCCCTCATTCTAGCACCAAAAATTTTGAGGCCCCGAAAATCGATGTAACAACATCAGGGAAAACCACCCGGTCAGGGACTTGAAAAACGTCCCTTTTCCATTTGGAATGGTGGCTCCGACTAGATTTGTGGGACCAATTTCCAAATTTAATATAGTTGGAGTGAATGAATGGTTTTATCTCTAAGTGGAATTTGATAGATGGAACTATAAGAAAGCTTGCAATAAACAGTGAATCTATCTGTTTATATCTATATATCTTAGTCTATCTCTATCTATCCAGGGATGAAACTTTTTCCTTGTGCGATCTAAAGAAATAATCTTTCAATGAGTGCAAATAAAGATCTTAAATCCATTTAGAGATATGAAAAAAATTAAGATAATTGATTTAATTAAGAAGTTAATTAAATCAATTTGATGAATCTTATATCACAACTTTTACAATATGTGTATTGCATATACATATAAATGATAACATAATAACATGTTAAAAAGTGAATTGATGTCAAACTGTGTTCAAACAAATATATAAAACAACACATCATAAGATAAATGAAATATTTCTCACTTGAAACTTAGATGAAACATATAAGATACAAGTACCATATATATATTTACTCAGCTCATTTGAGAAATAACTCTAGGTCCAACATTTTATATTCAGAAAATCTTAAGAGTACAAAAGTGAAACTTCAGTAAAGTCTTTTTTTTCAAAATTTCAGGACCTCTTCTTAAAAGACATGAAGGGGTTTAAATATAAAACTAATAATTCTTAAAATAGTCATTACAATAAAAACTAAGGAGGTTTCAAGCAACTCTCCTTAAAGTAAGTAAAATAAAAACAGAAGAAAAAATTAAAGGGGTGATTTGTTGGTTGATTGTCCTGTTGTCCCTTATTCCATTTGCTCCTTGAGTTGAAGAATATTAAGCATTGGCTGAACCTCAGAAGGTTGGCCTGGCCTAATGCGTAGGTGTCCAGTAAAAACAACATCAGATAATGGAGCTAGCATGTATGAAGACGTATCTGTAAGACAACAAAGCATGAGCCATTGGCTGTGAGGCTTCACTAGATATCTCTAGTATCTTTCCCAATATAATTTTTCTATCATCTTGATGTGCTACTCTTTCACTTTTGACACTTCCTGCCATTTCCTTATCAAATATTTTACCAAGGGTAATGCACCAGGAGGACATCTATCTATGAGATTTGTTGTGATCAGGTTTTTGCTGACAGTTTCCATAATGTTTGTGGCAACGTCTTTAGCTTTGGTTATTGCCCTTTCTGCTTTCTTTAGTTGTATATCCTAATCTGTGAACATTATTTCTTTCTTTTATTCTCAATTCTAGGCAGGTTGGCCTTTCGGCCATCAGTGGAATCCTGCCAGGTAACAAATTGGGATGCCTTCTCATTTATGTCATCAAAACTAATTCTCATATTAGAAATGTGATTCACAAGTGAATTGATTTGCTCACATAATTCAAGAATGCTGGTTAATTTCTGACAAAAGATGACCTGTTGTTGTGCCAATAAGGTGTTTAATTCTAAATCTTCCTTCCTAAATTCATCAATCTTTGGAATATATTTCATTTTCTCAATGGAGAGTTGTAATTGATGAATTTGAGTATCTTTAGAACTAATCTCACCTTGATGTTGAATCTTCAGTGGGCACAGGATCTATTTTATTTATGCAATTTGTACCTGTAGCTGCTGACTAACACTCTTCTTTTATGCTTGTAACTATGTCTCAACTTGAAGTATATTTTCATCTTTTTACTTCATCAATTGATGAATCTCTGATGCCTTGTCAATAGTTGCATATGCATAAGCTCCTACAAATTGTGATAACAGAGTTAGATCCCGTTAAGGATCTGACTCGGTATATTTCCAAACAATGTCCATTAACATATCTTCTTGAGTGAGAGTCTGGGCATGCTCTGTTCTTCTCCTTTTCTTCTTCTTGATAACAACCTATTTGTGCCTAGGACTATAAAATATGTCCAAGGGAGGGATTTCTTGAATATTTAAATCAATTTCAGAGGATGGGAAGCCCGAGATGTATTCCATTATCTCGGTACTTAAAAATTTTTTAGAGGGCCTAGCAGTAAATGGGTCCTGACTTGTAGAAGGGGGAGTTTTTATAGTCTGCTCTTGGTAAATAATCATGGTTGTCTATTCTTCTTGGAGTTTAAGGTCAAAATATTTCCAGACATATTTGAGATTGCTGGGGAAATCCAGATCTATTGTTTGAACTTCAATTGAATTCTCTTGATCTGGTGTATTAAGGACTTCAGTATCCTTAATGACTGATTCATTTTCTTTCTGAGTCATGGTTTGAGAGATATCCAAGATCTTGAGTGGAATTGTCTCTAGTCTCTTGTTTCTGTATTGCTAAAACTTTAATAGTTGTGGTGGGCGAAGGCATAAATTTTCCAACTTATTAACTACAACATAGTTTTCAACAGACTCAAACAAGTCGTCAAAATCATCATCTTCATGCACAAAGGGTCTGATTTTCAATTGAGTTGTGAAGTTATTGGCCACTTTTAGGGGATCATATTTCCTATTTGGAATTGTAAACAATTTCAAACACTCTATTTGTCCAGTTTCTAGTATAGCATGCCTATATTTTTCTAGTCCATACACACCATAGTTAATTGGAAAGGAAGGCTATAATGTATTTTTGGCTTCTTTCAAAAATCTAGTCAGACCATTTTCCCACAGATTGGTATGTGATTTCTCTTACAAGAAGTTTATCAGGAACATATAGTGGTAAGACATTTGGATGAGCTAGGCTCCCAAATACTAGTACATAGGTGAATGACTCCTCACCAAACCACTTTCCTATAGAAGAAAAGTCAGCTTGGGCCTCTTTGGAAATTCTGGGGGGCTTTCATTAAAAACAACTTCAAAAAGGGGTAGTATAACTCCATGGAAGATTATGTAAAAATGACTTTCATATTTGGAATCCCAGAGAATACTATGAAATATATGAATGGGAAGGGGATCTTGGGTAGTCCATTTCCATCCCATGGCTGGAAAATCTAATGTAAAACATGCGACATCCATAACACAACCACCCATATAAAATGGAGGAAAAATTTTAGAAGAGATAGAGCGATTCTTTTTGTATTCTAAAATTTGGGTGGCAATATTATTTGACAAAATATTTCCCCAATCCATAACATAAGAATAAACTGCTGCTTCCATAAGGGGAACCCATTCTACTGAGAATCTAGTCGTGTCTGACTGACCAAAAAGTCTAGACATCATAACTGAGATATAGCAATAGGAAATTGCGAGAGAATCAGTAGAATACATACCCTTTTCATCGTTCTTGTGTTTGTTAGGATTGCTCCTCCACTGCTTTATTGGCGTTGATTTGAGTTCATTTTCCTTCGCAAATTTAGCAAGGAATTATTTATCATAAATCTTATCAGGGTCCAAAAGATGGTACATTTGCTTCAGGTCTTCCATTTTAAGGGAACCAATCATTGTTCCTTTACTGGTAAGGAAAGTTCTATTCTCGATATTAAGATTTTCGATAATCAACCTCACCATATCAGTGTATGGTAGTATCTTGGGCCTTGTTGCAATTTAGTGAAGAAATGAATTGGCTACATCTCCAATTGTAGCTTCAGAAGAATTTGGGTCATCCACTATTGCGTTTTTTTTTTTTTTTTTGGTTCTGTTCTCAATATTAAGATTGTCGATAATCAACCTCACCATATCAGTGTATATTAGTATCTTGGGCCTTGTTTCAATTCAATGAATAAATGAATTGGCTACATCTCCAATTGTAGCTTCAGAAGAATTTGGGGCATCCGCTATTGCTTCTTTCTTCTTCTTTTTTCCTGAATTTTGTGCGGTTTCTCATCTTCAAATAGCTTATTCATGGATTCCCATAGAGAGGATCCAATTTCAGGTCCGCAAGTCGTATATGTGAACAAGGGAAACATATTTTTTCTCTCTGAAGTAGTAGGCGCAGGATTAACGAGAGCCATATGCTTCTTTTGCTTTTTCAAAGCCTTAGACATTTCAGAATAAATTTGATTACTCGAACTTGCATGTAAATAAGTAAGGAAGAGTAAGTGGGAAGTAGGAACCTTTGAGTTTTACAATACACACAAATACCATAGTAAATATAAACATTTCAAATGGATGAGACTTCGCATGCTGATGGGATATGAATTGAATGCTTGTTGTAGGGAAATGATTATGGTGGTATGAGTTATAAAACCATTAATTTATGACATTTATAACTGATAAGGATTATCATGCCATTATAATCATTTCTCAATTAAAATTATATCTATCGCATTACATCATGACTCGTGTATAATCTCTTCATTAAATATTGACGAGCTAGCTTTTTTGCCGATTGCAACATCACAATTACAATATCGGCGAGGTTAACAACACATAATATGTGTCTGTGTAATGGTCATGCGATATGTGATTTCTTTATTGCATCGGTGAGTATGAGCAGGAGAAAATGAGAGCGTCGTGAGAGATTGCAATTTGCGAAATGCGATAAGCTAACGTGTCAGAAGTCGGTCCTACGATATTCTTTATCGGATTTACTTTAAAATATGCCTTTTCCCTCATATAAAAGTGTTTTGGTAATATTCATTGGATCACAAAGATGTTTCAAATCATTATTTTCGTTATGTAAATGATTTCGCGATTTTCGAAAAGTGATTTATCTCCGCTTAAGCATTTGGAAATCCAATTCTTAAAGTTTTCATCCCTTTTTAACCCCTATTCCTATCAAAAGTATACTCTAAGGGTTTATTTTCTTAAACTCCAAAAATTAAAAAGGGTCCCCATTATTTCTAAAGTAACTATGGCTTAAAATAATGGGGGTTGTTGATTTACGCAAGAATTGGTGATTCACCGGAAGAATCAGTTATCTCTGAAAAATAATTTCTTTAATCTCTTAAAATAAGTTGAAATAATTTAAGGAAACAAGAAATATTTTCAAAATATTTAAATGAACAAAATTTCTCTGAATATAAAAACTCATCTATATCGTTAATCTTCTATAAACCTTTCATATATAAATATATCCTTTATTCTATATCAATCATTATATGGTTTTAAAAGGTAAAGTAGGAGTTCTTTTATGTAACTTGGCTTTGTAATTTTCTCCTTTTATCATAGGTAGAGCCATTGTTGCTAGTGAATATTAATAGGTTATGCAAGGTTACCTTTTAACCATCAATAATCGAGTGTCCCATCCATTTATATACAATTTATTTGATTTAACTCCTTAGTTACTCATTTTTCTTTTTCCTCTTAAAAATTCATTGTCCTGACTTGATAACTAGAAAATGACAATGCCATTCACTAGTTATGATTTAGGTTGAATAAGCTGGCTCATGATGAGAACCCTTGTCTTATGATTTTTGTAATCATGAGCCATTACCCTGTTGGTATGCAGTTGTGATAATGCCAATTAATCATTAAATTATGATAATGGTAAGCAAGCTCGTGATGAGACTTCTTATCCTTTTAAGTTTTTTTGTTTTTTATATGTTTGAATTACACTCTAAAAATGTATTTTCAATGGATGGGGATAATTATTGACTCCTTAAGAGTTTTGGATGACAGTTTGGAGTTAAAGATGATTATTTACAAAAAATCTTTTTCTTTGTAAACATGAACCCTTTTTCTGATTGAAAACATATTTAAAAAGACTTTACAAATTCTGAGTTTACAAAATTTACCTTTTTGACTAAAAAAGATCTCATATTTCTATAGTATTCATTCAATTTTCTAAGTTGGTAGTCATTTCCTCAAAATTTTATATTCTTCAAAAATAAAAACATAAAATAATTCAGAGGTGTTGCAAACAACTAGAAGCATGTAATCAATCATTATTTTCTAAAAATAAAGAAAAGAAAATGGATATAATACATGTAGAAGAAAATCTTCTTCTAAGAAAAGATTTTTTTTCAGGATCACCCATTAATAGGGAGTAAGTATTTTCTCCCATGAAGGTCTTGTAAGCTAAAGGTTGATGGGCCTATTTGTTCAATGATTTGGAATGGTCCAAGCCACATTCTTTGGAATTTGGTGTGCTTACCTTTTTCCTCATGTGATTTGTCCCATTTGAGTACGAGATCTCCAACTTGGAAGTCTTTTGGGGAAACAAAATTTGCATCAAAAGGGATTTTCACTATTTGTTGATGATGAGCATGAATTGTTTTGGATTTTTCCCTTTCTTCTTCCATTTTAAGGATCTGTGACATTCTTAATTGTAGGGAAGAAGAAGGTCCTTCATAAATAAATTGAACTAGGGCTAGCGAGGGAAGAACTAGGTTTGAAGGAATTATAACTTCTTTCCCATAAACTAGATGGAATGGAGAAGTTCATATGAAATCCTTTTCAGTACTTCTATCTTCCCATAGTGCAAATGTTAAATATTTATGCCAATTTTTCTGATTTTGATCAATAGTTCTTTTGATAATTCTTATGAGATTTTTGTTTGTTGATTCTGCTAAACCATTACCTTGGGGATAGTAGTTAGCTGAGTATTTAAGTTTAAAACCTCTTTTAAGAGCGAAGTTTGTCATACTATTTCCCGAAAAATAAGATGCATTATCAAACATAAGTGCATTAGGGAAGCCAAATCTAGTAATAATGAATTGATCAATAAATTCAATTATGGCTTCAAAGTTAGCTACCTTTAGTGGAATTTCCCTCACCCACTTCGTAAAATAATCTATTGTAGTGAGAATTTATTTATGCTGCTTGGATGAGTTAGGAACAATCTCACGTATGATATCCAATCCCCATTGCTCAAAAGGTTGATCAATGGTTACTGGTTGCGATGGCAAGGCTGGCTTTCTTTGTCTTCTAGCAACAGTTTGGCATGTTTTTCATTTTCTCACATATGTATGAGCATATTTGAACAGAGTGGGCTACTAATAACCTGCATGAAGGATCTTATGTGCAGTGGTATCTCCACCGGAGTGTCCACCTGCAGGTCCATCATGGAGTTCTTGCAAAACCCTCTGAGCTTCAAATTTATCAAGGTATCTTAGTAGTATAGAATCATAGTTTTTCCTAAACAAGACATTGTGTATGAGTTGGTATTGATTAGATTTTCATCTTAAAGCTCTCTTTCTTTTATGATTGAGTCCTATCATAGCGTATCCATTCTTTAAGTAAAAAATTAAATCAGTATACTGTGATTTTGAACCATTTAAGCTTACCTCATCAATTTGTACAATATTACCTGAATCTTCATAATTTGGCAAATTGGATGTTCCAGATAGCAGTTTGAGGAGACCTTGTCCTCTAATGATTTTGGCCAGTCTTATTTCAATGTCATATTTCTGCAAAGAAAAGTCGTTACCCAATTTGCTCTCTTTTCTCCTAGTTCTTTCTGTATAAGTAGTTGCCTTACAACCAAGAATGGAAATATTACCTTAGTGTGTGTTTTAAGGAGAAAAGGTCTGAAATGATTTAAAGATGTATAGACAACAAATGCTTGTTTTTCTACTTCAGAATAATTTAGTTTAGCACCTTGGAGGTTTGAACTAAAGAATGAAATAGGTTTTTCGATATTTTGATCATCAATATGTGTTAATACAACAACATAAGAGTTTTCTGATGTAAAAGTATACAAAATATTTTTTTTGGAAAAATCTGGGGTAGACAGAGAAGGTGCATTAATGATGGCTTCTTTTATCAAATCAAAGGCTTCTATTTCATCATGTCCCCATTTAAACAGTGCATTGTTATTAATCATCACTTGCAAAGGCAAAACAATTTGAGAAAAATTTGGAACAAATCTTTTAACAAAAATTATATGTCCTAAAAAGGACTGCATGGATTTTTTGTTATGGGGATGTGATAGTTCGGAAATTTCGTTAATTCTTTGAGGATCAATATAAATGCCATGTTTTGAAAAAATAAATCCTAAAATTTTTCCTTCACTTAAAGCGAAAAAGGACTTTTTTGGATTCAAAGAGATTCCATATTTCAAACAACGTTCAAGGATTTGTTTAAGATCATGATAGTGGTCTCTCCTTTTCTTGGAGTAAATAGTTATATCCTCTAGATAGACAACTATTGTTTTATTGATTAACCCTCTAAAAGTAATATCCATTGCTCTTTGAAAGGTTGCTCATGCATTCATTAATCCGAATGGAATTTTTTAATAGGCATATGTACCCCATTTTGTTCTAAATGTAGTTTTTAATTTATCTTCGGGATGAATGAAAACTTGATTGTAACCTGAAAATATGTCAAGAAAAGACATTAATTCAGAACCAGCAACTCATTGCAAAATTTGTTCCATCGGTGGTAATGGGAAATTATCTTTCAAGCAAGCTTTGTTTAAGTTTCAAAAATCAATACAAATATGAATATCATCGTTCTTTTCCTAACAGTAACTAAATTTGATACCCACTTAGAATGCCTAACATGGAAGATAATTTTTTCTTTAAGGAGTTTGTTGAGTTCACTTTTGATTTGACTTTCAAGGTCAGGGTGAATCTTCCTTAGTTTTTGTTGTATACTTTTTTCAGTGGATATCATTGGAATAGTATGTTGAATGATTGAAGTATCATAAGTTTTTAGGTCATCATATTTCCATGCAAAGACATTCTTGTAATTTTTCAATAAATGAATAAATGTTAATCTTTCATCAGAGGAAAGATGAAGTCCTAGGTTGATGTTATAAGGATTTAGATCCGTTCCTAGATTTACCAGTGCAAACCCCAAAGTTGAACTTTGGAGTTTAGAATTAGTAATATTTATGAATATATCGTTAATATCATAGAGATCTTCGAGTTTGACCACAGACTTAGGTATAACATTTTCTTCAGATTTTTGTTGTAATTGTCTTTCATGAACATCTTCATCAACCAATCGATCGTCATATGATCCTTCTGATGTAAGAAAAGTAGTAACATCATCATCATCATTGAATACTCTCCAATTAGTAATATTATTAGGAATAGATGGGCGAAAAATCAATTATATAGAAAATATATCTGGGCTATAATCTTTTGAAGGAATAAGCCTATATGCTACATTTTCTAGAAGGTATAAACTTGCAGTCTAAATTCTTGGAATAGACAAGATATTGAATGCTAAAAAATGAAAGGTAAGAGACTGTACTAGTGATTCATAATGTTTAAGATGGTTGGAAATACAATGTACAATCTTTCTTACATGCTTAACAATTATTTCAGAGTCTCCAAATAACTTAAGATACTTAAAACCAAGATCAATTGCTTTGGTTAAGCCTCGAACCAATGCCTCGTATTATGCAGTATTATTTGTGCATTCAAATTCAAGTCTGCATGTAAGCATAGTTTTTTCACCTTCTGGATTCATTAATATACAGCCTGCTCCTTCACTAGATTTTGACCCATCAAAATATAAAGTCCAAAATAATGTATCACTACAAGGCTTATATATAATATTTACACACTTGGAAAAATCATTTTGTGAAAAATTTTGAATCTTGGAATTAACTGAATTGGTAAGAAATGGAGACTTTAGAGCATTGAAATTTCCTAAGAAGGAATCAGCTGAGTAATTGGCAAGGATATTATTAGTAAGTGCCATGGGTTCATTTTCTTCTTTGAACTCAGTTACTGAATGTTTTAAATGATTTTCACAGTCTACCCTGATTTGATTTGGCTTACCATTATGGGGAAGCCACATATGAGACCAGTCAGTAGCAAAGTAGCCATGAATATTTTCTAACCAATCTCTACTTAAGATCAGACCATAGAAATCTGGTACATCAACAACTAAGATATCAATTACTTGATGGACATTTGGATTGGATGCTAATCTGATAAGGACTGAATTCATATCTCCTAATACTTTAACCTTTTTTTTTTTTTCTGTCTATTTGTACAATATGCACTACTGACATCTGAGGAGATATATTCAATTTGAGACAAACAGAATATGGCATAATGTTTGATGAAGCTCCAAAGTCAATTAAACAATTATGTACATTTTTTTGAATAATTCAAAAGTTAGAAGAAAAGGAGGGGTGTGTGAATTGGATTTGTCACCTATTAAATTAACATCACTTACATCAATTTTCCTAGGTGAATCGTTAGGAGGTTTACATGTTCCTTTAGTTTCTTTCGAAGTTACGGGTGCAAGAAAGGGTGTAGAGGGAACTGCATTCAATTCTTTAAGAAAAATTTTCCCGTTGCTGTTTTAATTTTCTCAGTTCATAGAGAGAAATGTTTTCTTTAATTTTATTCATTTATTCAACTAAATTGTATTCAATGGTTTCAGAAACCACTAATGTTTTAGAGGTTGATGGAAGAGTTGAAGAAGTTGGATTTGTTTGAGTAGAATAAGTATTTTTATTGACTACTTTATCCTTAACGACAAAGGATGGAGTCTTTTTATTTTGAGGTGACTAAGGAAGATCGACATAATTTTTACTTCTAGTGTTTACTGGAAATGCCTCATGTTCATTCTCATCATCAGAGGTTGGGAGAATAAAGTCCCATAGTCCATGAAATTAGACTATTTATTCTTCTTGAGATTCTTTAGCAGATGATATTGTTTCATCATGATCCTCATCTTGATCTGATTCAACATTTGAGATCACATTTGGGGGTTGAGAAGACAAAGTTTTCTTAAATGATCTAAAAGGTTTCTTTGAAGAAGATTCAGCTACTTGTTTCTTTATATCAACCGTATTGTTGGACATGGTTTTGAGAACCTTTTGTAACTCTTCAAGATCATAGGAATCTTTAGATGATTTCTTTTTGGATTCTTCTTTAAAAGAAACTTTCTTAGTTTTCCTATCCTCTTGAGCATTTTTCTTCTCTAAAGCAAGTATTCTTTTTTCAACAGAAAGAGCTTCTTTCATATTCTCTACCAATGTAGCCTTATTGGTTCTATATACAAAAATAGAAATATTAGAAGGAAGAGAGGATATATACTATTCTATTTTCATGTCTACTCGAGGCTTAGATGTGGTTGGTATTTTGTTGAGCAACTTATTAAATTTGGAATTGAAGTATTTGATCTTTTCACCTGCATTTGCTTTCAGATTGGAAAGATCATTGATAAGAGTTGCATTAGTGCGGTCATGTCCAAATTTAGTAAGGATTTTTTCTTTGAAAATATCCCAACTAGTAATTGTGCCTGATGGTAGTAAGAAATACCATGATCCAGCTAATCCTTGAAAAGTATAAGGAAATAATCTAACTATACAATCTTCCTCTATAACTCCAATTTATGGCAAGCATGAAATTATGAAGATGTTCTTCTACAAGTAATCCATCATCTGAATTATACTCAGGAAACCATATTTCAGGAAGCTTAGGTAAAGGATGAAGAGGCCCTTCTAGTTGAACAACTCAAGGATTTTTCCAAGGTCTATTAGCCATTGTATGAAGAGGAGGATTGGGTGGTCCTAAGTAGAATTTGAAGTAGAAGAAGTAGTTCCAATGATAGTTGAAGGTATGGAAGAAATGATTATGGAACTAATATTACTTGTAATAGCAGCTGTAGACTGAGAAGAAGAAGAATGATTAATGATCAATGAAGAACTTGTTGGAGAAGATGACAAAGAGGGAAGAATGACTGATGTTTTTGGGGAGGTAGAAACATATTTAATCTCACTAGTTGATGATTGTGTTTCAGAAATAGAAGTTTTCCTTCGATGAGAATGAAGATGAAATTCAAAAGGGATAACTCCAAGTTTTTCACTCTTAGATTGAGTTAATACACCAGTGCCTTCAAAAATCAAAGTGACACTTCCTTTTGAGGCTTTCGAAAGTGTAGGTTTTTATGCTGAAATTGAAATTTCTTCCAATTGCTTTATCAACGTTTGTACTTCAAGTGACTCTGGAGTATATTCAAAATCGATTTCTTTATGAATAGAACTAGGAGATTGAGGAGGTGAATGAAAAACTTCTGATTTATGAGTAGGAGATTTTGAAAGAGGACTAGAAGTTGTGGATTCGGAGGCAGAATGACTCTGGTGATGGTCTTTAATTTTTAATTTAAGCTTTGGTGCCATTCATAGTCGGATGGCCCTCCTTCTAGTGCCAAAATTGTTGAGGCCCCAAAAATCGGTGCGACAACATCGGGGAAAACCACCCGGTCGAGGACTTGAAAACCATCCCTTTTCCGTTTGGAAAGGTGGCTCTGACAAGATTTGTGGGACCAGTTTCCCAATTTAATATAGTTGGAGTGAATGAATGATTTTATCTCTAAGTGGAATTTGATAAATGGAATTATAAGCAAGTTTGCAATAAATAGTAAATCTATCTGTTTATATCTATATATCTAAATCTATCTATATCTATCCTTGGATGAAACTTTTTCCTTTTGCGATCTAAATAAATAATCTTTCAATGAGTGCAAATAAAAATCATACATTCATTTAGAGATATGAAAAACAATTAAGATAATTTATTTAATTCAGAAGGTAATTAAATCAATTTTTTGAAGCTTATATCGCAACTTTTACAAAATGCATGTATTGCATATACATATAAATGATAACAAAATAACACATTCAAAAGTGAATTGATGCCAAACTGTGTTCAAACAAATATATAAAACAAGACATCATAAGATCAATGAATTAAATTAAACATATAAGATAAAAGTACCATATATATATATTTACTCATCTCATTTGAGAAATAACTCTCGGTCGAGCCTTTTCTATTCAGAAAACCTTAAGAGTACAGAAGTGCAACTTCAGTAAAGTATTTTTTTCAAAATTTCAGGACCTCTTCTTAAAAGACATGAAGGGGTTTAAATATAAAACTAATAAGTCTTAAAATAGTCATTACAATAAAAACCGAGGAGGTTTCAAGCAACTCTCCTTAAAGTAAGTAAAATAAAAACAGAAGAAAAAATTAAAGGGGTGATTTGTTGGTTGATTGTCCTGTTGTCCCTTATTCCATTTTCTCCTTGAGTTGAAGAATATTAAGCATTGGCTGAACCTCGGAAGGTTGGCCTAGCCTAATGCATACGTGTCCAGTAAAAACAACATCAGATAATGGAGCTAGCATGTATGAAGACGTATCTGTAAGACAACAAAGCATGAGCCATTGGCTGTGAGGCTTCACTAGATATCCCTAGTATCTTTCCCAATATAATTTTTCTATCGTCTTGATGTGCTACTCTTTCACTTTTGACACTTCCTGCCATTTCCTTATCAAATATTTTACCAAGGGTAATGCACCAGGATGACATCTATCTATGAGATTTTCTACGATCAGGTTTTGGCTGATAGTTTCCACAATGTTTGTGGCAACATCTTTAGCTCTGGTTATTTCCCTTTCTGTTTTATTTAGTTGTATATCCCAATCTGTAAACAATATTTCTTTCTTCGATTCTTCAATTTTAGGCAGGTTGGATTTTTGGCCATCAGAGGAATCTTTCCAGGTAACAAATTGTTATACCTTCTCATCTATGTCATTAAAACTAATTCTCATATTAGCAATGTGATTCACAAGTGCATCAATTTTCTCACATAATTCAAGAATGTTGGTTAATTTCTGACAAAATATGACTTGTTGTTGTGCGAATAAGGTGTCTAATTCTAAAGCTTCTTTCCTAAATTCATTAATCTTTGGAATATATTTCATTTGCTCAATGGAGATTTGTAATTGATGAATTTGAGTATATTTAGAACTTGTTGGAAATATGATTCCTATGTCTTAATATGCTGTCCTTGATGGAAACTCTCTGGTAAAATATGAAGTATATGTCTTTAGTAGAAGCTCAGGAGTCCATCAGAAGAAATGTGTAATGTCCAGCAGAATATTTGGTAATATTCATATTAAATATTCTATACGTGGATTTGTAAAGGCGAAGTCGCGTATACACGCGGATAAGAACGATCCAAGTTACGTATGCCTATTTGTGCTCCAAAAGGATAATACCAAGGGGCATTACCATGGTATTAGCCCACAAGGTTGAGCACCATGTTTTCTATTTGATTTCGTCCAAAGATACCATTGGAAATGGTATGGTTTTGACTCATGGTATTGATAAAGGATAAAACTATATAAGGAGAAGAAGATCATAGTGCAAAGGTGTGCATATGTAAGGGCTATCACTAAATACTTCTCTCTGAAGTATATCTGCATTGGATGAACTCTATTTTATTGATAAATCTGAAGTTATGATGCACCCTTGGATAGATTGATGGATCAAGATCTCTAGACCTGAAATGACTATGTTCTTGCATGATCCATTGACGAGATGATTAGATCTGAGACCTGACGCATGTTTGTTGAAGTGGAGTGAAGAAATCTGGGTAGTTCTATCAATCTGAAAACATTCTTCTCAATTAATATTTATAGATCTATACACTAGTTCATTTCAGTAAAAGCACACGTATATACGCGAGTTTTCTTCAGAAAAGGCACGTATGGAAGTTAGGGTTTTATGAAGCTCATTATAGAGGTTTTATGTTATTACTGCTATCTTTATGTTATCTGCTAATGGAGTTTTCATATAGATCTGGGTTGCTTGATTGTTGAATATGTTTCTAAGTTGATTATTTACAAATTTGATCAATGAGTGAGAAAATATATGTTATGATGATTGGCTAATCAAGGGATCTGCATTTCTGAAAAGATATCTGCTAAATGACTCTAATCTAGATCTGAGACTGAATATATTCTGAAAAATAGTATTCCCTAATATATACACAAGTAGGTGTTAAGGAAAGCGTGTATACACACGGGTTCAGTGAAGTAAAGTAGTGTATGCATTTCAAGATAATGAATATTCAGGGTTGAGTCTGATTCTGCATACTGATTCTAAAGTCTAGGTTTGTGTTCTGGTCATAGTAATCTCACTTTTTTGATTGAATATTGGGTTAAGTATATTGTTTAAGAAGCTGGTGTTCTGATCAGGGGGTTGAAGCTCCCTTCTAGTAGTGGCTGGTAAACGAGATCAGGGGGTTGTAGATCCCTTCCAGTTCCAGCTGGAAAATGAGAGAAGGTTGCCACCTTCTGCAGGTATATTCCTGTGTACTGATATGAGTCTGCATCAGTACAATATTGTAAGAAGTTTTCCATATAATAAATATTGAAGACAGAGATGACAACATCGGCGGTTTTCTCTTGAATTGGGTTTCCACCTTAAATCTTGGTGTTCATGTGTGTTTCTCTTGTGTGATGATTTATTCTTCTGTTACTGCACATATTTACTGATTAACTAATAGATGCATGACTGATAAACTAAGTTAAAGATTACTTCTGAAATTTTTTTCTAAAACAATAAAATTATATCAGTATACGTTAGTTTCTTCTAGTATATGCACATGTATACGCAAGTTGTGTTCATCAAAGCCGCGTATGGAATTCAGTAAAGGAAAAAATTTAAAATTATCAGTAAGTTATAAATATTGATTCACCCCCCCCCCCTCTATATTTTTCCCAACAGAACTAATCTCACCTTGATGCTGAATCTTAAGTTGGTGCAAGCTCTCTTGTAGTTGTGCAATTTGTACCTATACCTGCTGACAAACACTTTTATTTTCTGCTTGTAACGTTGTCTCAAGTTTAAATATATTTTCATATTTTTTCTTCATCAGTTGATGAATATCTGATGCCTTGTCAATAGTTGTTGATGCTTGAGCTCCATCAAAATGTGATAACTGAGTTAGATCCCATGAAGGATCTGACTCGGTATATTTCCAAACAATGTCCATTGACATATCTTCTTGAGTGAGAGTCTGGGCATGCTCTGTTCTTCTCCTTTTGTTATGCCTGCTAGCAACTGCTTTATGCCTAGGACTATAAAAGATGTCCAAGGGAGGGATTTATTGAATATTTAAAATAATTTCAGAGGTTGGGAAGGTCGAGACGTATTCCATTCTCTCAGTACTTAACATTTTGTCAGAGGGCCCAACAGTAAACGGGTCCTGACTTGTAGAAGGGGGAGTTTGTATAGTCCGTTGTTGGTCAATAATCATGCTGTCTGTTCTTCTTGGAGTTTAAGGTCAAACTCTTTCCAAACATCTTTGAGATTGCTAGGGAAATCCAGATTTGTTGTTTGAAATTCAGCTGACTTCTCTTGATCTGGTGTATTAAGGACTTCAGTATCCTTAATGAATGATTCATTTTCTTTCTGAGTCATGGTTTGAGAGACATCCAAGATCTTGAGTGGAATTATCTCCAGTCTCTTGTTTCTATATTGCTGAAACTTTAATAGTTGTTGTGGATGAAGGCGTAAATATTCGAACTTCTTAATTGTAGCATAGTTTTCAACAAACTCAAACAAGTCATCAAAATCATCATCTTCATGCACAAAGGGTCTGATTTTCACTTTAGTAGTGAAGTTATTGGCCACTTTTAGGGGATCATATTGCCTATTCGGAATTGTAAACAATTTCAAACACTCTGTTTGGCCAATTTCTAGTATAGCATGCTTGTATTTGTCTAGTCCATACACACCACATTTAATTGGTAAGGAAGTCCATAATGTCTTTTTGGCTTCTTTCAAAAATATGGTTAGACCATTTTCCACAGATTGGTATGTGATTTCTCTTACAAGAAGTTTATCAGGAACATACAGTGGTAAGACATGTGGATGATATGGGCTCCCAAATACTCATACATAGGTGAATGACTCCTCACCAAACCAATTTCCTATAAAAGAAAAGTCGCCTTGGGCCTCTTTGGAAAGTCTGGGGGCTTTCTCATTAAAAACAACTTCAAAAAGGGGTAGTATAACTCCATGATAGATTCTGTAAAAATGACTTTCATATTTGGACTCCTAGAGAATACTATGAAATAAATGAATGGGAAGGGGAACTTGGGTAGTCCATTTCCAGTCCATGGCTTGAAAACTATGATGTGAAACATACGGCATCCATAATCATTAACCACTCATATAAAATGGAGGAAACAATTTAGAAGAGATAGAGCGATTCTTTCTGTATTGTAAAATTTGGGTGTCAATATTATTTGACATAATATTGCCCCAATCCATAACATAAGCATCAATTGTTGCTTCCATATTGGGAACCCATTCTACTGAGAATCTAGTCGTGTCTGACTGATCAAAAAGTCTATATATCATAGCTAAGATATAGAAATAGGGACTTGCGAGAGAATAAGTAGAATACATACCCTTTTCATCGTTCTTGTATTTGTTAGGATTGCTCCCCCATTGCTTTATTGGTGCTGATTTGAGTTCATTTTCCTCATCGAATTTTGCAAGGAATTCTTTATCATAAATCTTATCAGGGTCCTGAAGATGGTACATTTGCTTCAGGTCTTATGCCTTAAAGGAACCAATCATTGTTCCTCTACTGGTAAGGAATGTTATGTCCTCGATATTAATATTGTCGATAATCCACCTCACCACATTAGTATATGGTAGTATCTTGGGCCTTGTTGCAATTTAGTGAAGAAATGAATTAGCTACATCTACAATTGTAGCTTTAGAAAAATTCGGAGCATCTGTGTTGGTCGGATAAATCGTTCTTGTGGACAAGACCGATCTCCCTAGTGTCAGAAGACAATCTAGCAACAAACGAACAACTAAGTTTGTCTTTCTCTAAATATATTTTTTTTACAAATAAATGTTATAAAGGTGTCGATCCTACCTTAGATCCAAATGCTTATTTGCAATCGTAGTGCTTCCGTCGCATCAAAATCCTTTCGTCGCAACAAGATATCTTTCGTCGACCTGCAATCACAAACAAGCAAATATTAAATAGCACCTGTATAAAAAATAATCATAAAATGTACCTATCATAGTGATCAAGGAATCTATGAAATAAACGATCAAACGACAGCTTATTGAAATAAACAATCGAACGAAAATTTATTGAGAAAAACAAAACTTGATTGTATTAATCTTAAAATACAGAAGAACCTTACAACCTTAGCCTTGATGTTCGAAAGGCCTTCCAATCCAAGCAGATCTCCTCATTTCAAGAAAGCAAAGAGTGTGATCTTTCCTCTCAAAAGCTCAGCAGAAAGAAGTCTAAATCTTAACAACACTTCAACTAAAAAATCTTAATTCTCCATCTCCAGAATCTCAATCTCCAAAAACTTCACCCAAAAATCTTCACTTTCAACCTTCTTAACTTAACTTAACCCCTTGAGGCTACTCAATGCCTCCTTTTATAGAGCATATGAGGAGGTTAGGATTCCACCTTTAAAGGGATAGAACCCTCCTTCAAAGGGATAGGCTCCTCACATCAAGGGATTAGTTCCTTAAGGTGTGGGATACATGCACCTTATCAAAGCGTACTCATCCCCAAAAAATCTCATCTAGAACCTTCTAGAATTGACCAAAATTCAAATTTTTCACTTTACTTTCTTGCCTTTTCGAGTTTTACAGGAGTCCGCACCTATAACACAAAGAAAGTGCATTTTAGGTCCGTAGGAGAGCTGAACATTAGGTGCGGGACTGCAGGAAATATATAGAGAAAGTGAGATACCAAAGTTTAGGAGATTTTTAGGAACTTTTTCTTTGATTTTCAAGGCTTGACATGAGGAACTGAGGTTGTAAGACTTGCAGAGGAGGTATGTATGAGTGTTAATGAGCTCATACAGTTAGCAGAATGTCAGGGTGACATTTTTTAGTGTAACAGATTTCCCCCTAAAGTGCGAAGTATGAAATAGATGAAGATGAAGTCTGTCATATATGAAGAGTGAAGTACTTTATCATTTCAAGGATCATCCTGTGGACACCCCAGTCGGAACCTGTAAAAACATTCAATGCAAAATATATATGTGTAATCATATCATCACTGAGGTAGGCATTCCCATACTCAGATCAAAAACTAACTAGATTCAAACTGTTCTGATACAGGAATGATTTTGAATACATCATCAGTATAGACATACGTTGACACAGTATGGACGCAGCCATCTGTTTATAAATAGTCTACTGTATAAATGATAACAAAATTCTAGATCACTCGATGGTGGAAACTAGATCCAGTGGTCTTGATTTCAGATCTCGATCCAAAATGACCTGTCCATGTGACGAAATGTGTCAAGTCAACATAGAAACCACTTGGATTATCGTCATTGATGTAACCGTTAATAAAAGAGAGTAACCACCAAGAATGTCAATGGCTCTCAATTACCAAAGATGGAATCCAAGAAATGTGAATGAATGAGCTCGAAGTAGGTCGAATAGGTTCATTCGATCATGGTCACGATGCAACATGTCGATAGCAGAACCCATTGAGGCATGCAAGACGCTTAAGGTACTCGCCAATTTCGGATCAACTTCCTAGATAATGTGCTGATGTCGATAGAAAGTGATCTGTCGTAGGCAAGCCCACAACACGAAATCATAGATCAAGTTTTGAAAATATATTGGCAAGGACTGACTCAGGGATGGTCAAAATGGATGACAGCTATTTTGCAGATGAATGGTTTGTTTGCACTGTTCTCTTGAACACATAACGACACTACAGATGGCTTGGTGACAATTGACCCAAAGCTAATACCCAGAAACTGGCTGAAGATTTTCAATGTGGTTTGATTAACTGTTAGGCAAAGGATTTCCCAACCCAGGTGAATGAAAGTGTCGTGTTCAAGAGTGGTTGACTGTATTTTCAAAAAATTTAAAATACAGCAAACACGCCCATTTTTCTCTTTTTCCCCCACCATTTCTGGCAAGTACCTCTTTATTTTTTAACAAGCTTGAGGAGGATAACATTTGCTTTCTTATAAGCTCATCCTTTGGATGAGTCCAACTTAGTTTAAAATTCGAACCCTAAGAAGGAGTGGTTCGTTCCTGTTTTAAACTTGAACAGGTCCTTTACTGTTAAGTTTTAACGAGTCCAGTATAGGAGAAACTTGGTGTTTTTCAATTTTAGGGAGTCAGAAGAAAAACTTAAGAAAACTACGTGGGTGTACTTTTTCGTAAATTTAGTCTCTCGAGCCCGAAAAAGGATAAAATAATGCGGGAGAAAACTCTATTGACCGTAATTAGTCAACGTATACCTTTTTCGTAAATAGTCCATTTCAGTCCGGAAAAGGGGTAAACTTATACTGAAGGGACGATCATTCATTTACTTTAACGAGTTCGAATAATCAAGTACTCGGCAATCTTTTCATATTTAGAGATTCTGAAAAGGGCTTAAAAGAGAACTCGGAGGTTTCACTTTTTCGGTAAGTTTTAACGAGTTCGAAAAAAGGGATAAAAATGTACTCTTATGGCCAATTTTCAATTTAATTTACGAGCAGGAAAAGACGGAAAGAACTCAGCATTTTCATGTGTTTTACGAGAATGAAAGATAGCAAAATAATCTCAGGATTTTCATGAGTTTAACGAGTCTTGAAAATAACCGAAATTGACTCCAGATAGGTTTCATTTTTACAAAAGCTTGAAACAGAGAAAAACTATGCTTCAGAGTGGTTTCATTTTTACACAAGCTTGAAACAAAGAGAAAACTGTGCTTGATGCCCCCTAAGCATAACTGCTAGAGCGCATGCCCCCCCAGCTTCATTTCATTCAAGTAAGTACACTACTGGTAATTAATAGCTGGATGGAATGAAGGTTCATTTACGAGATCATATGAAAGACCTGACCTAAAACTGTAAGAAAATTATGCAAAAACTGAAATAACTAACCTAAATATACGACTTAACATTTACGAGATCTAGTCAAAGACTCGACTCAATTAGGGGAGGATTTGTTTCATTTTTTAACGAGCTTGACACAGGAAAAGAACTATGGTCATGGCAACGTGTTTCATTTTTTAAATGAGGTTGACACAGTAACAGGAACTATCCTCACCTACATGTTTCATTTTTTAACGAGGTTGACACAGGAAAATAACTGTCCTCATATCTACTTTCTACAATGTACCTATATTACCTACTTATTCATTTTTTAATGAGGTTGACACAAGAAAAGAACTGTCCTCATACCTGATTCATTTTTTAACGAGGTTGACTCAATAAAAGGAACTATCCTCTGACTCACTGATTCATTTTTTAACGAGGTTGACACAGTAATAGGAACCATCCTCAGGCCATTGATTCATTTTTTAACGAGGTTGACACAGTAGAAGGAACTATCCTCGGACCACTGATTCATTTTTTAATGAGGTTGACACAGTAAAAGGAACTATCCTCGGACCTGATTCATTTGTTAACGAGGTTGAATCAGTAACAGGAATTATCCTCGTACTCACTGATTCATTTTTTAATGAGGTTGACACAATAAAAGGAAATATCCTCACACTCACTGATTCATTTTTTAATGAGGTTGACACAGTAAAAGGAACTTTCCTCACACCCACTGATTCATTTTTTAATGAGGTTGACACAGTAAAAGGAACTTTCCTCACATTCACTGATCATGGCTTCCAACTGGAAGAAACACATGTCAATGGACACACCTTGATCATGGCTTCCAAGAGGTCTTCATCAGATGGAAGAATAGTTCTCTGGAAGGAATACATGTCAAGGGACTCAAAAGGGATAATAACATCGCGTTCAAATAATCCCATAGATTTTTCCATGTCAATTACCAGATCTAAGTCAAAGGAAGATGAGCAAACAGTGAGAGGCTCACTTTCATCGGTAATTGAAAACATGGGACTAGTTCCCACATAATTAACCCGTGGCGGGGTAGATACCACTTTAGAATCAAGAACATTTAGGGATGTCATATTATTGGTAGTGAAAACAAGACTAGGGAATGAAAGTTTGTCTACAGTCACAATATTTCCATTGTGAGGGAAGGACATCACGCGAAAGAATGTCGATACGACAGCTTTCATTGCATAGACATAGTCTCGCCCAAGGAGTAAATTGAAATCCAAGGGACCTCGAACTACCATAAGATCAATACAGACAGTTTTACCTTCCAAAGTAATAGAAAACTTAGGAAGGATCCCTAAAGGTTCACTAATGCTTCTGTTAAAAGCTTTCAGATTCTACGTAATAGGCACAAGCTGAGGGGAACCCAAAGCTTTCCAAGCAGTTGAGGATAAAATACTAATAGAAGCACCTTCATCCATATATGTGTGGCATATATCCCTATGACCAGCCTTCACAATGATTTGGAAAGGGATGGAGGAAGGAAGATGAGGTTCTGTCAGTATATTCCAATCAAAGGAAAAGACCTCAGTACTTGGAGGGGGTTCTGTAGAAACAGGTGAAATGCCCCCCGGCGTAGAAGAATTTGATGTAACAAGAAGAACCTGAGCAGTATGAAGTTCACTCTCTTCAAGGAGAGTGGGATCGACCGAATGTGAAATCGAATCGACCACTTGATCAACTAATGGATCATCAACCTGAGTGATATGAGTTTCACTCTCCAATGGAAGAGTGGGATCGATTGTACTTGAAATTAGATCAATCACTCCGTCAGTTGACGGTAGGTTGGGAGAAATTTTATGGTAACCAATTGGAAATTCTTGCTGTGGAACAGTAAGGTTTTCCAATAATTTTGAGGCTTCATCCATGTGAGGGAAAATATGAGTTTGATGACTCCCTTTGCATAACTTACAAGGAAACCTAACTTTACCATTTTTCCCAGGAACTTGACTATCACTGGTTGATGGATCAACGAAAAGTTGATGAGATTTTTCTGACCATACTTCCAAGACCTTTGGAATACCGGGACAATTGATAAGGAAGTGGTCACCCTTACAAAGCCTGCAAGGGTATTTGGGTTTACGATGCATGTTGGAGGTTTCCTCAACACAACTAACACTTACAACCATGGTTGGTTGGTTGACTTCTTTCTTATCTTGCTTCTTCTTCTTCTTCTTCTTCCCTTTCTTCTTCTTCGCCACCTGGTTACTAGCGTCAAGGCTTTTACCAAGCGAAGAGGAAGAAATGGAGGCAGAAATATTAGGAAAATAAGGTAAAGGGTCAACAGAAGGTTGGTGATGTTGAGATGGTGAAATTTGTTGAAACGAAGCATCCGGTTGAGGTGGAACAAATTGGAGTATTCGGGGCCAACGAAGTTGAAAATAACCATATTGGTAAACCTATTGTAAATCCAGGTAATGACAAAGTAGCCATATAAGGAGGACCAACATTTCCAAAGCAAGGAAAAGTACTAGGATTCTCGTTAAGAGGGGTTCCTTGGTTGGTAAATTCTGGAACAGTTGCCATTATATTCAACTTCAACGAATTTTATTAACAATTTAAAACTAAAATTAACAATTCACAATTCACACCTAACAATTAAAATTCACAATTCACACCTATGGTCTCTAAAAGTAAAAACAAACAAATTAACATGCGCTATCAAATCTAGGAGTCAAACGACACACAAACAGTAAATTCCTGCACTAAAAACACTAGTTGGTGATGAAATCCAACATCGTAGAATTTTAATGCAGAAATGGCGGTTGGAACAGTTACCCCGACAACCTGCTTAATGAAACAAAATGGCACAAGTTTCTTCACAAAACCATTTCGTGTGAAGAGAACCCCCCAGAGAGTCCAAGTGAGTCTAGTCGATGTCTGCTCCAGGTACAGTGGGATCTTCCCTCCACCGTCACCTTAGGAAAGAATCCTATAGATTATGGCCACTAAGGTTACCAATAGAAACAAATATACCTGGGGGAACAGTCTACGATCCGATACACACGCAAGGGCAGAGTAACGAAGCTCAATCCCCTTGAAGGCTCCTTGACATAATCCAAGGTTTACCGACAAGTGACCCCAGGCTCCTCGACAATGGTCTATCCGAGGTTTACCGTTGTTAATATGTGTATATCTTCTATCGTTCCCAATGAGGAAGGATTGATTACCTCACTGGTTCATATATGATCTCGTGCTTGACTCCTTTAGGAGGAGCTTCCCAAAGCATACATGCAACAATTGGAATTTTTCCTACCGCAAGATCGACTACTTGTTTGTTTTACTGTCTTGGAGAGTTAACTAAAACCTATTCCAAGACACTAGCCTAAGCTAGATTGGTGGAAAGAGCCCTAAAAATGTAAAAATTACTAAATGAATTTTAATTAAGCGCTGTGTTATTTAGGCTGTTATTACTCAAAGGGTAAATGGATATGAAACCAATGGTGTTATGACCCGAACCAAAACTGAATGCAATCGAATATGATAATGTAATCTTTTCAATTCGATGAATCCTACCTAAAGTAAGGAGAGAGTTTCCATTCACTTCCAACAATGCAAAGATTGATAAGAGAAAATATAATAAATTCTCTAATGCACTAATTTCATCAAGAAAAACTAATGCAAATCAATCCCAATTTTTTTTTTTTTTTGTGTTTTTTTTAAAACAAACATAAAAACATCTAAATTCAAATCAAAGAAAACTAATCTAAATCTACGATTGATTTTTCAGAATGTAAACTATGCAGTTGTAATCTATGCACAATTCACATGAAAAGTATGCAAATGTAATCTATGCACATTTTTCATTCATATTCTGAAAATGAGAACTGTAATTATGCAAATGTGATCTATGCAAGAGAATTCTAAAACACAAGATGATTCTAATGTGATCTAAGAACCAATCAAGTGCAAGTCAAGAAAATCGGGTGAGAGTTCCAAAGATCAAAAAACACTCAAAGGTGATTAACACTCATACACAATTTAGGGAATTTTTTTTGCAAAAACAAAATAAAAAAGATGAAAAATTGTGAAAAGACTGAGACAAACCTCCAAGTAATGACCAAAGGAAATAAAATTAAGAATTTCTCAAAAAAGAGATTCAAAACACCCAATTAACTTAATGGAGATTGATGAGATGAAAAATTGCTGAAAGAAATTCAGAAACAAGAGATTTTTGATAGAAAAATACAGATCTGGGTAGATGCTAAGAATCCTAAATTAAATCTAAACTAAACTAGAAAAAAGAAATCTAAAGTTTTTCAAAAAATTTAACAGGGTCCGCAGGCTTCCAGAAGTAACAGGTGCGGTCCCGCACTGTTTACTAAAGAAAACATGCGAAACTGCCCGCACTGTATAAAGAAGGCAAAGTGCGGTCCCAGAAAAAATTAGAGAAAAACATAAAAGATCTCAAAATTTTCAAAAACAGAGAAAAACTAAGCTACCCAGGCAGATATCAATCAATCAAAAACCAGGAAAAACTTTTCCTCAAATCAAAATAAAAGAGAACCAAAAACAACAAGTTCTTTCCCCAGTGGAGTTGCCAATTTGTTGGCCGGATAAATCGTTCTTGCGGACAAGACCGATCTCCCTAGTGTCAGAAGAAAATCTAGCAACAAACGAACAACTAAGTTTGTCTTTCTCTAAATATATTTGTTTTACAAATAAATGTTATAAAGGTGTCGATCCTACCTTAGATCCAAATGCTTATTTGCAGTCGTAGTGCTTCCGTCGCATCAAAATCCTTCCGTCGCAACAAGAGATCTTTCGTCGACCTGCAATCACAAACAAGCAAATATTAAATAGCACCTGTATAACAAATAATCATAAAACATACCTATCATAGTGATCAAGGAATCTATGAAATAAACGATCAAACGACAGCTTATTGAAATAAACAATCGAACGACAATTTATTGAGAAAAACAGAACTTGATTGTATTAATCTTAAAATATACATAAGAACCTTACAACCTTAGCCTTGATGTTCGAAAGGCCTTCCCGGGGTCCGAAGCAGGAGTCTCCTCTACTTTGATAAGTCTTGCACTCTTCCTTCAGGAGCACAAAGAGGTATGTGATCTTTCCTCTCAAAAGCTCAGCAGAAAGAAGTCTAAATCTTAACAGCACTTCAACTAAAAAATCTTAATTCTCCATCTCCAGAATCTCAATCTCCAAAAACTTCACCCAAAAATCTTCACTTTCAACCTTCTTAACTTAACTTAACCCCTTGAGGCTACTCAATGCCTCCTTTTATAGAGCAGATGAGGAGGTTAGGATTCCACCTTTAAAGGAATAGAACCCTCCTTCAAAGGGATAGGCTCCTCACATCAAGGGATTAGTTCCTTAAGGTGTGTGATACATGCACCTTATCAAAGCGTACTCATCCCCAAAAAATCTCATCTAGAACCTTCTAGAATTGACCAAAATTCAAAATTTTCACTTTACTTTCTCGCCTTTTCGAGTTTTACAGGAGTCCGCACTTATAACACAAAGAAAGTGCGTTTTAGGTCCGCAGGAGAGCTGAACATTAGGTGTGGGACCGCAGGAAATATATAGAGAAAGTGCGATACCAAAGTTTAGGAGATTTTTAGGAACTTTTTCTCTGATTTTTAAGGCTTGACATGAGGAACTGAGGTTGTAAGACTTGCAGAGGAGGTATGTATGAGTGTTAATGAGCTCATACAGTTAGCAGAATGTTAGGGTGACATTTTTTAGTGTAACAATTTGCTGTTTCTTTACTCTGAATTTTTGGGTGGTTTCTCGTCTTCAAATAACTTATACATGGATTCCCACAGAGAGGATCCAATTTCAGGTTCGCAAGTCGTATCTGTGAAAAAGGGAAACATCTATTTTCTCTCTGAAGTAGTAGGCGCAGGATTAACGAGAGCCATATTGTTCTTTTGCTTTTTCAAAGCCTTAGACATTTCAGAAGAACTGTGATTACTCGAACTTGCCTGTAAATAAATAAGAAAGAGTAAGTGGGAAGTAGTAACCTTTGAGTTTTGCAATACGCACAAATATCGTAGTAAATAGAAACATTGCAAATGGATGAGACTTCGCATGCTGATGGGATATGAATTGAATGCTCGTTGCAGGGAAATGATTATGCTGGTATGGGTGATAAAATCGTTAATTTATGACATTGATAACTGATATGGGTTATCGTGCCATTATAGTCATTTCTCAATTAAAACTAGATCTATCACATTACATCATGACTCGTGTGTAATATATTCATTAAATATTGACAAGCTAGCTTTTCTGTGGATTGCGACATTGCAATCGCACCATCGGCGAGGTTAACAACATGCAATATGTGTTTGTGTAGTGGGCGTGCAATATTCTATCTGCGATGCGATCGCTTTATCGCATCGGCGAGTATGAGCAGGAGAAAATGAGAGTGTCGAGAGAAATTATGATTTGTGAAATGCGATAAGCTGACGTGGCAGAAGTCGGTCTCGTGGTATTCTTTATCGGATTTACTTAAAAATGTGGCTTTTTCCTCATATAAATGTGTTTTGGTAATATTCATTGGATTGTGAATATGTTTCAAATCATTATTTTTGTTATGTAAATGATTTTGTGATTTGAAAAATGTGATTTATCTCTGCTTAAGAATTTGGAAAGCCAATTCTTAAAGTTTTCATCCCTTTTTAACCCCTATTCCTATCAAAAGAAATAATCTAAGAGTTTATTTACTTAAACTCTAAAAATTAAAAAGGGTCCCCATTATTTTCTAAAGTAACTATGGCTTAAAATAATGGTGTTTGTTGATTTACATAACACAACCTAACATTCCTTATGTTCAAAGGCCGAACATACAAAATTAGTATGTTCCTAAACCAAACGTATCTCAGCAATACATCCAATAGCCCCAGCCTTTGGTAAGTGTTGTTGCGACAAATTCTCAGTTTGGTTCTTACACCCAAGCCAGTCTGAATCTCCTTCTGGGTCAATCTGGTCCTTTCCCTCATTAGTCTGGTGCTCAATACTAGCCATTTCTTCAAGGTTAGTACCAGAAACCCTAGGCTGGGTCTCAACCTGTTGCTTCATATCAGTATATTCCTCAGTACCAACAGACCCATCGAGGACCTCAGGCTAGACCCTATATTTAGCAAGGACCACGGGTTGGACCCTATGTTTAGCAGGGACCTCAAGTTGGACCCTATGTTCAGCAAGGACCGCAAGCCAGACCCTATGTTCAACAAGGACTGCAAACTAGACCTCGTGTTCAACAGGGACCTTATCCTGAACCCTATGTCTAGCGAGGTCCACTACCTTAGTTCCTGCAGGGGTCATATCAAAAACCCCAGCAAGGTCCCTACCAACAATATTTGTAGCAAGGTCCTTTTCATCCATGGGGGAAATATACATATCCTAGATAGAATCTTCCCTAATGGGGGCATAATCCATATCAATCAGGTTGGAACCCCAAACCTTGTTGGAACTGCCAGATGTTTCAAATATCACAAATGACCCCATCCAGAATCAGTTGCATTGGCTGCCAATTCCAACCAAGATTCCAAGATATTTTCCCAATTTTGAAGGCAAATTTGGGGAAGACCTCCAAACCCATGTTATGAAATTGCACTGTTGGTGTTCCTCTAATTCTTGGGTTGAAGATTCTATTCATATTCGTCTTTTCCAGCGCACTTTGACCAGTGTCGCGGCCAAATGGTATATTGAGCTCCCTCGAGGAATTTTCGTCGATTTCAATTCCTTGGCTATGGCCTTCCTCACTCACTTCCAGTTACCTCTCCGGTATGAAACATATTCTCACCTCGTTGAAGCATTCAACTGCTAGACATATATCAGATCACATTCATGAATGGCAGCATCGCATTTGCCTCATCAAAATTGAGATCCCTGATCAAATGTTGACTGAATGGTTTACGAAATCATCCATTTCCAGGATTGCAAAATATCTTGAAATGGGTGGGTGTGTCATGGAAGAGGAGGTTATTGCCAAAGCTCAATACCTTGATTTGGTCTATTCCAAGTCAGGGAATATATATGAGTTGTTACGTGATGCGCCACATCCTTCGACTGATCTCGCATCATCTCAGTCTCCTGTTACGCCTTCGGTGGATGGTGTTATTGGGATAGTGGCTCATACTGATATTAGTGTGCCTAAAAATTATTCAAAGTATAAATCCACTACTGCCGTTATGTTCCCTACGCCTTCCCATAACCAGAAGAATCCTGGTAAAACCTTAGAGGTAAATTTTGTTCAATCTACCATAGCAGATAAAACCTCGAAGGGTAACAAAAAGGGTAAAGGAAAGTCTAAATCTGAAAACACTAAAAAAGATTCAAATAATTCATATGCTGGCGATTCTTCAACACGTAAGCCCAAATATCCTTGTCTAATATGTGATGATGATCATTTCACCAAGGATTTTCCTCGACGTGTCGAAGTTGCCTGTCTTCTGAAGGGCGCACCCGAAACTCCAACCATTTTGAAAGAACCCTTCTCCTTCTAGCAAATGCAAATGGTAGATCAAGCTCAATCATCTAGAATCTCTTAGGTGTTCATGACTGGAACACGATTTATTACCATCACCATGAGAACGAAACATTATCCCAATCCGTCCAAGGCTCTTGTGGAATCGGAAGTTATAGATCACCCTTCCACTTTTGCGCCTCCTATCTCTGGTCCTGTCTAGATTGAGAGACTGAGTAGTGACTCCATCATCCGACCACCGCCAAAAGGTGTTCTTCAGAAATCGTCTTATAATCCGAATGCGAGAGTATCACAACACTACAATATTGTAGAAGATCTGGCTCAAGCACCTTTGGCGATGTCAACTTCAGGGGTCCTTCAGTCGTGCCCATCACAATAGAAGGCACTAATTTCCGCTATTGGTGGGATTTATCCTTTAGATTTTAGTCAGATTACTTTCGATCTCAAGAATTGCGTTCCTCGCCTCCCACCCCAGGTAGCTTTTCTGATCCAAGTTACCATTATGGGTAAGAATATTCATCGGACTGTCGTTGATGAAGGTGCTTCGACCTATATCATGTATGTCACATGTTGGAAATCCATTGGCTCTCCCCCATTAAGTGAGTCCCCGAATACCTTAAAATATTTCGATGGTAAAGGTTCTCAACCGTACAATTTTCTCAAGGCATTTCCCATCCAGTTGGAGGGGAAAACGGTAACCATGGAAGTTGAATTGGTAGATGCCAACTTGAACTATAATATCCTTCTTGGACGTAGTTGGACAAATGCTATGGTTTGTGTGGTCTCCACCCTCTTTCATGTCCTTTGTTTCCCTTATCAAGGGAAGATAGCGACTCTCGATTAATTGGCTTTCTTCCCCTCTGATTCTGAGTTAGTAGGTAACATTCCATACGTTGGGAAGACAACTACTCCTTATGAGAACATTGGGCTAGGTCTGTTCAAAGACTCATCTCTTATGGGAGTTTTTCTGCTTTCGCCTCTATCAATATGATTTATTCTGGTCACGATCCATGGATTGTTCCCAATCCCGACCAACTCGAGAGTTTTGGTGA
The DNA here is from genome assembly GCA_034641835.2 of Pinus albicaulis. Taxonomy (NCBI): domain Eukaryota; kingdom Viridiplantae; phylum Streptophyta; class Pinopsida; order Pinales; family Pinaceae; genus Pinus; species Pinus albicaulis. The sequence goes on from CM076577.1 coordinate 604,671,704, forward strand.
CGTTATGCCTCTAAGCCTAGCTGAGAAAATGTATCAAAATATTCTCATGGCTTCTAAGGTTGCATCCGAAACCAACACTCATTTGGTTTCCTCTTTGGACACTTATGCGCAGTCTCCATAGTTTGGTTCTTGGGACTCTGATGATCCCTTAAATGAGACTTTCCCCATCGACGAGAGTATCGTGGAGGTAATGTCTCTCAAATAAACTGCATGGGATAATGGACATCATTGTTCCTCGTTTCTCCCAATCCCAGGTGACATCTCCGCTTGTCTAGGATCCCATGCTTTACCAATACTAACTGACCCACTTCAGAGTCTGGCTTTGATTCATGAAGTGTTGTCTGAAGGGAACATGGGAAATACCACTTTGACCATTTTGATCGACATCTCTATCAAACCAGGGATTGTCGAGTGTTACACTATTTTTTGGTCATCTAACTTGTTACTATTAGAGGGACCTAAGTACACCATGTAAGACCAATTTTACCCTGAGTAAAATTGCTTTCACTATGAAAAATAACTTAGTAAACCACATTTATTAAGTTGTTTATGGTATAAATAGGAAACTCCATGAGGATAAATTAATTAAATCCACATTTGTGTGATTTTCCTCAAGGAATAATTAGTTAAACAACATTTTAATTAATATTCCTGGTCATATTTAACCCAAAACAAGAAAATTAATTAGACAAATTATTATTTATCTTATTATTTTCTAGGAATAATTATTTAAACCTTATTTAAATAATATTCCTTGTTAAATTTGACTAAATCATTCATAAATAGTTAAATAAATCATTATTTATTTGATTATTACTCAACCATATCCTTAAAATAGTAAATGAATCATTTATTTATTTATTATTTACAAATAAAGGGATTTGACCCAAGTCAAATTCTTTTTTCCCTCCAACAAATATAATAAAATATTCCATAAAAGTTGGATTTGGAATTGGTTAATAGTATTTAATTATGCACCAATATCTAGACTAACTCAATATTTTGTTATAAATAGAAGGGTTTTTCCATTCACTCACTACCTTTTGTTTCCTAAAGATCACTTTGGATCTATACTTTTCGTCTGACTTTGATCCACCATCATTGTCATATTTTGCTATCATTTTTCTTGTGAGCTCCCTTTGAGTTCCATTTTTGTCTGGGTTTTCTACACTATCAAGAGAGCGGTATTTTAGATCTGAAGTGTTGAGGACTTACAAGAACCCATCCCATTGAGGAGGACTGGTAACATATTTCTATGTTCCCTTCCTAGGTGTCAAAAAATGCAAAAATTATTTAAAATAATCTTGTCTTGTCTATTGGATGCATGGAGCAACTCTTGCTTTTATTTACTGCTTAATGTCTTTTAATGCATAGATCTAGATTTTGTAGCATTTATTTTGGTCAACTAATTGTAGATCTAAAGATATTAGTAGCCATCTTTGCTGTTAGGGTTGTTTGTTATGCACGGCTAAAGTGAGCCTTTTTCGTACGCTTGTGATTAAGATTCATACTAACAACTGACGACTCCACAAGGGTTTATGATTATGACCTCTATCGTTTTTCAGATCCCTGCATATCCAGCTACTTCAAACCCTAGGATTTCTCTTCAGATTCTTGTTTTGCTTTTCTTGATGTTTTTTTTAACCTATAAAACCCTAAAACATTGAAAATTATAACTTCCGTGTGTTTTCGGATCTATTGCACAGGTGACAGGCATTAGCCACAGTTGAGACAAAAGACTTTTCCGAAACCTTCTCCCCAGAGTGCCGAAAGTGCAGGTCGCACTTTTTGGGCCAAAACCTGTGACCTGAACCTCAAGGGTGCAGAAAACAGGCCAAAACCTATGACCTCTACAGAAAACAGGTCAGAAACTGTGACCTGGAATTTTTGCGGGGAAATTTCTGAGATTTGTCTGGGTTTGTCTAGGCCTCTGTTCAAGGTTGTCTGACCTTCGTCTCCGCCCATTTTAGACCTGTATTGTTATGTTTTACTCATCAAAGTGGGAACCTAGCCCCTAGGGATTCAGTACCCTCCACCTTTCGTGGAAGAGTTTTAGCTGCTACAAGTCGTCTGAAATTTCAATGTGTTCAACCATTTTTCAGATCTGATACCATACCTTCAGATCCACTTTAGATTAGTTATTTATCCATCCAAAACACCTCCTTTTATTTTTTTTTGGGTTTTCCTCTAGGGTCCCCTCTGCTTCCCTCCAGGTTATAGCCTTTTGCCTACCTCATTTACAACAAATTTTCCTCTGATTTTTTGATGTTTTTTCGCACCTATTTCCAGCATATCTGACCTTTAGATCTCTGTCCCTCTTGAATTGAGATCTATTGGCTATTTTGGTGTGTTTTGACTAGATTTTTTCCCACCTACAGACTACTTGTTGAGAGGCCCGCCTCCTTGGGTTTAGATTAATGCATAATTAGTTGTTTATTTTTTGTTATTTCAGTTTCATATACTGTCATCTGCAGGTTTATTTACAGTTATACAACACACTTTTTATTTTTCTCTACAAACGTCTAGGTTTAAAAATTAAAATTTACACACTTAATACACACACCCTAAGTGAAGAAGAGCTTGGTTAACACTTCCAAGCAAATACTTTAACATTGTAATCAATTGATCCTGCACCTCTCTACCCTTGTTTCGACATTGTAATCAGTTGATCCTGCACCGCTTCGCCCTTTTTGGTCTCTCTTTCCTTTGTGTCATGTTTGTGATTTCATCATTACGCCACCAAGGCATTTATCCTAGAGACTTCTTGGCCTTCATCCTCAATTTCCAGTAGGAAGACTTAATCCGCCGCATAGGATTCAAGTTAGTCCTCCACTGAGTTCGCACTACGACTCCTCTTCTAGTTCATTGGGTTCCCCTTCTGGTTCCGCCCTCGGTTCTCCCCCTGTCACCTTCACCATGTTTGGTTCAGGACCTAATGCTGGTGGTAGCCCCGACCCTAATGCTGGGAATACTACTAGTGGGACCGCAACAGGAACTACTATGAATGCTCCCTTGCTCCCCTATAGGGCAGGCCTCAGTCTTCTAGATTTTAACCAGTTGATCAATGACCCTATACGTCATGACGCTGGTTAGCCTGCTATGCCAACCAAACTCCCTTCTGACATCCCCAAGTTTGAAGGTTTTACTGGAGAATATTCTACAAACCATGTTCAATCTTTCCACATGTGGTGTTCATATAACTCCATTACCGATGACTCTGTCCGTCTTCAGTTGTTCCAACGTACACTTACTGGCGAAGCTTCTAAGTGGTATGTTGATCAGGCCTCATCCTCTCATATCACCTTTGCGACTCTTGCCCAAGATTTTCTATCTTATTTCCAGCTTCCACTCTGTTATGACACTGGTACCGAACTTTTGACTTCTTTCAGTCAATTTTCTGCAACCTGCCTATCCGATCATGTCCAGGAATGGTGGAGAAGAAAGAGCCTATGTCGAGCCCCTACCTTCGAAGACTATTTCTACATGGACTAGTTCCTTAGATCCCTTTTGCCTGCTATCGGCAAAGATGTCACATCGCATTTCCCTCAAACTGAAGAAGCAGATCTCTAGATTACGTTAAAATATGACTTGATCTATGCTAAGTCTGGATATGTTTATATCGTCCTACCTGATCTTCCTAGACCTGGTGGTGCCAATGCACCGAGGGCATCTCATGCCTCCGATGGTATCGTTGGAGCTCTTTCTCATCCATACACTCAGCCTCCCATGGGCTATGGTTTTCCTTAGGGAGGGGCCAACACCTCCAACACTTTCCCCCCTCCTAGTAGCATGTATCCAGGATACGGCATGCCTCCTCCTTTTTCCCAACCTATTTACCACAATGTTACCCAACCTCTTTATTATCCATATCCGCAGCCTGGTGCTCCAGCTCCTCAAGCATTAGCACCTCCGCCTCCCTTGCCTTCTCAACCCCTGCAACAGAAGCCACCGCCCCCTTAGGGGTAGTTGTATGCACAACAGGGCGCAACTAATCCTCCTACTTCCAAGAAGAAGAGGAAAGGCACTCAAAATCAATCTGCCCTCGATAATCCTGGACCTAATCCTCAAAATAATGCACCTAACACTGCTAACCAGCAACAGGGCACTCAGCCCAAGCACGACAGGTCTATTTTCACGAATAAGCCTTGTTCATGTTGTGGTGTTTATGGTCATTACATGCACGATTGTCCTCTTTTACCACATATGTGGCAGATGTGGGAGACTCAAGCAGCATCGGGAGGACAACAAGCCTCCCCTTCCATCCCTCCCAATGCTGCCCCTAGTCAACAGGCTGTGTTTACTAATCCTTTCCGTCAGTAAGGATTTGTGGCTACCCAACCACCTGAAGGTCAGGCAGCCACTCAACCTCCTCCATCTGGTACCTCAGATTACTAGATTCTCATGATGAACTCTGACCAACCTATTATCGTAGGCCTCAACCTTCAGATTCGGTCCTGTCAGTACAACAAGCCTCCCGCTACGTCTGCCCCCGAGTAGCCTTATTCAGGTTCTACAGAGCCTCTTTCGACAACAAATGGTACTTTTCATATCCCTCAGCTTAAGACAAAGGTTCATACCAAAATCCCTAAGGGACCACTACGCCGAAATGCTGCTTCTGGAAAAGCTGCCCATTCGTATAGTATAGTAGATGATTTGGCGCAATCTCTTGCTGCCATCTCAACGCTGGAACTCCTCCAGTCGTGCCCTTCATAATGAAAAGCTCTATTATTTGTCATGGGCATTGTAGATCCTTCAAATGATCGATTGATAATCTTTGATGTTGACCGGTCAGAACATCCTCCTCTCCCTACTTCTGTCACCTTTCAAATCCCAGTCAAGATCCAGAACGCCAACGTTTCCCGTTGTATCATTGATGAGGGGGAGTAGACCTGTGTGATGTCCACTTCGGCTTGGAAGCAACTCAGATCACCTAAGTTGGACCCTTCCATGATCACTCTCCAAGTGTGGGATGGCCACTCCTCCAAGCCCATTGGCATGTTCTGCAATTGTCCCATTACTCTTGCAGGAAAGACTATTTGCATCGACGTAGATTTCATTGACACCCCCTTAGATTACAACATTCTATTGGGTCATAGCTACACCTATGTGATGTCTGATGTACCATCTGCGGTTCACCGAAATATGTCCTTTCCCCATAATGGAAAGATAGTCACCATTGACCAGTTGATCTATTACGAACTGAAGTCTCGGACCTCCCTTGAGTCCATCATATCTTCAGTGGCCAATAAGAAAACTGTCGATCCCTTGACCAGTGTCTCACTCGGAGTCTACAAGGACTCCTCTTTTCTTGGTACATTACTTGGTCTTCCTCCCCCTGTCTCTGATCCCAGCTTATCAAATGTTTGCATGATGCAATTGTCTCGGGCTTCTCTCAAGCGGCCCGCTTCGGCTAGTCAGCAGCCCTACCCTTCGTAACCTGCTCCTAGCCCTTCGCTTCAGCCTTCTAGACCTCCTCCTCCTGGCCCTTCACCTGCAGCTGGTATCCATGAGCCTCTCTACCCTCCTTGAACGGTTCCTCCAGGCCTTAACCATCTCAGATCCGTCCCACCTGGCCATTACCCCTTTGGTCAGAGATCGTTCCCAGTTGCCCCTCCTGGAGTGTTCTCGGTACCTGTCATGGCTACCTTATCCCTTCCTAACCTGACCCTGGGGATTCCCATCTGGTACATCGATCCCCCAACTGCTATCCCGCCTGGTCAACCCAAACCTTATCTTGCTTTGACCCCAGTTCAACCAGTCCCTATGACCCCTCCTGCTGCTACTGTGCCTCAACCACCTCAATAGGAACCTCCTCCTATTGCGACAACTTCGAGTAACGAGGGCAAAGCCAGCAAGAAGGCATCTAAAGACAAGGCCACCCCAAAAAACCCTGCCCCTCCTTCGCTGCCAAAGTGTACTATCCAGTGTGCTTTGTGTGATGTTGTCGGTCATGTCACCCATACCGGTCCATAGTTGCCTCACCTCAAGCCCATGGTTAATGTCACGTTCCCTGAGTCTATTTTCCTGGAAACCTCTGTTCCTTTCTCGACTATAGACAAGAACCCCAAGACTATTCACACCAACCACCCCTGTGCTTTGTGTGATGTCCATGGCCATTATACCCACCTCTGTCCCCTCCTCAAGGAATTCCACACCTCTCTAGTGACAGTTCGTCAATTCAAGGCCAAGCGCAATGAGTCCACCGCTCCCTTATTTGAGTGTTTTGCCTCAGCAGAACCAGAGGACACTTCCACTCCCATAGACATTCCCCTTCCAGATGTCGAAATGATAGAGTCTTCGGCCACTATACACTACCTGCCATCATCTATGAGACCCTCGGTGGAAACTCCCTCTGAGACTTCCCCTTCTGTTTCACTCGACCTCCCTTCAACGATCACCCTGGGCTCAAAATTAGTGGATCCCTTATCTGCTTGTTCTTCCGTCATCCCCCGTGATGATGCGCATTTGAACCTTTCTTCTCATGATGATGAGTCAGGTAGCTTCGCTGCGTTAGGTGGTCTTTCTTCCACCAGTCACCCCATCTTCTATTACGATGATGACATTATGGAAGTAGTCACCACCCCTGACTTTATCTATCCCCCCTTACATCGAACCCATGCATTTGAACCACATACACCTTGTGGCCATTACATTGACACCCAATGTTTGGGTAAGGGGGCACCCATATTAGAGAGGCCAAGAGAAGCAATTCTCCACAACTCTCCTAGTGTATCTAGTCATGTAGACTCTAGTACCATTATTATTCCACATTCAAAAGAACCTCTACAGTCCAATATCACTTCAGATCACTCTAGGGATGATACCCCTCATCATTCATTCCTCTTACATCAGCAACCCAGTCCCCTAGACATTGTTGTTGACCACCCTATGGGTTTTCTAGGAGAGCACCAGTTCATTATCTCCAAATCCACTCTTTGGGATAGTGACACCATGTGTGCCAACCTAGAAACTTAGTCCATTTGCTTCATATATGCAATACTAAAAGAGATTGGTAATCCTCCATTCCCTTTCTCGAACTGCATAACCATAACGAAAATAAATGGCGCACCACATCATAAAAATGTGTTTAGATTCCCCTTTTTCTAAATACATTTTGGCATGACCAAAACATGCTTGGGGGCACCCATACCCCTCAACCATAAAAATCCCATATCTCAGCCAAAAACAACACTGAAGCCCCCTTTCTCTAACAGGTCACACTTTTTAGGCCATTTCCTGGGACAGGTCGTAGTTTTCTGCCCAGTACCTGCTACCCAGGTCGCAGAACAGACCCCAAAAAGTGCGACCTGGATTTTTCAGGAGCTCTGGGTACCTAAACTGAAATTTTGATCCCCTTAATAGAAAGAGTAGGGTTAGGCCTCTTACCTGAAACTGATGGATCTCAATTCCAATGGTCCGTTTGTCTGCTACGATCACCACAAGATTTAGGGCCTTCTGTCCTCTCTACATTCACCACAACTACACTTGCAAATGAGTGAATTTGGAGGGAAAATTCCTTATTAAAAGAGAAACCCCTGATTTTTCTTTCGCCAACTGCGGTCAAATCGTAGCTTAGTTTGAAAAGCTGTCTGTACCATTGGAAAGCTCTTACTGAGCTCTCAAATGGGTATTTGTTAGTTTTTCGTGAATTGATACGTCACCAGGACACATTTTGTCCAACAAGCATCACTTCACCACTTCTTAAAATCGAATTTCTTCACTTGCAACACTTGTACTTGGGGCACCACTTTGCCTCCATACTTGGCCATGCTCGTGTCGATTTTTTTCATGAGTAACCATCTTGTAATCATGTCTTTATGGTCCCCACCAGACCTTTTCTGTGTGGCAAAATCATCGAGTAGCCCTTGTTTAGAGCATCTGAGTTGAGTCATCATCGCATCCATGGAGTCTATCCAGAGTCCCTTTGTATCCCACTATAGTCCTCCATCCTTCATTTCTTGGTCTCTCTCTCATGTTGCACATTATGGCCTCCAGTCCTACTATCCCCTGTCCCCTTTGATATTGTGTCAGTTGCTTCCAGGTCATTCATGCCCTTTTATGCTCTAACAAGGGAAGTCATCCGTCCGCTACTCAGTACCCCCCATTTCATCATCATCCCTGGTGTCAGTCTATCAATCGCTCTACTACTTTCTCTCATGATTTAGTTGAGGATCCCTTATTGCCTCACATATGGCGGACCTCCTTCTGTCGACATCAGATCATTCATTCCAGAAGATAGGTCTAGAGGGCGGTGTACCTTGGTTCCAACTTCCACTCTTGTTTGGTGCCTCGGATCAGGCAGAGGGACTAATTATTGCCCTTGACTTGATTGGTTCTCAGCTCCAACTCCTTACAACATGATCGAGATCCATATACTTGATGGTTTAGTGATGCAGCAGATTGTACCGATGATTCCCGGGTATGTGTGATATGTTTCAGACCTCATGAGGGGGTGGCCCTTCAGGTAGCCCCCCACATGCCCGGATGACCTCTTCAGTACAACCTTCAATGTAGCTCTATAGATTTGATGATGTCGGCCTCAGCCGCTTGCAGCACCTTTTAGTTTGCATGTATCAGCCAGATTTTCAGAGCCCTTTCCTATTTACAGGGGCACTTTGGTTGTACTTATATCTCATGTACTCATATATTATTGTATAAGTCCTAGTTGTTATCCCAGGCACAGTATGTATGTGGGTTTCATTATCATGTTTTTATCTGGCTCATGTTTATGCCAGTATGTACTATATTGTTCAGTCCCTTGTTTACTGGATGCATTATTCTTTGTACTTTGTCTCAGCGGGCATAGGTATGCCTCCCCCGCCGCCTATAGCACATGTACTCACTCATAAACGAGACTTGTCACACCTGTAAGTCACGCTCCTCAGGGTCTATTCCTCTAGTGCTTTGGTCTACCTTATATTTCTCTCTCTCTGACTTCCCCTTCAATGTCTAGTGATTGAGTTCTTACAACATACTTCGGTCATACGATTAGCTCCTAATGCTCGCACGCTGGGGGGAAATCTGTTACACCATTTTTTGGTCATCTAACCTATTATCATTAGATGGACCCAAGTACACCATGTAAGACCAATTTTACCCTAAGTAAAATTGCTTTCACTATGTAAAATAACTTAATAAACCACATTTATTAGATTGTTTATGGTCTAAACAGGAAACCCCAAAAGGAAATATTAAACAAACCTATTTTGTTTGATTTTCCTCATGGAATAATTAATTAAACCATAATTTAATTATTATTCCTAGTCATGTTTAACCCAAAACAAAGAAATTAATTAGATAAACCTTTATTTATCTTATTATTTTCTAGTAATAATTATTTAAATCTTATTTAGATAATATTCCTTGTTAAATATGACCAAATCATCCACAAATAATTAAATAAATCATTATTTATTTAATTATCCTTCAACCACTTCCTTAAAAAGATAAATAAATCATTTATTTATTTTTTTGCAAATGATGAATTCTTTTCCCTCCAACAAATATAATAAAATATTCCTTAAAAGTTGGATCTAGAATTGGTTAATAATATTTTAATTATGCACCAATATCTAGACTAACTCAATATTTTGTTATAAATAGAAGGGTTTTTCCATTCACTCACTACCTTTTGTTGCCTAAAGATCACTCTGGATCTATACTTTTGGTCTGACTTTGATGCACCATCATTGTCATATTTTTCTTGTGAGCTCCCTTTGAGTTCCATTTTTGTCTAGGTTTTCTACACCATCAAGAGAGAGGAATTTTAGATATGAAGTGTTGAGGATTTACAAGAACCCATCCCATTGAGGGAGACTGGTAACATCTTTCTATGTTCCCTTCCTAGGTGTCAAAAAAAACAAAATTTATTTAAAATAATCTTGTCTTGTCTATTGGATGCATGGAGCAACTCTTGCTTTTATTTACTACTTAAATGTCTTTTAATGCATAGATTTAGATTTTGCAGCATTTATCTTGGGCAACTAATTGTAGATCTAAGGATATTAGCAACCATATTTGCTATTAGGAATGTTTTTTATGGATGGCTAAAGTGAGCATTTTTCGTACGCTTGCGATTAAGATTCATACTAACATCGAGAATGTGCATATTGGTGCATCTTGTTCTCCCGATGAGATAAAGATCTATATTTAACTCTTTCAGGAATTCTGCGATGTCTATGGGTAGTCATATGAAGAAATTCCTGGAATTGACCCGAGTATCGTTGTGCACGAAATTCCCACATATCTGGATTTGAAGCCCGTTCTCCAAAGACTTCGTCCTGTGCACCCGAGAAAGACTGTCGCTATAAAGGGTGAAGTTGAAAAACTTCTCAAAGATGGTTTTATTTACCCCATACCATTAATAGATTAGGTCTTGAATATTTTTCTAGTCAATAAGAAGAAAGGGACCGTTCGAGTTTACGTTGATTACCGTGATATCAATTGAGATCGTCCTAGGGAAAATTACCCCACCCCGTTTATCAATCAGATCATTGATGAATGTGCCAGGAGTGGGATTTTTTCCATTATGGAAGATTTCTCTAGCTACAACCAGATTAACAACGCTCCAATTGATCAACACAAAACCGCTTTTATCTGTCTATAAGAAGCCCCCTTTCGGCCTAAAGAATGCCGAAGCCACCTTGAAACAAGCTATGTCTTATGCGTTCCATGACATCGAGCACATAGTTTAGCCATATCTCGATGACCTTCCTTCTCATTCCACGAAACGTTGAGATCACCCAGAACACCTTAGAGCAATCTTCCTACGTTGTCAACACTATAATATCAGGTTGAATCCTCATAAGTGTATCTTCTGCATCGAATGCGGTCGGCTCTTGGGTTTTGTGGTGTCCAAAGAAGGCATCTTCATTGATCCTATGAATGTCGAGGGAATTGTCAATTTGCCTCCTCCCTATTTTGTTCATCAACTACAAAGTTTGCAGGGGAAAGCTAATTTTCTCCATTGTTTCGTACTGAATTATGCTGAGCTTACCAAAGTATTTACGCGCTTATTGAAAAATGGTATCCCATTCTTATGGGATGAAATTGCTCAGAGCTCTTTCGATGCATTGAAACGAGCGCTCATTATGGCTCCACTGCTGCATCCTCCTAATTATCACTGTGATTACTGCCTGTATTTGGCCGCCGCCGACAACACTATTGGTATGGTGTTGGTTCAGGACGATGACGATGGTCAAGAACATGTAATGTACTACTTGAGCTGCAATCTCTTTGATACTGAGACCCATTATGCTCATGTAGAGAAACTCACACTAGATGTTGTCCATTTAGTTCAACGTTTCAGTCACTACATTCTCTTGCAAAAAACCTTAATGATTCCAATTGCAACCCCATGACTTACATTCTCACACATCAGTTGCTTGGGGGAAAGTACTCAAAATGGATCGTTATCCTTCAAGAGTTCGACTTATAATTCACTACTGCTAAGTTGAATAAATCCCTAGTCTTTGCTGAGTTGATCTGTGATCTTCCCACCATGGATAATCCTGCTTCTCTCGATGAGTCCATCCTCGATGAGACTCTCTTTCTCATTAGTACTCTTCATCCATGGCATGGAGAAATTATCGTATATCTCTAGACCCAAAATTTTTGGCCAGAGCTATTACACTTTGAGCAAAGATGGATTCACTACCAGTCCCAACCTTATCATATCGTTGGATACACCCTCTATCGCACTGGTATTGACTCTATTCTCCGCCGCTGTTTAACTCTCAAGGAAGCTGAGAAAGCTCTCAATGACTACCACTCCGGGGCTTGTGGTGGTCACATGTATGGTTACGCTACCGCTCAAAAGATCCTTTATGCAGGTTATTTCTGGCTATCTATTTCTAAAGACTGCATTATCGCAGTATGAAAATGCCATGATTGCTAGATCTTCTCTCGGAAAGATCGCCACCCTCACCATTGCACCCAGTTGTGACCATCAGACATTTTGCGAAATGGGCATAGATTTTATGACCTGTAACCCTCGCTCGGCCGGGGGCATGGATATATCATTATTGTCATTGACTATTTCACTAAATGGGTCGAGGCGATGCCTACATACGATAATGAAGGTCTAACTGTGACGGAATTCTTGTTCAATCATGTCATAGATTAGTTTGGTGTCCCGAAAGCAATTGTCACTAATCATGGCACTCATTTTCGTAACCATATGATGAAAAATCACTTTGCTCAGTTGGGGTTACATCACGATAACTCCACTCCTTACTATCCACATGCCAATGGACAGGTTGAGGCTATCAACAAATTCTTGGTGACTAAGCTTCAATGCACCATTGGGAAGCACAAACGAGATTGGCACCTCATGATTTTCTTAGCTTTGTGGGCATACCAAACCTTTTCTAAGACTGCCACTAGCTTCACACCATTCCAATTGGTGTACGGTCTAGAGGCCACAATCCCAATCAAGTGTGAGATTCCTTCCCTGAATTTAGCTATCAAACTGCTTCCTAGTACTTCGTCTAAAGAGGAACATCTATTGTACCTCGAGCGTCTCGAAGAGACTCAAAGGCTTGCTACTTTAGTTCTTGAAGTGAAAAAATTACTAGTTAAGGTTCAATATGACAAATATGTCACCCCCCAAATTTTCTATGAAGCCGACTTGGTCCTGCTTTATGACCAAACCCATGATAAGTTAGGAGTAGGAAAGATAGAGCCTATGTGGCATGGGACCTATATCATTCAAAGTGTATTGGAGCGAGGAGCCTATGAGATAGCTAATTATGAACACAATCCTTTGGCTGAGCCTCAAAATGGGCTCTATTTGAAAAAATATTACGCTTAATCATAAGTGTGATACTTTGTACATTAGTGTTTTATTCATTACTGTGCTTTGAGTTGATTTTTGGTGTGATTTTTTTCCTTGCAGACATGTTTCCTCTGCTCACCTTATGTTCCACTTGGTTTGCAGAGGTCTTCGAATCATTATGTTGGTTTTGCTGATGGTGCTTACCGTAGCTCACGAAACCTGTCTTCCGCTGCATGGGCACTCTTTGCTCCTGATGGCGAGTTGAATAATTTACAAGGTATTTGTTTGGGTCAAAAAACTAACAATATTTCTGAGTATAGTGTTGTGATCGAACTATTATTGGATTCCATTTATCTTGGGATTAGAGATTTGGTTGTTAAGTTAGACTCGCAACTTGTTGTGTTACAATTGAATGGGAATTATTTTGTGCACAATCCTCAAATTTTGCGTATGTATTTGCGTGTTAGATTATTGGAAATACATTTTGATTTCATAACATATCAACATATTCCAAGATGTTTAAATACATTAACATATACATTAGCAAACCATGTATTAGATAGACATTTGCGCAATAAGTAAAATCAATACATCATCATGATACACAAGTAGCGTAGAAACATGCATATGTGTGTATATATATCGGTGTCTAAGTGTGTTAAATCCAAAAGCTCAAAAAATATGTGTTCTGTTACAAAAATGACTCTCTGAGCCTACATGTACAAAATGTGAAAATAGGTCTACTATCCACCCACATGGTGCTCATGGTAGTAGGTGATTGCTCGAATTACTCGCCAGAGTAATCGACGTAGTCTACCCGAAACTCTAATTCTATGTCTCTGAAGGCATAGTGGAATCTCATCGAATGTAGCATACTCTGGAATGTCTCTTGTGAGGCTAACCAGGTTCCTCTCTAGCTTAGTTAGTGTATCTTCTCCCTCCTCATAAGGAGCATCCTCTATTGGATGGGCTACACTATGTGCAATTGGTGACATGCCTGGAGGTCTCTAAGGAACCATATCCGTAAACACATCATAAGCTTACATTTCATAATACATAACAAAAACATTTAAAAAGTAAAAATGTTTAAAAAATAATTTTTACCTACATCGGTCCACTGTGTGCCTGGTGGAATCGGAAGATTTGGATCTCCTCTAAAGTCTATATTGACATATGCGTAGTCCTCAAATACGATAATTTGACGCCGCAGCCAACTGAAAAAGGTTGTGGGGAAATGCATCTGTTGGCCCCTACCCTATCAGGGCATGATGTCGTACCATCTCATCAGCCTCGAATCCCTCGGGGCTAGATCATGGATCTCTAGCCACTAGTACTGGAATAGGGGTACTCTCTCTAGAAATAAGGTCACCAAGATTGACCCATACCTAAATTGTTTCAGTCTCCCTATCTTGCACTTGGTTAACTGGATCTTCATAATAGTCAGTAGCCCCTCACACCAGTTGAACATCGTTGGGGCCAAGCGGTCCACCGCGTATTGGAACTGAGATTTTGTTGCCTCATGCAACGCTTGGGCTCCTGCCACTCTCATGATGCAATGTAGTATAGTGCGCATGGGAAGCACTTTGATGGAAGAAATGTCTACCTTCCCACTCTCTATTTTCTGTTCCTTTGGACAGTATCTCTGGATGAGCATGATAGTACTCTCACCCCCTGTGCGAGCTCCGGAGATTTGGATCCTCTTCCCTCTCCTGGACAGTCCAATGATGTAATAGATGTCCATCACATGTAACTCTAACTCTTGGTCCCAAATGGCAAACAACTGTCGGTCCATGTCCCATATACTAATCAATTATTGGAGTAAATCTAGTTGAGATATTAGACCAAATGTTTGGAATAATTTCAACAATTTGCAATTGCTCAAATAATTGACACAATTTTGGTCATGCAAAGCTTGGCGTTCTCTCTCGTGCCTGTTAACGATTCTCATAATTGACCGGTAATCAAGTGGTTTCTACCATGTTCGACCCCAACACATTTATTCACATGGCTAGGTTTGTACATTGGGTTGATTGAGATTGCGGTGAAGACCCTGGATCACATACGATTTTTGATCCAGGTTGCGAGGAGTTATTGAGTATTCATGATTGTATACATGATCCTATCTATACGAATGGCTGCGTCCATACCGCAGATCCTTTTCTATGATCTCTTTTAGACAAATGTTTGCGACCATACAGTGGGTTCATGTGTCATTTGATGCCTACTACAACATTATGTGGTTAGGAATATTCATACCAGAGATGTCATATATTGTAATATGTTTGATTTGGTAATTTTTCCGAAGGTGGTTTGTGTTCATGTCTTGGTTCATAAATAATTTCAGCCATCACTCCATGTTTTTCCTTCATGATTTAGGGGGAATCTGTTACACAATAATTTGTCACCATGCTCATTTTCCCGTCCCTAATCCTAAAATTCCTTGCGACAGATTCTGTGAAATGTTTCCATCATCAAGAAATATGATAACATATCCCCTTGAAGATCCAAATAAGTCTACCTTGAAAGATTACCGAAGAAACTTGGTCAAATTCCTAGTTTCCTGGGTCAGTGCTCTTCTTGGTGCCATGATCGCATTGATGTCCTTTTCACATTTCTGTCCCAACGTTGTCAGCACCCTAGTTTCTTGGAAAACCACACTGATCCCCTTTCTGGCAGTGCTTCCTCAAATGGAGGATAAGCTTCAACCTCTAGAAGCTCAAGGGCAGCGAGTTGGTTGTTGAACCATGATGATAAGGTCGAGCTCTCTCATTTTAGAGCCTTGATCTCATCCATTGGGGATCATCCCTTAGAAAGTGGACCTTCCTCCTCCTTTCACAGGCTCCCGACCTCTTCTCGCTTCCTATAAATTCACATCCCTCATTCCCCCAAGTTTAGAGCTTAGTTGATCATTGTCATACTTGTCTGAACTCTCATCCCTTTGCATGCTAGCAACATGATAAAGCCTAAGTGCTCAGGAGAAGGAATGATTTTTGAGCTTCGATGAAGGACTCATATTTTCACCTAAGGACGCCTCCAACATCAGGTCCTAGTTGTAATCTCTCCTTTTGTAATTTATCAATAATAACATCTGATGTTTACTTTCTATATTTTTCTACATGTTTATGAAAATATTCTAGTACTCCTTGATCCGCTAGATAGCTAGTGTTTACGTTTATTATGTACTGTATCACAATTGTTTTTGTCTCTTGATCATCCGTAGGTATTCGCGCACCATTAGTAGCAGGAAGCAGGCTTACAAGGATCGTGGATCGAGGTCACCATCAACGGATTGAAGCGTAGCGATTGGGAAAAGGTATTTATGTCTCTTTCCTCATTGCATTGTAAACATTAGTTAAGAAAGATTTGTGTTAGAAATAATCTTGTGTTGCTAGACCCACTCTAGGGCTAGAGAGATCGCCTCTGTCTGCAAAGGGGATTTATCTTAACAACAAAGAGAATGAAGAGTTTCCTTAGCCCTAAAAAGAAAAAAAACGAAAAAAACAAAGTAGCATCTTGGAAATTGATTTGAATGTCCATGCATCCAATTATGAACCATTTCAGTTTCCACATCTCAACAAGCAAGGCCATCCTCGTTCCAACAACACATCCTATGTTGACTCGGGTAAGTTCCATAAATTGATGAGGT
This sequence comes from Pinus albicaulis, assembly GCA_034641835.2. Classification (NCBI taxonomy): domain Eukaryota; kingdom Viridiplantae; phylum Streptophyta; class Pinopsida; order Pinales; family Pinaceae; genus Pinus; species Pinus albicaulis. The sequence goes on from CM076577.1 coordinate 604,688,125, forward strand.
CAACATGTTTAGATTCTTAATTCGTGTAGTCAATTTTACGATGTTTGTATTACTTTACATGCCATTAATTTCTTTGATGAAAATTTCATTGTTATCTTACAACTGCAAGAGATTCTCCTATGGACCATCCTCCACTGAAGCATGCTTTGTTGCTCAACAACTACCCAATCGTTTATATGTTAGATTTGTTGCCATATCTTCCCTCTTAATTGTCTCTTAAACATGTGTATTGGATGTTATACGTTTTATTACTGTAGTGTCTAAATGCTTGCAGGGGTGCGACATCCTTGACATTTGACATGCCTTGAAGGTGTTGAAACAAATTTATCTTAAGGTCTTAAATTTCACAAGATCCTAGCATGTTAGTCCCTTTACATGTTATTAGATCAGTTCATCTAGTCCCTTCATCGTGTTTGTATTACTTTACATGCATGCATTTTTCCTAGTATAATATTCACATTCATATATTGAAAATTTTTTACGTGTAACAAGAATTGGTTATGTTGTGCAGGTCATTTTCTTGACAGACAAACAATAGGCGAAAGAGAATGATTTGGAGCCAAATTGTGCAAAAACATTCATGTATTTGATTCCCAGTTCGAGAGCTCGACATGCAATACACATAATGTTGTCAATGGGGATAGACTTTGTTTAGAAAATTGTAGCATGCCAAGTTTGTAATGCTATATGGTTTCTTTCCCAGATAATATGGATCTTAAAACTTTGTACTTTTTTATGGATATTATGGATCTTAAAATACTATATGGTTTCCATCAGAAAACATGTATTTTTATAATTTACTTCATCATCTGGCAAAGGATCCTATGTTGTAATTTCAATGCACTCCAACATAATCTGTGAAAGGATGGAATTAATTTGTGCAGTGTTGGCAGAATAGTCAATATGAATTTGTCATACACAATGCCTGAGAGCGCTGTCATTTCTGATATAAAAAGTGTACTTGTAATGGGTATGTGTGCAACCACACTTTCACAAGAATATTTCTTGGTTATACCAGTAAACAGGTATTAAGTCTACTAACAAAGAAGATCTCCAGATTTTTTCAAATGTTTAATTAATTCGTTTGCTATAATTTCTTCAGTGGATCCAATATAGTTTCCACAACGTTGGAATTTCTCTCTGCAATAATGGCTATAAATATGTAATCCCATGTTGACAATCGTAGAGTGGAGAGTTGGATGGCCCGCATTCTTAGGGGCATAGAATCTTGCAACTATATTTTATATTGCAGGCTAGCTGTTGGTAATGTACTGTTTGTTAAATGTCAAGTGTATTTCTAAATGTGATTTAGTCGATGTACAGTTGCTCAGATCAGGAAGTAATTTGTGGATATAGTAGTGTTGATGAGGTCCTGTTGTCTTGTATTAAACACAATCGATAAATTTCAACTCAACATGTTACCACCGTACGGTATGGCATCCCCTCTCTACTTTCTGTGTTCATCATCCAAAAGGATCATTGGTAATACTCTATGCTTGAAGATGATCTTTAGAGTTTCCCAACATTATTTTGAGAATTTCTCAAAACACTCTCCTATACGATACAACCAAGGGTCACTACTTCTGTAGACTCCCTCGTGACATAAGTATCATAACATGTTGGAACTTATATGATATCATAAACCAAGCACACACCCAAATAACTAAAGCATAACACACAAAAAAATATAAACCCAAAAAAACCCAATATATAAAATAAATTTTACACCCATAACATCTCCATCCTTACCTTCCCAACTCAGATAAAAGGCTAAAGCTTTTTACCTTTCCCAAAATCAGATAAAAAGCCAAAGTTTTTAAAGCTTATTCCCCAAAAAACACCCAATGTAAAGAACCAATAAACCTAACAGTAAAAATGGTGGATGGTTTTACCTTTATCCTTACAGAATCTGTCATTTGGCTATTTTTTTTTTTTTTTAAATTCTGCATTCTATTAGCATTATCCATGCTAACATGATAGTTTCATTTAGTTCTAGATTAGACTCTAAAGTATAATGAATCAAGACGTTAAGCAAGAGTGCAACTGTAAAAATTTACAACCACTAGAATTTTCCACATTTTGTGATTTGATTATAGCCATTGATTCTTGCCATATGAATGGCCAGTAATAATGTTTACATTTATGTACAGATATTTAAATGAAGGAATTTAAAAGAACATGGTTTTATTGTTTCACCTTTTAAGATGTGATTTCATGTTTGCTCTTTCCAAATTTTGTGTTGTGATCCTCCTTCCACTCCACTGTCATTACGTGTGGTAAGAGGTTTAGTCATGTACTGATATTAGAGTCAAGCTTGTGTGATTCGAAATCCAGAATCTCATTTTTGCATGAAATAAAAGAGGAGACACAAACATAGGGACAATATGAAACAGTAACTTTGCAGTACATTTCCAAAAACAAGAAAAATTTCCTAGTGTACATCTTAATTACAAAGGCGAGTATAGGATCAGCATATTTTAAAGAACCATCAAGTGGACCTTATAAACCCTTAAAAACAGTTCTGCAATGAAAAATCATTTTTTTCTGTTCATGTTGGAAGGTCAGGTGGATAAAGTATTAAGTTGTCCACGATGGTTCTATTCTGGTAGTGGTTTGCCCCAACTGAGTGGCAGCAATATAAAAGGCATGAATCTGGGTGCAAATTCCAAGTGATATTCTCTGAGGTGCACCTTCCAGTAGAACTCCAAATCAAATTTCTTTCTCACACACTTTTCCTTTAAATAGGTCATGACCAAGGGTGGACATCCGCTCTCAATGGAATAGGTCATGAACAAGCCTAACTCTCATGACTTATGACTCGAGGGGGCCTAACAATAGCGGATCCACTCCCAATGGGGCAGTAGAGCTATTTAATTTTTCAAGTAGGTATAGCATTAATGTTATGTTTTGGCTAGATATTTAAATGTTGATTTATGTTGGAAGGTTTTAATTGTACAAATGATCAGATAGATACTTATGTGTTCTACTGTATTATGTGAAAATTTGAGTAATCACAACCACCTTTCCTGTTTGAGGGTTTAGCATGGGCAAGTGCAGATGCTATTATTCTAAGAATGTATTGACTACCAGTCATTGCCACTAATTTCATGGTGGTGGTTTTATTTTGTTTTAGTGGCTTCTTACACTTAAAAATTATTTTGAGGAAGTTATTTATGAAAATATAACATCAGCTCCATAATATTCAATGGTATTATATGGAATTTGAAGCCATTTTGATTAAGTATTCAAACATATATATTTTTAATCCTTGAATAATGGTGTGGATAGGCATGCTATGAGAACACTAAAATGCTCCTTGTATGATCTTATGAACAAATATTTCTATAATTGAAAAAGTCCTTACAATCAAAGCATGGGAAGTCTCTAAATAATAAGAATCCCGCCAAGGCTGTAAGCTAAGATAATGAACATGAGTCAAGCAATAAACTTCCTCCAATGTCATGACACATGTTATCTTCAAGAGGGAGTTACTCTCTCAAGGATGACAAGACTGATGACCATATACGTTCTCGAGTGAAGAAGAACATGCTTCAAAGGGGCTTCCATTCGGTGACCTTGGCATTCTTCACTTTTGTTTGTTTTACACCTTACCTTGCAATCATTCAAGAAATTTCATAAGGAAGCAACGACTTTACTGATTCACTTTAAGTTCTAAAATTGTTGAAAAATATTTACACCATTATTAAGATCCAAATGGCGATATTTTTCTCATTGAATCACTTACTGTCATACACAAACTGATATGGATGAGGTCATGAACATGTTTTACAAGTATGTTCATTTCATAACAAAAGTAAAAATCAGTGTTTTTCTACATTTCAGCCTGCTTATGACAGATCCCATTTATAAGGTCTATAATTTTCTGACAAGCAACAGGGAGTGGCTGTAACTTTTAATCTCTCCAATAATTTCTTCAATTATGTTCCATATCATTTTCTTAGAAAGTTACAAAGGAGTAAGATTCAAAGTTCCTCACTCAAAATTCAAATCATAAAAATCTTCCCAACCTAAATTTTGTGACAAGCAACAAAGAGTGGTTGTAACTTGTAAGCTCTCAAATAAATTCTTCAAGTTTGTTCCATATCATTTACTTACAAAGTTACAAAGGAGTAAGATTCAAAGTTCCTCATTCAGAATTCAAATCATTAAAATCTTCCCAAAAAGAGGTGAGAAAATTATATCATAAATCCAGAGTCACATGGTGAGAATTCCCCATTGAGTTTTCTTTGAAGCTTGTCCTATGCTATGTAACTATTTATTCGATAGTATGGCATCATGCTTGCTGCTTCCAATTATAATCAACTCTACACTGGAGCCACATGATGCACCCAACTTAAAGCTTGTAAGAGCTCACTTATAGGTTAGGTTCTTACTAGATTGAAATGGCCTAGCGTTTTATATTTGGACATTTTGACTCTATAGTCTAGAAAATATACACAGAGATTAAATTAGCAATTATTTTTAACTACTGTCCTAATCATTTCTTGTGGTTAACAGTCTTTAAACTAGTTAAATTATGTGCTTGCAAGATTTCATGAGTTTCCTTTGTGCATGGAAATTATTTTTGAAGATTGAGTTTATCTTTGGCCGTATTATGATACCATCATTAAGGTTCTATTTTGAAATAGATTCTTTCATCCCATCCTTACTTCCTTGGACAACCTGGTCATCTACTGCATGTATTTTGGCTAGACTAGTCCAACAGACACGAGTTCCATGTCAATGTCATGATTAATATGGGAAATCAACTTCAACTAGAAATGGAGTTTTAGGTTGAGGTGAGAGTGATGATGTAGAAGGATCCTTGGGCTCATGCGATCAACATCAAATATTTCTTCGAATACGCATTTCCTATGTTTCATTACTTGGCTTAGGAGCAAGAATAAATAGGTCACCATTGCTACAAAATTGACACATGTTACAGCAATAAAAATTTCACCACTTCTATAGAATTGCTAAAAGACAAATGCATAAGAGTTAATTGGGACAATCAAAAGGATATTGACCACAAGGTACCCTTAGGAATTCGTAGAGACAACTTAGGAGGAGGCGGGGAATTACAAAAAGTGTTTATCATGTGAACTGAACAATTGAGAGTAAATTATAAATCTAATGAATTAAAAAAGGAGAAGTGAGTTCCAACTATTTGCAACAGGAGAAGAGAAGGTGTAGCTTTAAATTTGTAGTAGAATAGGCTTAGCTTCAGCATAGTAGGATGAATTGTTAGGTCACCTTCTACCTTTTGATTCTCATGGCTTATTATGTGTACACATTATATAATTGGTTAAAAAATTCTTAGATAATGACATTCTTGCTATGTAATAATATGGCAGTCACAACAATCTCAAGTTTTCTCTAGGCATTCTTTAAAATTGGGACCACAATAATGTCAAGATCTTCAGTCATTTAGGTAGATATGTTGACCTTTATTGTTGGGTTCTTCAGTCATTTAGGTAGATATGTTGACCTTTATTGTTGGGTTGTATATTGTTCCATTCAGCTATAAAACTGAGCTATGAGATCAATCGTTGGAAATTTACCAGGATTTAGGTATTTCAAAGAAGAAGAATACCTCATTAAGAAAATAGAGAGCTTGAATTCGAATTTATATATACGCCTTTGTTGAGGTTATGTGGTTTTTATCTGTGATATGACTAGATGGGGCCACCATTATTCATGTGCCACAACTATTTAACTTATTGCGTGCTTTTGATGATTGATGACAAATGGAGACTGCCAACAAGCTTGATTTCAAGGGGTAGAAATTAGATATGCACCGTCATGTTTGCATTTACTCTTTAGTGATCTGGGTGTAGTGGTGGGTAGTTCAATTATGAGTTTTCAGAGAAATGTAGTATATTTGGCCTTACATGATAATACCCACTGGCTGGTATGGGATGGAATATTTAATGTTTGACACAAGAGAAAAACACATATTGATCAGTTTTGACTTATGGCACATAATTGGATGGTGAACCTTTTGTTCATTCTTCTCATGTCTTTCACTTTTTGACTTTTGAGATACTTTTCCTTAACCATTGGGATTGCTAGCCATGTAAAAAACTCAAAAAATTAATTTAACAAAAAAATTGAAAGCATCCCATGTATACAATTGCATGTATATATCATAATTGCCATTGAACCACCGTCATATACCCATGATTACCAGGTATCTGTAATGGGCTTGACCAAATGCATCATAAATATGTTTTATTCTTGACAGGTGAATACCATGTTAAATCACAAGATTTGACATGTAAATTCAGACATCTTGGTTGACCCACAAATTTCCTGGGTTGGAAAATTCCAATGTTGAGACCTTTTATTATATGATATATCAACAACAATTTTTAACATAAATTTGCATGTTGTTGACTTTTTTCTTTTCGGATTAATATCGGGTCAATTGTTGTCTCCTCAATTGTATTTGCAGTATAGGTTCATGTGTGTGCATTGTTTCTAAATAGATCTAACCACAAGACATAATTTCCTCAATGCATTAGAAAATTCAAATCACTAACATGGTAATCAAACACACAAAAAATATATATATTTAACCTTAAAATCAATTAATTATTTAGTCACAAACCATGAAAATGTTATATTTCTCCATATACATGGAATATATCACATTTGTCCATATACTTGTCACCCATACAAGATAACCCAATATTTGCAGGTTCGGGGAAAAAAATACATTAATGGGTTCTTCTTTAAAGAAAGAATCATGCCATTAGCGCCCCCACAAAAAATGAAAACAAACATGCATTCCCATAAAAACGACCTATCTTGCTGCTGCTCAATGACTTCTAGTGTAACAAATGATGATCCTATGTCATCATTCACAACTCCACACAATAGATGAGTGGACATTCTTTGTATATCAACATAGTAATTTATTTTAAAAGATTGGAATTCATAACTCTTAATCTTGGCTTCCTTGTAAAGGGGTTTGAGATTATCCTTTCGAACTTGATATGTGCCTTTCATCTGGTTGCAAATTAATTCTGAATTTTTGAATATGGTGATATCATTGACACCAATATTTTTTTCCTCTTTCAGGGCTTCGACAAGGGAAATGTAATATGCATTGTTATTTGTAGTCTTGCCTTGCACTTCTTTCTTCCTATGCAACACTTGTTTTGTTGCACTATTGCAAAGCACAAATTGAACGATAGCTCGTCCCATATTAGGAAAACATTAGACCTCAATGCACATGAGCCACTTTTGCACCATTTTTAACTTACAATACTTGGAAAACAAATAACAATAACATGATATCAGAATTAGGCATTTAAATTTTAACATTAAATTCAATACACCCAATGTACCTTTTAGATTCAATCATTAGGGGAATTTGAGGTCTAAAATGGGCCTCCTATGGAAATTATAAAATATTAGTGGAAATAATAAAATAATATTAGATTACATCATCAAATTTTAGAGGGAAAAAAGAAAACACTTTTTTTTCAACTCGTATTTTCAACTTATCTCCCTATAGGTGTTGTGTTAAATTATAGACTTATAATTTTCCAACATAAATTATCAACCCAGGGCAGGTAAGCTTGTGAGATGTTGTGCAAAGTATATGCAGGCTTAATACTTCAAGTGCTTCCTAATCAAATCAATCATGCAAACACTAACTAATGTCTCTTTTATGCATCAACACTTGGCAGCAAAGGCTACAGAGTGGATTCAAACATCCCTTTACATCTCTTAGTATTGTTGATGTTGATCAGAAAAGATAAAAGATAAAACTCATAACCATAAAAGAATCAATCTAACATTTCAAAATTGAAATCTGATTAAATGAATTTAACAAATAAACACAGAAACTTAATCATTTAATCATTTAACATTTGCTGCTAAAACTTCAAAATAGAACATTAGCTGTGCAAATGAATTATTACTGCATAAAAATAATTAAAACACACACACAAAAACTATTGGAGTTGTGATCGAAGGGGGCCCTCCCTTACTCACAACGCCTTCAATATTAAAAGGGTTTTCTCAATAGAATGGACAGAACATAGACTATTGTATTAATCTAGAAAATATTACAGTCAAGTACAAATCTGATATGTCTGATCATAAAAACAACCCAACCCCTTACAATATGAAACATAATGAAATTTATACAAGTTTGAAGGCCCATAATTTGTATGAATAAGGAAAAACTACTATACTAAACTATTAGCTATCAATACTAGAACATAATAATTTCGTTACATGGCTGGAGCTTTCCCTCATACGGCCGACAAGAAGATGTTTGCAGATCTGGGTGGTTTCGATGGTGAATCTAAAACAACCAATAGGACAACGTCCATGTAGGTGGATTCCCCCACAAAAACCATGTTCTCATTTGTTTTGGAATTAAGTGGAACATAGCTAATGACCAATTCTGTTGCAGGAAATATGGGTGGTTATAGGAAATGCACACCTACAGGAATTTGTGGAGCATCTGCAGGAAACACAATCGCGAGCTTTCTTCGGGAAATTACAGAACTGCTTTGAATCAAGACAAATCTGCATAAGACTTCTAGATCAGTTGCCTTAATAATTCCATAAGGAAACAATTATCTTAAGCAATACTTAAGAACAAGGTAAAATAACACTTTTTATGTTAATTTGCATACCTTAAGCACATATCACCCTTTTGGCCAAAACTTAGATAATATAACCGAAATAAGTGTAATTAGGGGTCAACGAGAGTTCAAAATGGGAGAAGCAAGGTCTTAGAAGGTTTTCAAAATTGGGAAAAATTGGGACTCAACATACCCTCCACACCTAGCTTCCTGCATGTCCCTTATGCAAGAAAAAATGTTCCACCCTTAGAAGAAAAATTGGTCCTTGCCCTGAGCTACTGCTACTATGGCGAAATGGTCTAATTGGGCCCTACTGAACTATGCTTGAACCCGACTATTGTATGTTTCATTCTTCTTCTTCAGATGATCAATCTAGGCCTACTTCTTCTTCATAATTCGGGTCGCCTTCTAATGCCATTCATCATGCTCTTTTTGCATGCATAATATGTTTTCTCTCTTGGTTTCATTCTCCTTTCGCAAAGCCCGATCTGAAACGGTAAGTTCAGTGATGATCTCCTCCAATTCTTGCCGAGACTGATTTTTTTGGGGAGTTCCCTCCCCCTCATGTTGTCCCTGGGAGGACTAGGGAAAACTAGGCTCCTCCCACCCTTGCTGGTCTTCTGCTGTCTTATTCTCACTTTCCTGCAATGGTGGATCTTGGAGGGACATTGCTTCTTCGTTGATGAATTATGATGTCTCCACCTTCCCTTTTCCTTTGGACAGGTCGTGGGGTTTTTCTTTCTTCTTATCAATTTTTCTTGGTGTTACCCCTCCTTCTACAATTTCGTTTGTTGCCAACTTTGCAGCCTGATTCCTTGTAAATCTCTTAGCGGGGGTGGAAGTGCCCTTCAGTTTGGGATTTTCCCTGTGGTTTCCCTAGTCACCACCACCTCTTCATATTTTTTTGTCTTCCTCTATTAGTGGACCACGAGTTCATGGCTTCTTCCTCAGTTTTCCTACTGATTTTTCCTCCTTGTCTTTTGAAGGACCAAAGTCCTTTTCATCCTCCATGAAATATTTTTTTGATAGGAAATATTCCCATATTTTCTTGTTCTTCTGCAAAACATCTGTTAGGATTATTTTTATCAACCCATGGTGATAGAGGGCCTCCTCTAAATGGGCTTTCCTTTCATTAGTGACCATGGACATTTTCATCAGGGACATTCTCAAATAGTAAGGAAAACTCAAAGGCCTGTCTCTAAAGTGGCCGAGAAGGTGAATATGGAATAAAAAGGCAAGCCGAAAAATGAGCTTCACATGTTATATATTTATGCAAGAAAAACAATAGGTGTCGATACTTACTTCGCAAGAATTCCTGTGGGATCCTTTTACTCCAATCAGGGTTTGCATGTTCTTTCCGGAAAAAGAATGCACATATTCCCTTGTTGAACCATTGATTCTTGAACCAACACTCCCTGTCTTGTGGGATGCCACATGCTCGAGCCACCAGATCCTCTGTTAATCAAAATTGGGCATTCCCAACTTGTGCTTTGTCACCATTTAAATTCAAAGTGAAGGACTTTGTAACCTCTGAATTATGCCCACTTAATTTCTGAAATAATGGTAGCCACCCTACTTTTTCCAGTCTCTACATACTGCGAGGGTCAGCTTCTAACAACACGGAGCCTTGCGGTTCAAATCGAACAGGGGAACACAATCGAAAAATAGCTAGAGATGAGAGAGACAAAGTTAATTCAGCTCATAGAGACGCCTCCAAGACTTTGCAGAAAACTCTATAGTGGGAGTTTAAATTGGAAATATTGAAGAATATGGCATTTTCAAAGTTGCAGGCCGTGATCATGATTATCATCATGATCTGACCTGCAGAATTGATATCGGAAATATAACCAAAGGATGTGTTAGAGTTATGATGGTCAGGCATGGAACTCAGTTTATGACATAATGGCTCATAGTCGCGTTTTTTCGCAAGGGTTACCATGACTTACATTCATGCAGATTTTAAAAATTAAAGCATCATTACCTTTCACCTTAAGCATCCTGTCACCAACCGTACCTTATCGATCTTACCTCCCAACGGTCCAGTCCTTGGATGACGATTTCCTTTGCCTTGAAATGATAACCCACTTTTAAATTACATCAGATGCATAATTATATAGTTCATTATCTCGACCAATAATAAAAATGTCAGTACTTTATCAAATTAATTTAAGCTAATGTTATGTTTACAATTTCTATTCTTCAGGAAACCAGTGGCATTGCTGCAGGAAATGGAACCAGAACTGCTGAACATTCTGCAAGAAAAACCTTTTCTTCCTCTTTGTGTACAATTCATTTCACATGAATGAAGGTGTTGATGTCGAATGTGCAATGATCTCATTGGATTACCAGCCATTGAGGTGAATTGTTAACCAATGCGAGGCCCATCACCATTAATGAGAGTGAGGACCAAGGTACCTTGATGCATCCTATCACGTGTGAATTTATTAGCTGCTGTCGAATCCCCTGTAGGATCCAACAGTCAATGAGCCTTAATGATTCCCCATTTCTGCTGGCGAGATAGCCTGTCATTAGGGCATACAAGCTTCAAGGCATCACAAGGCTCTGATCTTGCACCCAGATAATTTTATGATGTCGATGGGCCAATATTGTTGGAAGGAGGGCCTTAAGGAATCCCACATCAGTCTAACATGAGAAATCCAAAAATTAACTAAAAAACACAATTTATTGAGAGGATCAAAAAGTATCTACTGACCTGTGTTTTTAACGAGCCCAAGGCAGTCCATGCTCGCTAGATTTCAATTTTAGAGAGTCTGAAATACTAAAAAAGAATACTCCAAGGGGGCTCCTTTTCCATAACTAGTCCACTGGGCCTAGAAAAGGGAATAAACATGCACCCAATAGAAATTCCTCTCATGGTTTACTGAGCACGAGGAGGAACAAAGTGATCTCAATGTGCTAGCAGAAAATCAAGAAGAGGTAGTGAGAGGAATGACTCCCTCTCCCACCATTTCCAACTCCTTTTTCTTCACATTTTCTTCCACAAATTCCTCCTTAGATTGGGGTTTTTTATATATGTTGAGCCTGTGCCCATTCAGCAAGAAGGTAACATTCCCATCATCAATAGTTTTAACTCGAACAGATCCATTATAAAAAACTTTGTAAATTTCATAGGGACCCAACCAATGTGTGTTAAATTTCCCTTTAAATTTATTAGATTTTGAATCATACAACAATGCCCAGTATCCCTCTTTGAACTATTTCTTTTTAATGTATCTGTCGTGCCATTTAACCCATTGTTGTTGTATCAGATCAGTATGATGAAAGGCATCCTGCCTAATCTCATCCAACTCATTGAGCTACAAGATTCTCTATTGTTGTGCCTCATGAAGGTTTATACCCAAATCTACTGCCATATTGAAAATTCTAATCTAAAATTCAATAGGCAGAAAAACTTGTTTCCCATACACTAATTCATATGGGGAGAAGCAAGTGGTATTTCTCCATGTGATCCTATAAGCCCACAATGCCTCAGGAAGTCGATCAGACTAATCCTTCTTATGTAATTGTACTGTCTTTGTAAGGATTGTCTCCAACACCTTATTTTTTGATTCCACCTGCCCATTGGCCTGTGAATGGTAAGGGCTGGACTTACGATGAGTAATCTGATATTTATGTACAAATCACTGCACAATATTTGACACAAAATGGGTACCCTGATCAGTGACTATCTCCCTTGGTACCCAAGATCTTACAAAAATATCAGAAAAAAATAAAATCTACCATTGTTTTCTTCATTGCTCTAGGTAGTGCTCTTGCTTCCACCCACTTTGTAACATAATCAATGCAAACTAAAATATACTTCTTACCTTTGGACATAGGATTGATTTGATCTACAAAATCAAGAGCCCACCTCTCGAATAGTTCTATAAGAACTTGTGGCTGAAAAGGCATTTCATCTGATTAAATAGGTCGCTCTATTCTCTGACAACTATCACATTTCCGGACATACTCCTTTGCATCTTTGAAAATACTTGGACAATAGTAACCCGAGAAGATGATATTGTAGGCTGTCCACTTATCTATAAAGTGTCCTCCACAAGGTTCATCGTGACAATCTCTCAAGGTATCATAGATCTCATCCTCTCTCACACACATGTGAATAATCAAATCAGGTCTAGTGAAAAATAGGTCTCCCCTAATCCAAGAGTAATCATCACTTTTCCTAATAATTCTCTTTTTCTGATTAGATGAAAAGTAGAGTGGAAAATTTCCTGTAGCAAGTTAGTTTTCCATGTCTGCAAACCAAGGTGTTTTGACAGAAATGGCAAAAAAATTCTCATCAGGAAAGCTATCATTAACAGGAACATCCTCACTTGTGTGGTTGAACCTAGATAGGAAGTCAACTACCTGATTTTATTTCCCTGACCTTTCCAATAATGTGATGTCAAATTCCCACAGCAGCAAAAGCCACCTAGTGCTCCTGCCATTAGTGACTGGTTTGTCCATGAGATAATGAATAACAGAATGATCAGTGTGTACAAAAAAATCATAGCCAGCGATGTAGTGTCTAAAATTGTTAATAGCATAAATCACAACAAGGAATTCGTTTTCATTTATCGTGTAATTCAGTTTTGCAGGAGTTAAATTTTTACTGACAAATAAATGGCATGGGTTACAGGATCTTCCTTTTGACCCAATATTGCTCCTATGGATGAATCATAGGCATCAATGGAAATGTGAAAGGGTAATTTCCAATCTGGGCCTCTCAAGACAGGTGCTGAAGAAATCTTTTCCTTGAGTGTATCAAATGGAGCTTGACACTCATCATTCCAATGAACTTCAGATTCTTTAGTCAACAATTTAAACAATGGAGAGGCTACCTTTGTAAAATTTTCAACAAACCTTATGTATATTTTGCATGTCCAAGAAAACTTTGAACTCCTTTTTGATTGGTTGGTGGGGGAAGCTTTACAATAACTTCAATCTTTGTCAGATCAACTTTAATTCCTGCAGTGGAAACATGATGACCCACAACAATACCCTCAGTGATAATCATAAAACATTTTTCATTACTTAATGAAAGATTAGTTTCTCTAGATCTCTGCAAATTTTTTTTAAGATTATGTAAAGCTTCTTCAAAATTATCACCCATTACTGTAAAGTCATCCATATAGACCTCTATGCAATCATGCAAAAGGTCAGAGAAAATACCAAGGACCGCCCGTTGAAATGTGGCTGGTGCATTGCATAGACCAAATGGTAGTACTTTATATGCATAGGTACCCATGGGACATGTGAATGTTGTCTTCTCCTAGTCCTCTAGAGCTATCCTAATTTTATTTTACCCACTGAACCCATCTAGAAGGAAAAATACTTCTTCTCTATTAGAGTGTCCAACAATTGGTCTATAAAATGCAAGGTAAAGTGATATTTAATGTGGCGTTGTTTAATTCCCTGTAGTCTACACAAAATCACTATTTACCATTATTTTTAGGGACAATAAAAAATGGAGATACCCACTAGCTATCTGAGATAAGATAAATGAACCCTACATTTAAAAATTTATGCAATTCATCTTTCACAATTTCTCTTAAAGTGGGGTTCATCATCCTTTGTGCCTATCTCACAGGCCTAGAATTTTATTATATATAGATATGATGAATGCGTGTATCTGGGTGAATACCCCTTATTTCTGTATGTTCCCAAGAAAATGTGTCTGAAATTTTTTTCAATGCTTGAATTAATTGTTTTTCTTGTTCAGGAGTTAAGGAAAAATTGATGTTTAAAGTTTTTCCAGGAAAAATTTCAACTACCTTACCCCCCCATTGAGTCATTGAATAAAGGGAATGAAGATAAAAGGGCTAAATGTAGTTCAACTATTGTACTATGTTCATAAAAATCCTACAGATTAGTAATGATATATAAATTATGACTAGAATCCCCTTCTAAATGTTGCAGAAAATCAAGATTAGAAATACAACAATTTATCAAATTTTCTTCTGAGTTTTCCTTAAGGTTCATGGCTTGGGATATTGTTAACACTGGCTGGGTACATTATGAATCACGCTCCTCTTCTTCAACGCAATGAGTATTTTCTGATCTTAGGAGGGGTTTAGCAGGGGGATACAAATTGATATGCTTTGTTTCAGCTCCATGAGTGATGGTCATGTTTCTATACCTACACCCTATGTAAGCATCTGTCGTGGCTAACCAAGGCCTCCCCAAAATCAAAGGATTCCCTCCCAAGTTATTTTTAGGTTGAAGAACATAAAAGTCTGTAGGGTATTCCCAAGAATCCAATGAGATGCCAATGCCTTCTAACACCCCCTCTAGCTTTACCTTAGACCTATCTGCTAATTCTAACATGGTAGGAGTAGGAAGTAAGTCAAAGGATCCTATATGAGATAAAGCCTCCATGGTCATCACATTGATGGCTGCACCTAAATCAATTAAAGTGTTCTTTATGGGATAACCATTGATAAAGGTGGTAACAACAAGAATTCCAGGGTCTGCATATTTTTTCAGTAACAGATCCAATGGACATTAGACTTGCAAGCTTTCCACCTACTTGAATTGTAGAGGGTTCTTTCTTTTGTCTGCTCGGTTTCTTGGTACATAGCTCCCTCACTGTTTTGTCATAGATAGGGATATCCTTAAGTTCTTGCAGCAATGATATCTTGATGCACACATTTCTCAGTTTAGACACAAGATCAAAATCGGGTTGTTTTATTTTCATTTCCAACCTCTCTGGAAAAGGAGGCTGGACAGTATGGGATGAGGAAGGTTCTTGTGATCTTGAAGTGATTTGTTCTCTTGGTTCAAGTGTGTTTTCAACTTCAGGTATTTCTAGATTGTCTTCCTCTACAATCTCTTCAATCCTTTCGAGCTGGGTCACCACTTTTCCCAATTTGAGTTTGATTTCCTGTAGCGACACAGGAAATTCCTGCAGCACAGGAACACAAATTTCTTGCAGAGGCTGTGGTGTAATACAGTAAGTAGGAAAAGTGGGACTAAGTGACCGATCCAATATTGTGAGAATATTGGATGGTTTTTTTTTTTGGGGGTTAGATACTAGCTGAGCAGGAAGTTGTGTGGGACGAGGTTGATTTGGTGGGGAAGGTAACTAAAGTTGCTATTGTTGTGGCTGTACCATTTGCTATGGCATGGGCTGTGGTGGGTAAAAATTCTGAGATGGAAAATTCTGAGCAGCGGGGTAAGAAAGGTTCCCCTGCCAAGGTTGTTGTGGAGGCCAGGGCTTCCAGGGATTTGGAATATTCCACATCTGATTCTGAGCATAAGGAATTTGAAAATGTGATTGTGAAATACCTGCAGGATGTGGTTCCCATGGTATTTGAGGTTCCCTTGCATATAGTGCATTGACAACTCCCTGATATGCTATATATGATGCTTTAATCTTAGGAAGAGAAGGAAATTGATCATTTTAATGCTCAGCTTCACAAATTCCTCATACATCTATGTTGTCTGCAGGACATTCCCTTAAAGCACGTTTCTTCTTACATTTGGAGCAGAACACTGCCAATGATTTCTCCAATTCCTCCAATTTCTTCTTAGTCTGTAAAACATCCAATTGTGAAGAAAAAAAGTATTAAGAATATTAGTTTTAAAATTTTTAAATAAATTACCCATTTCAGCTTTGGTTACTCCAGCTCCGGAAACTGATTTGACAAGACTAGAAGAGTTGTATCTTGATCCTCCTCCAACTTTGGAGTTTCCCCTTGAATAACTTTGACACAGTTCACACACATCATCATAACTTTGATTTGATACATCACCTGCTTCCATTAAGTTTAAAACCTACAGAAATTCCGGTCTTATTTCCTTGAGAAAATTTTTCCTCTTGGTTTCTTTGCTTAGTTGATTCATCTTGGATCTTTGCAGATTGTATTGAAATATCTCCACCAAGTACTCAAGACTCTCCCCTTCTTTCTGAGTCATGCCAAAGATTTCTTCCCTGAGGTCTCTAGTCTTACAATAATCTTGATACTTCTTCAAGAATACCTTCTTCATTTCATCCCAAGTGGAAATGGAGTTTGAACCCAGACCCATAAACCACCTGAGAGCTGCATCCTTCAATGTGGTAGGAAACAATGCCAACTTCTGAGCATAGGAAGAATAGTCATATCTCTTGCATAACACATCAAATTTTAATAGGAAGGCATCAAGATATTCACTAGAGACACCACAAAAATTAGGAAACACAGAAGGAGGAATGTTTTTCATCTGAGTAGCTCCACCAGTCTCCCTGATAGGAAATTAAAATGTGACTAGTTCCTCTTCCTTATAGTCCCCATCTGTGTTATCAATACCCTCTAGATGGGCCATATCAGACCAAGAGAGAGTAGGACCTTTGTAAAACACAGATTCTTCAGAGTCAATGGTCCGAAACTCTAGTTCTTGAATAGGATTGGTGAGGAACTCCTCTTCATGTTGACCACTGAGCAGAGATGTTGACTTCCTTGCAAGAGGAGGTTCTAAATGGGCAGCAACATAGGATTTCCCAATAGAAGATTATGTTTTAGAAGTAATGATCTGCTTGGGGTCAACAACCAAGCTCTTTTCAGGACTGCAGACCTCCTGTTTAGATTATTCTTCCTTCTCAACCTTATTTCTTGCAAACTTCCTTGTTCTTTCCAGTTTATTAGTAAATGAAGTGGTGCTGACACCACCACCAAAAATATGTGAAAATATCAGACCCTATTCATCTATTATGCAAAAAAATAAAAAAAATAAAACTCTACTCACCAAACAATCAGGACATGGCTTTAGAAAATTCTGATCTTTTCAGGTATGTAGGCCTTACCCCACGTCTTACCAC
The DNA here is from genome assembly GCA_034641835.2 of Pinus albicaulis. Classification (NCBI taxonomy): domain Eukaryota; kingdom Viridiplantae; phylum Streptophyta; class Pinopsida; order Pinales; family Pinaceae; genus Pinus; species Pinus albicaulis. Next base: position 604,705,528 of record CM076577.1, read on the forward strand.
TTTGACTCCCCTAGTCCTGCAAAATCTCAAAAAACAAAAATCATACTAAAACACTTTTAGTATCATCCCTTAGCACCTCCTCGACAACATCGCCAAAATGTTGAGTTAAATTATAGACTTATAATTTTCCAACATAAATTATCAACCCAGGGAAGGTAATATTGTGAGATGATGTGCAAAGTATATGCAGTCTTAATACTTCAAGTGCTTCCTAATCAAATCAGTCACGCAAACACATACTAATTGTCTCTTTTCTGCATCAACACTTGGCAACAAAGGCTACGGAGTGGATTCAAACATCCCTCTATAGCTCTTAGTATTGCTGATGTTGACCAGAAAAGATAAAATATCAAACTCGCAGCCATAAAAGAATCAATTTGACATTTCGAAATTGAAATTTGATTAAATGAATTTAACAAATTAACACAAAAGCTTAATCATTTAATCATTTAACATATGATGCTAAAAATTCAAAAAGAGAACATTAGTTGTGCAAATGAATTATTACTGCATAAAAATAATTAAAACACACACACAACAACTAATGGAGTTGTAAGCAAAGGTGGGCCTCCCTTACTCACAACCCCTTCAATATTAAAAGGGTTTGATCAGTAGAATGGACAGAACATAGAATATTGTATTAATCTAGAAAACATTTCATTCAAGTACAAATCTGATATGTCTCATCATCAAACCATCCCAACCCCTTACAATATGAAACATAGAAAAAATTATACAAGTTTGAAGACCCATACTTTGCCTGAAAAAGGAAAAAATACTACACTGAACTATTAGCTATCATACAAGAAAAGAATGTCAAAAATATATCTGTTGAGTCTAATCCATGACTGAAAGCATGGATTAGAATAAATTTGTTACATGGCTGGAGCATTCCCTTATACAACCAATGAGAATAATTTTTCATATCTGGGTGGTTTTGATGGTGAATCTAAAACATTCAATGGGACAACGTCCATGTAGGTGGATTTCCCCACAAAACCCATGTTCTCGTTTGTTTTTGAATTAAATAACATATCTAACCACTGATTATTATACAGGAAATCTGGTCGGTTGTAGGAAATCTACACTTATAGGAATTTGTGGAGTGTCGGCAGGAAACATGACCGCAAGCTGTCTTCAAGAAATTACAAAGTTGCTTCGAATCAAGAAAAATCTGCGTAAGACTTCTAGATCAGTTGACTTGATAATTCCATAAGTAAACAGCTAGCTTAAGGAATACTTAAGAACGCGGTAAAATGACACTTTTTAATTTAATTTTCCTACCTTAATCAGATAGCATCCTTTTGGCCAAAACTTATATAATACAACCGAAATCATCGTAATTAGGGGTCAAGGAGAGTTCAAAATGGGAGAAGCAAGGTCTTAGAAGGCTGTCAAAATTGGGCAAAATTGGGACTCAACAATAGGCTTACTCAAATTTCAAGCGGGAACACTCGTTGGATGCACAATTTTATTCCTCATCCAAGGAGTGCCCATGTTCCATACTTTCGATGGATCCTGCTACATGAAAAAATGAGAAATACATGAAAAATGTGATTGCAATCACATTTTTTCATGTATTTCTCATTTTTTGTGTAGTAGGGTCCATCAAAAGTATGCAACATGGGTACTCATTGGATGAGGAATTAAATTTTGCATTCAATGAGTACACCTGCTCGAAATTTGAGTAAAATATTAGGGAGATAAGTTGAAAATACAAGTTGAAAAAGTAGTTTTATTATTTTATTATTTGTAAATATTTTTACTTTTTTACCCCAATAATGGTGAATCATCCCCCACGGTTTACATCATCATATTGAATCTTATTGGTTTTTAAAAATTTTATTTTGGTTGTACATTTTTCTTAGAAGGCCCATTTTAGGCCTCAAAATTTCTCTAATGACACCATAACATACATCCAAATGTGATAGATCATATTCAATACACCATAATATACATTCATCAAAAAAAGATTTGATATATCATATTCAATACACCCAATGCACATTTTAGATTCAATTCACCATAACATACATTCATCGTACAAAGATTTGATATATCGTCTTTGGAATAGACCAATGCTAGCAAATGATCTTGCTCATGTAAATTTTTGTTTTCTGTTAACTTTTATGTTGATTTCATGTTAACAGAAAGGTTTTTTTTTTTTTTTTTTTCTGTTAACCTTTCTCTTTCTCTTTATATTAATGTTTGGTATTTATTTTACCTTCTTTGTAAAATATGTAACTGAGCACTTGTAATTAGGTTTTTGGATGGATTAGCATGTTTTCTTTTATATTCAACTCAATATGCATATGAGAATATGGTGTCCATTATTGAGCCAAAATCCTTGGAAAACCAAACTCCTCAATTTACTTCCTTGGCCCTATCATGGATTAAACATGAAATATGATAAAATGTTGTGAGAGATTGTGCATTCAAATTGTGAGAATGTGCCTGGAAGTTTTGCGAGATATTTTTGATCTAACTATTTCAAAGTGTTAACAAATCCCTTTTTTCTGATGATACCTACTCATTATCGAACTATATGTCTCATCATCAAACTGAAAACTCATTGTCCATTCCTTGAAACCTGAACCATTATCATGTTGTCTTAGATTGCTAAAAAAAGGTCTTTGTATTTCAATATGCTATAGCCTTGCTCATTAGCGAACATCACAATATTTTTGTCCCAAAAACAATGATGAAAGTGAAATATCTTTATCCAATATGATACCAATTGAAAGATTGTAACTTGAAAATATATTAACCAAAATATTTTCTCCTCTTCCCTTTATAACAACTAATTCATAACTTTCATATATTTCCCCATCAAGTTCATGAAATTGTTGCTCCGAACTTCATGTTATTCATCATTATCATAATCCACTTACGAGGAAAACATTCTGATATCTATTGCTACATATTAATGTTTGGTCTTTGTTTTCCCTTCTTTGGAAAATATTTTTTTTTTCTGTTAACCTTTATGTTAAAATTTTCTCGTGCACAAAGCCCCCAAACAAAATTCTACCAAGAGAAAGAGAACCCATTTAATTATATGGGTACTAACTCTTCACCCTAGACCTTTTCTGCAATTGCCACAAGGTGATCATGGAGTTTAGTAATCTTCATCAAGTAGGTGGCTATGGTATCTGTCTTGTTCATCTGCATGGCTCTAAGCTTATTCCATAATAACATCTTCCTATTCATGTTCTTACTCTACGTTATAATGACTAGAGCATCAAGCAACCCCTTTCTTGTGACCTTCCAGGCAATATGAGGGATCAGTGATCCTTCATAGAGTCAAGGATGAATCTCTTGGTCTTGGCCATCATATTAGGATTTTTACAACAAGATAGATCAACAGGTTTTACAACTTGTTACTCAAAAAAATTATACAAATCATACTCCAACACCATCCATACCCAACACGTCATGAGATGAAGTTAGAGGGATCTTACATTTTGTCTTCAAATCTGAGACTCTATGTGGTCATAGTGCTGCATTGGACTACCCTGTTAGACAAAACAAATCAACAAGCTAAAAGCAACATATCTCAAGTTCACAATGCTTTCCTCAAGCATGTATCATGGGCATCTCACCCTTCAAAACTCCACATGACCTTCTCTCATAGGTAGCACCCCTACTATCCATATACAGACTCTTGAAAGGTTTCAACAAATACACCCTGATATCATGTCAAAAGTCAAACCATGGTGAGAAAATTATGTACCCTAGAAACTAACTTGACACCGTAGATCGTTAATGCTGAAGACACCAATCAAAATTTCTACTAGTACTTTAACCTACACATACTGCTGATAAATAAAACAAAACACACTATTTTAACACCTAAAAACAACATTCGTAAATCTCTAAAATAGAAAGAAAAACCTATAGCCCTAGGATTTTTTGATGGTGCAAGTCAAGGAGACCCAAGGATTTTCAAATCAAGGGTTGCCTTCTTTAGATACAGATCATTAATTTTATTTTAACTATACTATCAAGCAAGCCTATAAAAAAGGAACATTTCATCTTTTGCTACCCCATCTACTACGATATTTGAGAATGATTCCATTATCTATTTAGAGTGACACATTCCATCTCCAATTTCTTCGGTACCCTAAATAAAGATGTATAGCCTTATACATGCACGAGGCTCTCAAGATTCATTTCCATACTCTTCAACCTCCTCCTAGAACAACTTCCACCCAAAGGATCACTTCCTTTTTCACAATGCTACCATATACTAGGGGCACCAAGAGATACACTAATAGTAGCCTTTCTTTTAACTCTAAATCAATGTAAAAGTGACGAAATATCCTTGGTTCCTAAAGACCTTGGTGACATTTCCATTCCAAATCCCTTACCAGTATTTAAATGATATCATCCAAACCCTAGTGGTGGGTGACCTCCTTAAAGTAGCAACTTAATGCACGATCCAAATCCTCCTCCGGCTCTTCCTCCAAACAACCTTCTATCTTGATTTTTCTCCATTCAGCCTTGGATGTTAGGGGTGATACATCTAACTGACCCTAATATGTTTGAATCATTATTTATATTCCAAAACTTGATACATTCCCATTGTACATTATTCTCTCATAGTGGTTTTCCACTTTTAGAATTTTGGTTTTAGTACAATATATTGTGATGCAAAAGATTGATTTTTTATTTTTGACCACTCATACAAGAGACAAGCAATCCCAACATGGTAAAAAATAGGAATATTTTTCAAGTTTTCCTTCCTCAAAATCAAGGTTATATGCATGTCTTAAATCACGTCAAAATTCTACCACTATTCTTGAGAATGCATAATATTTTAGGTTAGCTCCATCAAACCAACCTTTGAAAGATTTAACTATGGAAACAATTTAACTTGGTTCAAGTCTATTCTAAGATAATAATCTAGGAGTGCACAAGAGTTTGGATTACTTCCATCACCGTGCCTTCTCAAACACACTATATGAAGAATAAAATTTATTACTTCTAAGTTAAAACAAATTTCTTTTGCCATATTTTTTTATCTGAAACTAGTGAGCTGCAGGGCTCAAACATGAATATACACTTATTACGTCCATGTGATCTATTTTTGGTTTTAGAAGGTTCTCACCAGCATCGTTGTGTATAACAAGTCAATGACATGGGACCTAGAACACACTCCAAATTTCCTGTTTTAAAAGTACTAGGTACACAACGGAATTAAAATCATAGGGACACTATGTCTAGTCCTATATATACATGAATGTGATCCTATAAATATGTGGCCATCATATTAATTATCTTTAAATACTTATATGGATACCAGGTGAGGTAGGGCCAATCCATGATATATGAAAATATGGAAGTTAAACGTTAATAAAATCTAATCCATGATGTTCTTCTTTGCAATTGCATTTCACTAGATTATATGGCTAATGATTGTACACACCGTTGGCCCCTCGTGATTTTTTAGCAGACCCTCTCAGTTTGTAGCAAGCGCTTAATGAGATTCTTCACTATCCCGTCAATATCAATTGCTGTGCATTTCATATACCTTAGTGTTGATTCTTCTTCATGGTCATCACTCTTTACATAACTCAAGTTCAACAATGTTTTCTTGGCATCAACTTAAGGTCCAAACACAACAATTGGGCTCACTGTCTCTCCTCCTAGAGGGCTTTCCAATGAGTACCCTATGCCCACACTCCCAAATTTTACACCTTGATGCACTCTCTGAAAAAAAGGGTGGCATCATTCTCTGTTTTCCTTTTATATAAGGAATGCTACACAATGCACCTCATCTTGTTCATAACCTAATCCTTCCCAGGTTTCCTTTCTCCAACCCAGATAGGTGACTTTTCCTACTAAAACCCTTTCTGAAGAGTATTGCGCTAGCTTCCTCCCTTTTCTTGCGTGAAAATATTTATTCAGTGGAACTACAAAATAATTAATTTTTTGCTCAATCGTAATTGGCCAAATTTATGAGGTTAGGAAAGTAACAATATTTTGCTGTAAGTCCTGCAATGTGCCATGTTACAACTCCTTTTCATATCGTTTGGATCTGAGTGTAATTTTAACATTTTTTGAAGCACTAAGTAACATAATAATTATCTTACTATCACTTAAAATAAAAAACTTGAATGCTTGTAGCATCACCTATATTATTTTTCTAGCACTGTTGGCAGGGGATTGTGGCTTGCAAGATTATGCATTTCAAAGTTTGTTGATTCCTTTTCCTTTTGCAACACCTGCGCTCATTTCTGATGTTGAAAAAGTCTCAAAACAAACTGATGCAAAGGATAGGCTAATGACAAATAAATTATGCCAATGAAATTTTGAATTTGTTCTCTGGTTTCATGATTTCTAGCTCTAATACCTCTACAGAGTTCATTGTACCATTAATGATTTCAGACTACACTGAAGTCTTAAATAGTGAAACATTGACGCATATCTTACCACAAATTCTAAGAAATTTTGTTGTCTGGTCCTCTAATGGTTGTACAAATGAATGTATTGGAATTAATACCCTTATAATCACCTTTGAAAGATGTTCGACACAATTAATATTTGTGGCTTGGATAAAACCCCCAAGGGCACCAACATACAATATATTATAACGCCTGAAAATGCATGATAATCATACAGGAAGGCAAATAGAGTGGGTTGATCACGCAACAGAAGCTCTCTCTCTCTCTCTCTCTCTCTCTCTCATCTGTGTGTGTATGGAAAGAAAAATTAGCAAGAATTTTCATGCTATGTAACTCTTTGAAATTCATATTCAAAGTTATGGGATTGCTGCCAGGAAAAAAAACCTAGAGGATGATCAAATTATAACAGAATAAAATTAAAAATAAAACCAAATCAAAGCATTATATAAAGATAATAAATTCTTTCTCTAAAATTAGAGGGGGGTTCATTTCTGCAATGGATTTGGTATAAAATTTGGAATATCTCACAATCTAATGCCATAAAATATACCTCGATGCCTGATTATAATACAATCTAATCCAATTATATAAAGGGCATGGGTTGGTTTCATTTCCCAGTCACCATGTTGAGATGAGTTCCAGTTATATTTTTGCTATACAAATCATCTAATTAGACATAATGGGATTTAGAACCCCGACTGACTCAATCATATCATGCATGTCATAATGTAATATCCCAAAATTGGGAGAGCAGCATTACAAGACATAAAACTGGAAATATGCATAAATATCAATGGATCAAAACATGAGACAACCATAGAGCCATTCCATTATGATTATTAGCAGAAAATGAGTACAAGATCTTGAGGAAAGGATCACTTAATATTGGGTAAAAAATCCTCCCATGAAACAATACATCAATATGTAAAACACTGCTAATACAAGAACTGTTGGAATGCTAAAACTGCGCTGTCTATGAGAGAGTAACAGCTGAAAGATAGAAATATATATTGATGTTGATACAATGCTCCCAAATTTCTAAGACTAGAGATCCATGCTCCAAAACAGATTTACAAGACAACCCATAAAAGGTTTCCGGAAATACACACTATACAAAAATAACAGATTTGGCCCTAGGGCTGAATAATGTCTGCAACTGAATCACTGATAGGAGGTGGATGATCTAAAATATGAAATGGATGATCCTCCTCTAATAGATCTCCTAAATGAAGGGCTGATCCCTACATAGGAAACACAACTCCTCCAACTAGGGCGATAAACCCACTACTGCAACTGCTCTCTGAAATAACGCAATCCTTGAGGGAAACTGCGCTGTAGCTGATGGTAGCTACTTGGCCTCCTGCCAAATATGGAAATGATGCACTAAATATTTCCTCACAAGCCTCTCGGATGAAATGATAAACCCTTCAATGGAAAACAAACTCAGAAATGGGGTTTAACAACCCTCCACTGCTACAACCCTGCAACACAACACAAATCTGGAATAGACTGCGCTACATATGAAGACTAAAGCTTGGCCAAATTCTAGATAGTGGTAATGCAGCTCAAGATAACCTCTCCTGAGTAGGCACTCTAAGTCCCCCGAGGATGAGGGTGGGATCTCCGCTCAGAAACACCCTTGTGCTAAACAACACTGCAGACCCTGCTAAATAGCAAAAGCATGCATAGATATGTCACATGACAAATCCAGATCTAAAAATATCAAAATCAATAATAAAAATCCATGTCTTCTAATGCTGCCATCCTCCTCATTTTATTCTTGGTGAGCTTCCTCACCCTGTGTCCCATTCATTAAATGAGTTACTCTCATGCATATTCTCCTCCTAAATGACTATGTTGTTCTCCAATAAACCTCCACTAGCTCCATAGCAATGCTGTTGATCTTGTCAACATTGACCTAGTCCACATGCTTTAGCCCCTGTTCACACCTTAGGGTGCTTTATTAAGTTGAAATGATGATCCACATTCACATGAGAAGTGGTTTTATTCTTTATAAAGAGATTTATGGGTCACCCTACCCACTTATTCACCTATCTAATTGACAAAACAAAACTTTAATATTCTAATTAGATGCAAGCTAATTTAGGAATATTACACATAACTAGTATGGAGAGAAGAAAATATCAGTACCTTGAAAGGAAATTAAGGAAAAAAATGTTACACCTAACAGGTATGGAGAGAAAAAAAGATGAGTAGCTTGAAAAAGGAAATTAAGGAAAAATATGTTACTCCTATGAATTGATCATTTAGGAAATCCCACCAAATTCGAGTTTCTCTGGATGTTGGACATAGAAATCAACACCAAGCCATCACATTAGGTTGGGTAAATCATTGCAGAACCCTGCTTGGAATGAACTGGCGCTATTTTCCTTCTCCTCCCACGCGCTTCACGAATTTGGAATGGAATGGGAACTATCCTGTGTGCTTCACGAATTGAATGGGCATGCATTCAATGCCACAGGCGTCAGTTTTCGAAGGCAGGTGAGGGTGTCGGAGGATGAGAGGGAAGGGGAGGAGGGTGGCGAAGGGTAGGAGAGGAGGGTGGAAGATGGTGCGTGGTAGTGGGGCCCTCAAAAATGGGGAGAGACTCATGCCAAAAAGGGGCGGACCAGAGGTGTCAAATCACCTCTGTTTTGTCGCAACATTAGCTTCTTCCACCATTAAGTTGTTGTATGAGACTCTTTTATTTGGCAGAAGGGAAACACCTTCCATAGAGTGATTTGAAAACTAAAGTATATAGAGGTGTACATGGTATATAAAATATGTAACACTCCCTCACACCCCCTGGACTTTCCAAGCATAGTGGGAGGTATTATTTTAAATTATCCCAACCTCTATGGTCTCATTATGGAAATAGGGTTACAAAATTAATATTTTCTCAAATTTAGTTGAACTAAATTTGGACAACATCATCTCATTTAGCTTATCGATATTTTTCTAACAATATAAATTTTATCAAAATATGATACTCAGATCAAAAGTTATGGCCATTTAAAATTTCACCACTTAAACCCTACCACATAGGCTTGTGGCACCCACATGGAAACCCCACCTCACTCAGGTGGTTTCACGTTGTTTTTGGCACCAATATGTCCGTGGCCAAGTTCACATGGCATCTGACATCTCAAAAAGTCCAAGGGTCCCACACGTCAAGCCCTTTGGTCTGTTATGTCAATGTTTCATGTTATATCCAACTTTCAAGAAGTGTAACAGCCCTGGTGAAAATTCCATGTAATAAAAGTTTAAAATAATAACCATGGTTAATGGAAAAATTATTCCAAAGTTCAAACTGAATTTTGGGCAAAACATCCTATTGGGTGTTCATTTTGTTTATTATGGATAAGGAAATTGGCAAAGGAAAAGGTAAAGGATTTGGAAAGGTAAAATGGAATTTTGGCCCATTTATTTATGAAAATAATGGAAATTAGGAGAAAAGGGAGATGAAAGGTCACACATAAAAAGGCTTCAGAGGATCAATTGGTACCTTTCCTCAGTGAATTTTTTGGAGCCCTATCATTACTCTCTCTCTCTCTCCCACTCTTGGACACTTCGAGTTTTTGGAGAACTTTGGCATTGGAGCAAGAAAGGCAAGAAAGAAGTCAAAATGAGGAAGAAAACAAGGAGGAGTGAGAATTAGGCAGTTACAACAATATTCTTGGCAGGTATCGATTTGTATGTGTATTTTCCTTGCTAGATCTAACATGCATGGTATTTCATGTAGTTCCTTTCTGCCTCGACATGCGTTTCGCTAGGTGTGACAGTGTTTTCAGCCTAACCTTTCCATTTCCAGATAGACTTGGTGTTGTAGAGTTCTCATGTTTTGGTTTAGCTAGATTACCCGATGGATTTGAAGCTGAGTGGGGTGGATCTATGAATTGATATAACACATGGCTTAGTGACCCTTGATTCAGACTGTGGGTTGCGGTAAAGTCACATAGTGTGTTGCCTCGGTAGGTCTAGGAATCCTCCACCGGTGAATTGCAGGATATACGGTAAAGCCTAGAGGTGGGTTTCTCTACATCAGGCCTAGGAATCTCGAGTTTGGTATATGCGGTAAAGCCTGGAGAGTATGTCTCAGTTTAGGGCCTAGTGACCCATAATTCAGACTGTGGGTTGCGGTAAAGCCTGAGAGATGAGAAGATAGGAAAATTACTCACAGTTTAGGCAGAGAGAATCCAGTGATATCCATGTTTGTGTTGGCCTAGTGATAAAGTGTAGATCACGTTAAATCCTATTTTATGATTGATGACAATGAGGTGGTTTGGCCTTGGGATGACCTTGTTGGTTTTTATGTTTGAGTAACACATTCATGCTTGGAATATGACATAGGGGTGATGGCTAAAGAGATATTTGGCTCAACCAATCTATGGTCAAGTGGAACGTGGAATTCCCATCTTCGGTTGATTCTTACACCCATTAATGAGAAGCTCATTCCTTTGGTATTTGATGTATAATTTCACTGGTTATTATGTGGATTGTATTGATGTTGTATCCATGGTATTTTTGTTGTTATTATGTTGGTTATAAGCATGTATTTTGTTGAAATTTATTAATACTGATGTATTATTGGATTCTCCTGATCTAACAATATTTATCTTCTTGCTATATACAGAATCCTTCCACTGTTAATCTTGCAAAAATTAAAACTCAATTGCAAACACATGTGAAGAAAATCAATCACACATAAACACAATTGTTTAACATGAAATCTTAAAGCTAAAAACCCCAACTATCATATATTATGTATATCAATGGATCATGTAATAGTCTCATACAAATCTTAGTACATCAAGCTCTCAGTACAATCAACAATCATTACACACTGTCATGCAGAAATTTGCATATCTATGCACGAATTTCTTACCTCCTGACAGCCTGCCTCCACTGCGCAATCCCTACTGAAGAATACCACTGAATGAATTCGAATTGGCCTTGAATTGACTGCACAATCCTCATTGGCATCTCTAATGTGTGTCAGATGCATTGAATGCATCACTATAGTCACAACAGATTGTCAATCTCACCCTTTCACCTATCTCTCCACTGGGTCTCCACTGGAACTGACATGCAAGTAGTTAACTGCTGTATTTTTTCAGTTGTTAGTGAGTTATTAGTTGTGAATTAATTCACTAAACTCTCACTAGTGTATCTTTCAGTTAGACTAGATACAACTAGCTCAACTGAGTTTATCTCACTTAACTAAGTTAAACTAAATAACAAATCCTCTAACTACTCTTCCAACTCTGTCATAACTTTTCCACTTCAGTTCTAAATGAGTCCTCCATGCATGAGCCACCAACCAACCCTAGGAATTGCATAATTCCTTCAAGCGATTGTTAAGACTACCAAGCTCTTTTGGAATACTCACATCACTACCCAGCCCAGAAGACAGGAGTACTGTTGACTCTCTTTACTCGTGCTTTTAGAATATCTGAAAGAACTCACGTAGAAGAAGAAATTGAATATCTGAAGAAATCCTTCTTAAACTTGGGATATAGCAATAAGGACATCAACAAGGCTATACAAAAAGCCAGATCTGGAAGCAAAATAATGGTTACTGACAACCCCTCCACTACAAAATCTTACCTCCCTTATATTCAAGGAGTCACTAACAAGATAACTAAGGTTCTAGCCAAAAAAGACATTAGAGCAACCTTCAAGCCTTTAGTAACCATCAGGAAAAAAATGAATTTGGTTAAGGATGACCCCGACCATCTCCAAAAAAAAGGTGTCTACAAAATCAATTGTTCATGTGGAGATTGCTATATTGGGGAAACAGGCAGAACCTTTAAAATAAGGTTTAAAGAACATGGGGCAAACATTAGGCTTGGAAGAATTAAAACTTCAACTTTGGCTGAACATTCGAGCAAAAAATGTCTTCCAAAAGAGCTTGGTAGTCTTAACAATCGCTTGACTAAGCTGGTTCATTGCATAGCATATGTCCGGTCTTGTATTAACTAAATACATGAGCGAACCCACCAATTGTCGATAAAAAATGGCATCCACTACCTTTATCGATGTAGCATCCTCTTTCCTCCAATTTCCTGGAAGAGGAGTATCCATGGGCTTGCATTCCTCCATGTGAAACTTACCAAGTATATCCTGAGCATACTTGCCTTGAGACACAAACAGTTCACCTTCTCATTGCCATATTTCCAATCCAAGGAAATAATGAAGGAGGCCCAAATCCTTCATCTCAAACTCCTTTGCAAGATCTGTCTTGCATGAGTGTATCAACTGCTCATCACTCGTTAGTATTAAATCATCAACATAAAGAACAATGATTAAAAGCTTACCCTCCACCACAATTTGGTACAGGTTTGCATCCACCTCACTCTTGGTGAAGCCAAGTCTAGTGAAATAGTTGTCGATCCGTGTGTACCAAGTATGAGGTGCTTGCTTCAACCCATACAACACTCTTTTGAGTCTGCACACATGCAAATCACTGTTGAATATCTCAAATCATTCAAGCTGCTCAATGTACACTTCTTCCTCAATGATCCCATTTAGGAATGTAGTCTTCACATCCATCTGATGAATGTGCCAACCCATTTGCACTGAGAGAGAAAGGATGGTCCTTATGGAAGAATCCTGTGCGATAGGTGCACAGGTTCTTCATAATAAATACCCTCGATCTGTGAGAAACCCTGGGCAACAAATCTTGCCTTATACTTCTCGACGCTCCCATCAGCAACTTGCTTTACCTTGTAGATCCGTCTTGAGCCTACCACTGATTTACCCACCAGCCTTGGAACAATATCCCAAGCATTGTTTCTGAAAATGGAGTCATACTCCTCCACCATGGCATCTACCCATGTGGCCTCCTGCACTGCTTATTCAAAAGAAGATGGCTCTATCACGATACACTTGCTCATAAGAACCATGTATCCAGTAAATCATTCAGGTGACTGTCTCTGTCTGCGCTGTGATGTAGGGACTCCTACAATCTGTCACAGCATCAAGCTTCAGTCTCTCAGCTTATGTGATACGCTTTCTACCTGTTTTGATGTTTGGTTCTGCATGAGTGGACTCCTCCACTCCATGAATCTCCTCCTGTGGCTGATCCACATCTAGAGGCTCATCTTTGGGAACAAGTAGCTCCTCCTCTGCATGCAAGTGTAGCTCCCTCTCAAGCGACAACTTCATCGCTTTCACCTCATTGAATTTTATATCACATCGCACCACAGTCATTCGACTATTTGGAAAATACAAACTATAATTATGGGGTGTTTCTGTGTACCCCACAAATATCCCAACTTTTACAGTCGGCTCCAGCTTCTTCCTGGCATCTTTTGTCACATGAATGTAAACAGATGAGCCAAAAAACTTCAATTGAGAAATATCAAGCTTCTTACCAGTAAAATCTTCTTCAGGTGTACTCATGCCAAGTTCTCTATGAGGACAACGGTTTTGCACATAAACCATAGTGTTGCATGCTTTTTCCCACAAGTGCATTGGTAGGCCCTGGTAATGCAACATAGCTCATGCATCACCCATGATCGTTCTGTTCTTTCTCTCCACGACCCCATTCTACTGTGGGTTATGAGGCGCTATGATTTCTCTTCAAATTCCTTCTTTGCTACATAAGTCTTTGAATTCATTCGAGATGCATTCACCACCATTATCACTTCGCAGAGCCTTCACTTGCTTCCCCGACTCCTTCTCCACCAATGATTTAAACTCACAGAACTTTGAGAATGTTTTTCTCTTCTTCTGCATGAAGAAGATCTAGAATCTATGAGAATAGTCATCAACAAATATAACATAATTCCTGTGTTTTGTTGTTGAAGAAACCGTGAAAGGTCCACACACGTCTGTGTGAATTCTCTCTACGATCACTAAAGCACGGTTTTCCTTCTTATGAAAGGTGGTCTTCAAAAAATTACCCATATTACATCCCTTGAATTGATCTGACTACACAAGAGTACCATTGGGAAGTCCAGTAGAAATCTGTTGCAAAATCTTCAAGGCGCCATGGTGAAGATAGCCCAATCTCATGTGCCATAATTCGCCCTCATCTCGGCTCAACACTTCTTCTGATTTTCCCATAATTGCAGTGCAACCATCTACCTCTAGCTTGTAGAGATTCTTAACTTGAATCCCTATCCTCTTGGTTTGAACCATTGTTTTAGGTCGCAGGAAATCTTTTCCCTCGCTGAAAACAACATCATACCCTCTGTCCTCCAACATTGCGACCGAGATCAAGTTCTTCTTCAGACCTGGAACATGCATAAAATATTTCAACAGAAATGGTTTACTTGAATCCATCTCAAAGGTAATGGTTCCAATGCCAGTCGCACTGTATCTACCATCGTCGCCCATCTCTATATGCATTTGGAGATCCTTCTCCTCCAAGTCACTAAACAAATCCTTGTCTCCCGTTATATGGAAGGAAGCACCACTATCAAGATACCACACCGATCCCATTGAGCTTGAAACCAAGCATGCGATCAAGGAGAAATCAAGTTCAAATTGCGAGGTTAAGGCCTCACCAGCTGCAGCTCCAGCATCCTTCTTTTTCTTCTTTTTCTATGGGCAGTTAGTGGTGAGATGCCCATGTTCATGATAGTGAAAACATTTCACTTTGAACAAATCCAGCTTCTTGCCTTTAGCCTCAGATTTTGGATGGGATTTCTTCCCCTTCCCTCTCCTTGATTTGGTAGCCAAAGAGAAATTCTCTTCATCATCATTCTTTGATGAAGAACCATCCCTGGTATTCCGCCTTATCTCCTCCTGCACAAGATCCGACCAAAGTCGCTCCCAATCCAGCAGTTTCTCCCGTCCATTGACAGAGTCTTCGTAGCTATGCCAAGTCTTCAGAAGCCCGAGGAGATCCAAGCTCACCAAGTCATCACCCACAACTGTAATCCCCAAACTCCCTAGCTCATCCCTGCATTGGACAAACTTCGTGAGATATTTTGGAATACTGTCGCCCTTCTCCATTTTGATTTTTCTGAGCTTATCCTTCAGCGCCAACTTCCTATGGTCGTTGCTGCTTTGGAAAAGATATGTCAAAGCCTTCCACATTGAAAATGGAGTGAATTTCTCGTGAAGGCTTGACACAATATGGTCCTTCACACCTTCCAACAGAATTCTTCTTGTATTTCATACCTTATTTTTCCATGCGTCAAATACTGCAACATTGCTAGAAGTAGGCTTAGGAACATCGCTATCGATGAACTCCTTCAATCCATTATCTTCAAGCACCACCTCCATCCTATCATTCCAGGCTACGTAATTCGAGCTACCCTCAAGGGAATGCTCCAATTGAAACCCATTGAAAGACATGAATACTCAATTGTCGCACCAAGAAATTTCTGCAGCAAATTCGAATTGTCCACCAACACAAAACTCAGCACCTCTTCACAATTGTAATCTCTAGTGATTAACACTACTCCGATACCATGTAGAAATTTATTAATACTGATGTATTACTGGATTCTCCTGATATAACAATATTTATCTTCTTGATAAATACATAATCCTTCCACTTTTAATCTTGCGGAAATTAAAACTCAATTGCAAACACATGTGAAGAAAATCAATCGCACATAAACACAGTTGTTTAACGGGAAATATTAAAGCTAAAAACCCCAAATATCATATATTATGTATATAAATGGATCATGTAATAATCTCATACAAACTTAGTACATCAAGCTCTCAGTACAATCAACAATCATTACACACTGTCATGCAAAAATTTGCATATCTTTGCACCAATTTCTTGCCTCCTGACAGCCTGCCTCCACTGCGCAATCCCTGCTGAAGAATACCACTGAATGAATTTGAATTGGCCTTGCCTTGACTGCACAATCCTCATTGGCATCTCCAATGTGTGTCAGATGCATTGAATGCATCACTATAGTCACAACAGATAGTCCATCTCACCCTTTCACCTATCTCTCCACTAGGTCTCCACTGGAACTGACATGCAAGTAATTAAATGCTATATTTGTTCAATTTTTAGTGAGTTATTAGTTTTGAATTAATTAACTAATTAATTCACTAAACTCTCACTAGTGTATCTTTCAGTTAGACTAGATACAACTAGCTCAACTGAGTTTAACTCACTTAACTGAGTTAAACTAAATAAAAACTCCTGTAACTACTCTTCCAACTCTGTCATAACTTTTCCACATCAATTCTAACTGATTCCTTCATGCATGAGCCACCAACCAACCCTAGGAATTACGTAATTCCTTTAGCCCACTGATTTTCCAAATCTGTTCACTAAAATAAAGTGCTCCAAGAGAATAAGTTGATATTTATTGTCAGATTATTATTAAGGGCTAATAATAATCGACATGCATCTATTTTAGATTGACGATCTATAAATATACTTCGCCCAATATTCTAAATTAGAATTTCATCTATTTTTCACATTTGACCAACCATATACAAATAGCATCCTGCAACTTATAGAATATGCTCACCATGTATAAAAATAAACATACACCTAAAAATAGCCTGCAGGCCCCACTTAGTGAAGGTGCTTACTTTTCACTAAGCTCATCATCTTGTTGAATCTCAACATATTTTATCAGTGATGATGTATGGCTCTATCCATGTTTTTACTTGTAAATGAATTCACAGTGGATCTATGGTAAAATAGATTGTATGATATCTAATGATGTAAGGGAGCAATGCTTCTTAGTGATTCTTAGATAAGTATGAGACCCCTATGTTTAAATATGTTGTTTACACCTGTAGATGCAATGTTTGTGACATGTTTGGTGAAATTCTTATCATGGATAAGAGTGGTCTAGATGAGTTCCTGATGATGTGATTGATTTCGTACCTTTTTCTTAATGTTATTTATCCTCCCCTAAAGTTTCATGAAGTTCTGGGAAGTGACTTGGGCTCTGGGGCTAAAAAGGTGGCACAAATATCGGAGTTGCAGACACAAAACTAACCAAACTAGGCCTTAGATGCTACCTTGCATTAGAATTCCTGCGACTATAGGATTTTAGCCGCTACCTTGCCCTGGCAGGCTGGCGGCTAAGGCTCAAATTGGTCGAAAATTCAATCTCCATCAGGGTTTAGGGGCCTGGAAGGTTGGGTTACCTCCTGAGTATGTTTTTGATCCTCTGTATGGTGTGTTTGTATTGTTTCCATTGGTTCCACTTCCTTAAGTTCATCTAGAAGGTTGAATCTCATATTAGTAGCCTCTCGTCCCATGTTTACCCCAGTTGGTCAGTTACTTGGGTAGATGTGGGAAGAGGGTGTTACAAAGTGGTATCAGAGCATGGTTCAACTCTCGGACTAGATGGGTAGTGTGTTGATCATGTGTTATGTTGATTTCTTATGTGTTTTTCATACCTATGGTGTATGTGTTTGTACATCCGTGTTGTGTTGGCCATAGTGGCTGTGGTGTCGCAATGGGAGGACTGATGATGTTGTTGTCAAGTGTATATGACTCATTGTGTCTTGTTTATGCTTATGTATTGTTCGTGCACATTTTCTTACATATTGTTACATGTTGTATAAGAATTTCTTGTTTATGCTAGGTCACATATTGGTCATGCTTGTGTGTTGTCCATGTATGTTTTCTTGAGTGATGTCATATTCTGAACATGAATTGGTCGGTCATGCTTGGTTACATGTCGCTTATGCTGGTGTATGGTTGTTGGCTCACTAAGATTTCTATTTAAAAAAAATCCTAATGCCTACATTCATCATTAACCCAAGATAAGTCTTTTAATTTCAAGAGTGTTCAACATAGTCTATGCAAGTGAAGCTAGAGGTTATTAAGTTGAAATCGTTGCAGAAGTAAAATATAATTCTTGAAGTTCAATCAAAACAATAAAATAAATCATTAAATAACTTCAACCAATTAACTCAACTTACTTCTAATATGTTCTATGAAAGCAGATGGAAATTCAAACTTAATGGAATTCACAATGAACCAGAATTACAGACTAACAACTACAACAATCTATTAACAACTACAACAATCTATTAATCAGGTAGGGAATATTGCAGTAACTGAACAACAAGTAACAAATTCATGTTCTGCAATTGAAATTCTCAATGAATGATCAACCAACAAGCTCACTCAGAATGAAAAAAAATCTAGTTATTCAAATAACTTGCGAGAAATAACATTCATGAAGAAAATGAAAGCAATTAAGACTTTAAATAAATAAGATATAAACCACTCAATGCTGATGAAATTTGAATCAATTATGAATTCTATAAAACACAGAAATGATTAATTATAAAATAGGAAATGAGAATATAACACAAGACAAAAGTATAATTCCCAGCAACTGGGCCTAGAGTCTCCAGAAGTCTCTACCGGATGATTTTCAAAATACGATTATGGAAAAGCCAATATCTCTTTCATTAAATTTAACAGTCAGAGTACAACATCACTGAGTGCGAAAGCTTCTTGTTCAGAAGGAATGAAAATAAAATACAATTACAACATACAGATAATCAGCCTTCGTTCTATTTCATCTACTGATCTTTTATATCTTTACATAGAAACCGAACGGATAATGGCGAATCCTCAGGATCAGGAGATCATTAGGATTTCATAGCTGTCTAACAGTTTGCACTATATAATGATTGAGGCCCTCCTTGATTGTCGTTGGCCTATATAAACAGAAAAGAGATCGTTTTCCTTTTCCTGGCCGATGGTGTTCAATTGTTTGAACAACGATTAATCAGTTTGGATTTCCTGCACCTAAAAACAACGAAAGTTATCCTTTTCCCCTCATAATTACATAATTTATTTATAATTAGTTTTACGCTTTGTTTATAATGAATTATTCCAGATTTACTCCC
Source organism: Pinus albicaulis (assembly GCA_034641835.2). NCBI lineage: Eukaryota > Viridiplantae > Streptophyta > Pinopsida > Pinales > Pinaceae > Pinus > Pinus albicaulis. The sequence continues at coordinate 604,724,745 of CM076577.1, forward strand.
AAAATGAAGGTAAACACATGAAAGTTAATAATAAATCAAGTTAATCATAAGGGTAAAACGTACCTTTTTTCGTGACCCAAAAATGGTCTGTGCTTCTGATGGTGTGTGGTCAAGTTGCATTGGTATGGGAATACATTATTTCATGTTGTGTATTTGGTATGGGCATGCATTGATGACTGGTCTCCAACTAGAATGGAATTTATGTGTTTATATTCCTATACATTATATGTTTATATGTTGTCATGATTATATCTATATATTATTACATTGATTGGTTGATCTTGAAGGATGTATCCTACCCAAATTATAATAATCTGCATGGGTTTATTATTATTTGTTTTAGCTGACATATTATGCTTGGCAGGAGAAAGATAAACATGGATAGAAAGATGGTAGACTATAAGGACTGTCCCTATGATTCATATGAGGAGCATGGTGGGCACTCTTCCTATTCTAATTTGGCAGACACATTGAGAAGCCTAAAGGAAGAAATAAGGAGTTGTAAGGTAGATAATGATAAGATCATATAGGAACGAGAGAAACAAGTAGAGGTGAATGAAATAATTATCCAGAGTTTGTCAGATTTGTAGAAACAAGGGCCACTTAGGATCAACTATGGACAGGAGTAAAAAACTAATGGGGCATATGGCAGTAGGTCTCTTAGAAGACACAAGTCAAATAGAACTGATACAATGATATATGGAAAGTTGTTGGACACTCAAAATAGGATTGGTGATGAGTGCAGGTACCATTCTATTTCTGGTTCATATATACATCATGATCATCATCATCCTTACAGGAGGAGTGACAGGGGATACTTTCTTGATGAATTCAAGAAAGAAAAACTAGCCACTTTTGATGGAGACTTGAAGAAACCAGAAGGTGCAGAAGTTTGGATACTTGGAATGTTAAATTATTTGAGTTGCATGAGTACACAAAAAACATGAATGCTATGATTACTATCTTTATTTTGAAAGGTAAAGCAGCCATATCGTGGGAAGATGTGAAGCGAGTCAGAGACATCAAAACCGAGGACTTGAGTTGGCATTAGTTTAAGAGGATTTTCAAGAAGGAGCTCTTGTCAGATAGGTATTATGAGAGCAATGCCAAAGAGTTGTATAAGCTAAATATGGGATCAATGATAGATGACGAATACACAACAAATTTCTTGGAGCTATTGAGGTATGTACCATATCTTGAGGATGAGAAGGCTAAAGTTTAATTATTTGTTAGTGGTTTTCCATTAGCATTCAGAGACCGGATTGAGTATGATGAGCCTCGGTCACTTGAGGAAGTCATCGGGAAGCTGAAGAATTGTTATGAATAGTTAAATCGCAATAATGAGTCTCATCAAGGATGGAAAGGGAAAGACAAAGGTAAAGGTAAATGGAAGCCTAATAGAGTAAGGCCTCAGAATGAATATGAGAAAGAAAATGTGGCACCGCAAAAATAATTTTAATGTAGTTGGACAAATACATAGGCCATAATCGTAGCATAGATCACAACATATACATGGAGGAAATGGTACGATACGGTTGGAGTGTTGGACGTGCAGTGAAGAGCATCTTAAGAGAGATTGTCCATAGAATCAGGGTGGTGGGACTAAGATATACAATGCACGAGAGGCACAGACTATTGGGGATGTTGGGTAGAGCATTCCTCGCATTTATGTAGCAGTGGAAAACAAGCGGGAAAATCACCAGGATCCTATCATTGAGATGGATGGTAAGATTCGTGATCAAGTTATTTCAATTTTGATTGAACCTAGATCTAATTATAGCTATGTTAGTCCTGACTTGGTGGATAAGTGTGGTTTGAGTAAGGAAATGCATGAAAAATCTTGGTTAGTACAGTTTTCCATACTTAAAAAGAAAGGAGTTCACCATTGGGTAAGAGCTTGTGCATTTGAATTAAACACTATGCCCAGAGTAGCGCACTTGTACGTATTGCCACTAGGTTCCTATAGTATGCTATTGGGTATGTATTGGTTATATCTTCATGGGACCAAGGTAGATTTCTATGACAAAGCTATTGAGTGCTTGTATGAAAATGGGGAACCAAGAGTTTTATAGGGAAATAATAAAGCCACATTAGTTAGGATGGTGACAACTATGCAGGCCAAGCGTAGTCGCTGGAAAGAGTGTTTGCTATTTATAGTTCATATCTCTAGTGAAAAAGGTAAGGAAGTTAAGGATGTAGAAGTGTTGAACATGTATCCAATTTTGCATTAGTTTTAGGATGTGTTTCAAGTAGAGATTTCAGAGTTTCCACCTCACAGGGAAGTATAATTTTCTATTGAGTTGGTTCCAGGGGCAGCTCCAACATCTAAAGCACCTTACATGATGAGTACACCTGAGTTGGTAGAATTAAATTTGCAACTGAAAGAGATGCTTGAAAAAGGGTACATTAGGCCAATTGTATCACCACGGGGTGCACCGGTGTTGTTCGTGAAGAAGAAGGATGACACTCTTAGACTATGCATTGACTACAAGCAGTTGACCAAAGTGACAATCAAGAACATGTACCCATTACCAAGGATTGATGATTTGTTCGATCAGATGAAGGAATCAATGATGTTCTCTAATATCGACTTGAGACCAGGCTATCATCAGGTATGCATCAAAGAGCATGACATCTACAAGACCGCATTCAAGACCAAGTACGAGAATTATGAGTTTTTTGTAGTTCCATTCGGTTTGATTAATGCCCTAGCTATATTTATGTGTTTTATGAACAATGTGTTGCATCCTTATTTGGACAAGTTTGTGATTGTGTTTATTGATGACATACTGGTATATTCTAAAAATGAGGAAGAGCATGCCAAGCATTTGGCAGTGGTGTTGAGGTTGTTGAGAGAGCATCAGTTGTATGCTAAGATCAACAAATGCAGTTTCTTCCAGATCGAGGTACACTACTTGGGGCAGGTTGTCTCCAAGGAAGGCATTGCAGTATATCTAGAGAAGATAAGGGCCATCATGGAGTGGGTAGCTCCTAAGAATGTAGATGAGGTAAGATAATTCATGGGATTGGTAGGTTACTACAGTAGGTTCATCATGAACTTCTCATATATTGTTTGTCCTATTACATCATTGGAAAGGAAAGGTAAGAATTTTGATTGGATAGAGGAGTGTGAGGCTAGTTTTGAGGAGCTTAAGTAGTTGTTGGCAATGCTCCAATGTTAAATATTGTAGACCAGGACAAGAAGTTTGTAGTGTGTACATATGCTTGCAAGAGGGGACTTGGTGGAGCCCTTATGTAGGATGGACAAGAGATGTGCTATGAGTCACGAAAAATGAATGAGTGCGAGCAAAACCACACCACACATGATCTTGAGCTAGCATCAATCATACATGCACTAAAGATGTGGAGGCACTATCTTATTGGCAGGAAATTTTTATTGACGAGTGAACACATTGGGTTGAGGTACTTATTTGACCATCTGAATTTGAATGCTAGGCAGGCTAGATGGTTGGGCATGATCAATGAGTTTGAATTTGAGATCAGGTATATAAAGGTGAAGGAGAACAGGGTCGCAGATGCTCTTAGCAGGCGAGTACAAGTAAATCACTTAGCAGCAATGATCTCCTATGTGATAGAATTACATGATAAGATCTTGTAGGCAGGTCAGCAGGACTACAGATATGTGGAGATTGTGCACAGGTTGCAGACGAGTATAAGTACAAGTATAGGTGTTGGTACATGTACATGTATAGATGTTGGTACAGGTATTGGTACTGGTGTTGGTACAGGTACATGTATAGGTGGTGGTATAGGTATAGGTACAAGTATAGGTACACATGTACATGATTTGGACTACCATCTCACAACAAATGGTTAGGTTAGATTTAGAGACAAGATATATGTACTCGACAATAGTGAGCTCAAGAAGGTGATCTTGAGGGAGTTTTATGCGAAACCATATTCGGGTCACCCAAGCTACCAAATTTTTTTTACTATAGTAAAGAGGTTCTACTATTGGCTGAATATAAGGAAGGGTGTGGCAGAGTTTGTATCAAGATGTTTGGACTGTCAGATGGTTAAGGAAGAGTGTAAGCATCTAGGTGGACTTCTACAACCGATCACAGTACTGGAGTGGAAATGGGAGGTCATTTCCATGGACTTCATCAAAGGTTTTCCTAAGACAACTAGACAACTAGACAACATGACTCCATCATGGTTGTGGTGGACATTTTGACAAAGGTTGAACATTTCATTCCAGTGAAGACTACATACTCAGCTAGTGACGTAGCATAGGTTTTCATTATATACATAGTCAAATTACATGGTGTTCCAAATAAGAATTTTTCTAACATGGATGCAAAATTCACATCCAAGTTTTGGAAGGTGTTTTTTGCAAGTTTGGGCACCGAATTTGCCTTCAACACAACTTATCATCTGTAGATAGATGGATAAACAAAGAGGGTCAACAAGATACTAGAGGATATGTTGAGGATGAATGTGATGCATCGGCAACAGAAGTGGGAAGAGTATCTTCCACTTGTATATTTTGCCTACAACAATGGGTACCAAGAGTCACTGAAGACGAGTCTATTTTAGGCTATGTATGGGCAGAGTTGCAAGACTCCCATCAGTTGGAGTGTCCTGGTTAATAGGGTATTGATTGAAATAGATATTTTTGTAGAAATAGAAAAAGAAATGCAGGTGATCAAGAAAAACTCAAAAGCAACGCAGGATAGGCGTAAGAGTTATGTAGATAGGAACATGTTTTTCAAGGAGTTTCAGGTTGGAGATCATGATTACTAGTGTATCAAACCCAAGAAGAGGTATTTTCGAATTGGATCACGTGCCAAGCTAGCATAAAGGTTTTTTGGACCCTTTAGGATCATTAAGAGGATCAAACCAGTGGCCTATCGACTTGCACTTCCTTCTATAGTGAAATTCCATGATGTTTTTCATATATCATTGCTTAAGAAGTATGTTAAAGATGTTGATCATGTGATTGACTGGTATGTATTGCAGGTGGAACAAAATGGAGAATTCGAACCAGAGCCTCAATGTATATTTCAAAAAAAGGTGCTCATGTTCCAGAACAGAGCAATACAACACGTTAAAGTGCAATGGAAGCACTTTGGGCCGCTACATGGGAGATGGCTGATCAAATGTGGGCCATGTATCCTTCCTTGTTTGTCAGTTGAGGCAAAGCAACTTTGGTATGATGTTGGTATATGTTCAACTTATGTTTTGGTGATGTTTTTATATGTGTTTTGATGTAATGTTCGGGTGTATGTACATATGCATATGGATGCAAATACTGCCATGAGTTATGTTATAAAGCTCCAATAAGCGGTATGCGTGTCATGTCATTATAGTTATCATGTTGGTTTGATTTTCAACAAAGTGATCATTGTAAATCATGCATTGCGTTATGTTATAAAGCTCCATGGGTAGTATGTTTGCTTTTCAATGGTTTTGTTGAGGCATATGTGTGATTGAACACCAAGGATGGTGTCCCCCAAGGGGGGGGGGGGGGGGGGTTATGTAACAGCCCTGGCGAAAATTCCATGTAATAAAAGTTAAAAATAATAACCACGATTGATGGGACACTTATTCTAAGTTGAATTTTGGGCAAGACATCCTATTGGGTGTTCATTTGGTTTAATATGGCTAAGGAAATTGGCAAAGTCAAAGGCAAAGGATTTGGAAAGGAATAATGGCATTTTTGGCACATTTATTTTTGAAAATAATGGAAATTGGGAGAAAAGGGAGATGAAAGGTCACAGGTTGCATGTGAGGAGGAAAATGAAGGAAAATAATGGAAAATGAAGAAAATAGAGGCCTCTTCTATAAAAAGGCTTATGAGGATCAATTGGTACCTTTTGTCAGTTCTGTTTTGGAGCTCTCTCAATATTCTCTCTCTCTTTCTTACTCTTAGACACTTAGAGTTTCTTGTAGCAAGAAAGGAAAGAAAGAAAGAAGAAGAAGGAAGCAAGCAAGGAGGGGAAGGAATCAAGCAACTACAACAAGATTCTTGGCAGGTATCGATTTGCATGTGTATTTTCCTTTCTATATATGGAATGCATGGTATTTCATGTTGCTCTTTTCTATCTTGTAATCGGTTTTTCTAGGTGTGATAATGTTTTTAAGCCTACCCTTTCCATTTCCATATATCCTTGATGAGATGGGTTTCTCATACTTTAGTTGAGTTGGATTTCCAGATGGGTTTCAAGCTGAGTGTGGTGGATATCCGAAATGAAAAACACATGGCCTAGTGGTCCCTGAACTGGACTGTGGATCACATTAAAGCCATTGGCCTAGTAACCCATGAACCAGACTATGGGCTGCGGTAAAGCTAGATTATGTGCCTCGGTGGGCCTAGGAATACTTGCCGATGAATGGTGGGATATATGGTAAAGATAAGAGGTGGATTTCTCTCTGTTGGGACTAATAGTCCTAGGAGGGGATGCATGGAAAATTCTAGAAAGTGGGTCTCGGTGTAGGGCCTAGTGATCCCTGGATAAGACTGTGGATTACGATAAAGCCTAAGAGACTAGGAGGCACTCAAATTCCTCACAGTGTAGACAAAAAACTTCGATGGCTTTCATAATTGTTTGGTTCTTTTTGGTTGGTTATGAGTCTCACATTCATGTTTGGAATATGGCAAGGGGTTGATTGGTTGAAGAGATATTTGGCTCAGCCAATCTATGGTCGAGTGGAACATGGAATTCCCATCTCCAGTTGGTTTTTATATTCATAAATGAAGAGCTCATTCATTTTTTATTTGATGTATAAATGCACTGGTTTATATTTGGATTATATTTTTGTATCCATGGTATTTTTGTTGTTATTATATTGGTTATAAGCATGTATTTTATCAGTGATGATGTATGTCTCTATCCATGTTTTTAGTTGTAAATGAATGAACAATGTATCTATGGGTAAATAGATTGTATTGCAGCTAATGTTGTCAGGGAGAAATGCTGCTTAGTGATTCTTAGATAAGCATGGGACCCCTATGCTTAGATCTATTGTTTACACCTGTAGTTTCAATGTTTGTGACATGTTTGAAAAAATTCCTATCATGGCTAGGAGGGGTCTAGATGAGTTCTTATTGATGTGATTGCTTGTATCATTGTGCTATTGTTATTTATCATCTTTAAACTTTTCATGAATTGTTGGGCAGAGCACTGGGTTCTAGGCCTGAAACAGTGGCTCAAATCCTAGGGATGTTGGCACAAAACTTAGAAATTGGGGCCTTGGATGCTTGCATGTAGTGTTATGCCTTTGGCTATAGCCTCATGGACATTGGATTACAAGCTTGTGCTTGCTTCTATGGCTCAAATAGGTCAAAATGTTAGTGTGACCCAGAGGTAAGAGACATGAATGGTTGGGTTAGCTCCTGGGGGTGTCATTAATGATTTACAAGGTCTGTATGTTGTGTTTTTGTTGGTTTCACTTCCTCAAGGTCACCTAGGAGGTTGAATCTCATTATAGAAACCTCTCATCATATGTTTACCCCAGTTGGCCGGTTACTTTGGTAGATGTGGGAAGAGGGTTAGGGAAAACCACCAATAATCAAGCAAAAGAATTGGCTTTGTGGAAAGGATTAAAAAGAACATTAGAAAGGAGAATTGATTGTCTCATTGTAATGGCAGACTCAATGCTAGTTATTCATAAGTTTCAGAAAGAAAAATATATGGTCCAAAAATATTTGGTCCCCTTAGATGAGTGAATATGGAATCAAATCCAAAAATTTGAATCTATATCCTTCTACCATGTTAAAAGAGAAAATAATAATATTGCAAATGAATAGGCTAATATAGGGGTAGGCCTTGATTAAGGCTCTCTTCTCCTAGATCGAGGCATGTTATAATTATGATACATTCCATGATGATTGAGAGGACTAATAGTTTTATGGTTGGGAGGGTATTCATTATGACAAGATAACGGGAGCAAGCTTCAAGGAATTCCTTAGTTTTAAATATAATTAATGAAGAGTCGGTAAGGAAGGTGACAATTCGATGACTCATGGAATTGGAGAGAGAGAGAGACAAATCCTCTCTCCAGTTGGTTAGTTACCAGAGATATAGTCATGAGCGAGGATAGATGGTGTGATAACCCCATGCTTGTGCATTTTTATATAACTCTCCTCAATTTTGTATCTCATCCATCCGCTTGAGGAGTAAATGTGATCAGACTAATCATCAAGTGAGGGATGTGTTGCAGCGAACTGGTAATTGCAGTAATTTTTTGGAGTCCGAAAACAGTCAATTATCTCCAATGGAAGTTGTGAAAGGAGTTGCACTCTCCACCGAATATAAATGGTAGGCATCAAGGCTGAAGTTACATAAAATATTTGTAATTTTGTTTGCAAAGGATAATTGTGTCGTTGAAAGTTGAAGGTGGCAAAATTTTGGAGCATGCAGAGCTCATAGTGGAGGAACTCATTGGAAATCTAGATAGGGTTAGGGAGAAATTTTTTATAGAGGCACACACCTATTTCTCATAGGTTTCAAGGGAAATTGAAGTGCTCCACAAGGATATGGAGTGGATTCTCCTTCTTGTGGAAATATTGTCCACCAAAGTTGATAATTTGACTCTGAAAGGTTGATGGAATCATGGTTGCAGTAGAGGCATTGAAAATGGGAGTTTTGAAGGAGGTCATGGACTTGCATGAGCCTTCCTCTCTAGGAAAAATTCTGTCAAGAAAGCCTGAGGAGAAGGTTTCATAAATTTATATGCAAACCGAGGAAGAAAATGGGAATGAAGTTGCAAACAGAAAACCAAGAATGTAGTTGTATTTTAGAAATTTTCTTTGTTTAATGTTATCTCAAACAATAGTATATAATGGCCCTTTTTGGAGATCATATAAGATACATTTTGTTATAAGTATAGTATGCTATAGGTAGGGTAGAAATAGAACTCTTTTTGAACAATTATGGATCATGAAAGATGATATATTGTCTATGATTGTAAGGGTTCTGGCTCATATACTATATTTTTATTAATATAAGCTACATGTTCCTTTTATAATAAAAAAGTACCATAGTGTATTCCATGTATCAATATACAAATTAAATGACTTTTTTTTGCTAGGAAAGAAGAAATAAGCTTAGTGGATCGGAAAAATTTCTATCATGGAAGAAATGGATTGATTTGGTGCTCACAAAAAATGAAGTCATGGAATATGTTCATGGTGAAATCACTCAACTAGACAAAGAGAAGATTCAAGAATTAGCAAAACACAAAAAGGGAGAAGTGAGGTAACGAAGGATTCTTATTGAATTTATAAAGGATCCCCTCATTCCCTTTGTCGTTGATTTGAATACATCTAAAGAAATTTAAGATAAGTTGGTGAAATTATAATACATCAGGTCAGAACATATCCTTGAGAAATAAACTATATAAAATAAGGATATTAAAGAATGAAGATATGGCCGCATATCTTATGAAGATATCACAATTAAGGGACTAGTTTCAAGGACTTGGGGAAGTCATATCTGATTTATAAATGACTACTTGTGTACGACATGCTTTCCATCTGAATGGAGCAGTTTTGAAGCTAGTGTCTACTCAAGAAAAGATACTACTCCCTTTGATGAAATTTTGGCTCAATGTATCTTGGAAGAAACACGATTGAAGGTGAAGGATGACACCGAATCAAATGAAAAGTCTTAAGCGTTTGTTTTAAAATCCAAGAAGAAGAAATGGAAGTTTGGAAATTCCAAAGGAAAATAAGATATGTCCAAAATACAATGCTATGGCTGCAATGAATGTGAACATTTTAAGAGGGATGTCCAAATAATAAAAAAACAAAAAAAGAAGGAAATGAATGGAGCTCAAATAGTTGAAGAAAAAGTAGAAACAAGAAAGAAGTTCAATCCTTCATTGGCAGAATAAATTTTCTTAGGAGATATATCCCTAACTTGGTCAAAATATTAAGATCAATTACAAACATGTTGAAAAGGGATATTGAGATTAAATGGAATACTGAAGCCAAGAAATATTTTAGAGAAGTCAAGTTAGCTTTAAATACTACTCTTGTTTTGATAAGGGTCTAACTTTACTAAGGATTTTATGGTTTTTTCTTTTGCTTCTGAACACACGATTGCAATTGTTTTACTGCAGAAAAACAGTGAAGGTCATGAAAAACCCATATCCTTTTTCAATAGAGCTTTAAGGGATGCATCACTAAAGTAAAACATCATGGAGAAGCAATACTTTGATTTGTTGAAAGCATTAAAGGAATTTAGAGTTTACATCTTACATTCACATATCATTGCATTTGTCCCAAATGTTGTGGTAAAGGATATTCTCACACAAGCCGACCCATATAACAGGAGAGGGAAATAGATTGTTGTGATCCTAGAGTATGACATAGAAATAAAACCATCCAAGCTCATCAAGGGTCAAGGATTGGCCAAACTCATGGTCGAGTCCAATTTCCATGCCCTTGATATTAATTTTATTTCTACATCTGATGAATGGGAAGAGTTGGTGACTCCACAAGTATCAGAAGCCTTTTCTACCTCACCATGGTATGTAGACATCATTTTTGTACTACAAAATTTACAAGCTCCTCCTAGTTTAACAAATACTAAAGCTATATTCCTTAAGTTAAAAGCCATAAAATTTTGTATTTTAGATCAAATTTTATATTCGAAAGATGCTGGAGGTATCCTTCTAAATTTTTTGTTGAAATATGAAGTAAATAAAGTCATGCAGGAATTTCATGAAGGATATTGTGGAGGACACTTATATTGGAAAACCACAACCAATAAAATTTTAAGAGTTGGTTTTTATTGGCCCACTTTGTTTATAGATGTGCATAATAAAGTCAACTCTTGCCACAAATGCCAAATTTTTGAAGTCAAGAAAAAGCTTTTACCTTTACCACTAAAACCTATGTCAGTTGAATTCCTTTTCCAACAGTGGGGTCTATATTTCATTGGTGAAATTCATCCCACCTCCTCAGGCCAACATAAATGGATCTTCATAGCCACTGATTACTTTAAAAAATGGATTGACGCTATCCCAACTATATAAACCACAAATACTATCATTATCCAATTTCTAGAGGGAAACATTTTGTCCAGGTTTGGCTGCCCCCATAAACTTATCACTGACAATGCTGTAGCCTTTAAATCAAATAAAATGGTGGAATTCTGTGATAAAAACCATATCAAATTAGGACACTCCACTGCCTACTACCCACAAGGAAATGGATTAGTAAAATCTTCAAATAAAATTCTAGTCGACATTATCAAAAAATTGTTGCAGGGAAATAAAAATTCCTGGCACAAAAATTTGATTAATGCCCTGTGGGCTGACTGGATTACTACCAAAATATCTATTGGAATGTCTCCACTTCAAATAGTATATGGGGTTGATGAAATTTTTTCTACTTCATTAGGAATCCATGTACTAAAATTACTGCAGGAAGCACAAGTGGAAACTAATGATTTACAAAGAATAATTAACCAGACCATCCAATTGCAGCAAAGTGGAGAGGAAGCCTACAATAAGACTCAACTAATTCAGGACAATGTCAAAAATATTTACAAAAAAAGGACAAAAGCTGATGATTTCTAGATGGAATATTTGGTGCTGAAATGGGATTCAAGGAATGAAGATAAAGGAAATCATGGTAAGTTTGATAGTTTATGGAAAGGGCCATATAAAATTGAAGTTGTTGGAGGCAACAATGCATTTTCTTGAAGAACTTAAAGGAAGAAGCACTGCATGGTGGACCTGTTAATGGAAGACTTACTAAACATTATTTTCTTCCAGAATAAATCAGGTCCATTTAGAGTCATTGTATATATGTCATTTTACTATTCTATTGCAATAGTGAGGGTAGATCACATCAAATTTTGAAGCCTAGAGAGAAGGCCCTAAGCTTATGATAATTGGTTTCCCATATTCATAAATAACATCAGGTTGATCAGATTCAGTTGTAGAATAAAGACATCATGCCCAATGGATAAGCCTACCAATCTACAGTGTTCTTGACACCTCACAAGGAGAGTGTCGTCCCCATTGGAGCCACTGTTAGGGTCCTATATTTTATAGGATGACTTGATTGTAGCTAAAATTTTGTATATGAGATGTTGTAAATAATGTTCCATTCTGAAATTTATTTCCAAAATAAAAGAAAACAAAAAGGGGATAAAAATATATATATGTGAAAAGAAAATAAAAATGAAAAAACATGAGAAAAAGAAGGAGAATAAAATGCTGCATAAAAATTAAGTTTACACAAGTGGGCAAGCCTAAATGCCACTCAAAAAATGAAAAAATGCATCAATAATACTTAGAAATTTGTGAATAAATGTGATGCTAGTTAAAATACCACATTATATTAGGACCAATAGATTATTTAGCTTAATCACATTGTTTAAAAGTGATTAAGTTGCATTAAATAAAAATCAGGTTATATTAGAGAATAAAATTAATTAACCACACTGTCTAAACATGGCTAATTAGGAATCAAAAAGAGAAATTAGCAATCTTAGAAAAATAAAAAGAAACATACTTGCAAATTTAAATGCGCTATTATATATTAAAGAAATAGTTTAGGTTAATTAATTGCATTTTTTGTTCGATTAGTTTAAATTTGTAATAAAGTATTTTTGGATGTGACATGTTTGTCGTGATGTAATAAAAAATAAGTGATTTTCAACGGGCCCAATCTGGCTCACCCAGATCAACGGTGCTTATACCACCCCGCAGCCCCATCCCCATCCGAAGTTTATCAAACAAGGGGGGTCTGGGGTAGTAGTCTCCATAATACCACCCAGCACAACTTGGCACCCTCTCCTCTTCCCCACACCCCCCCCCCTTCCAAAACCATATACTGCGCACACCCCCCTCTAGGTCTTCCCCAAAACTACTCTCCATCTCTCGCTCAACCTTTGATGACCTTCCCTCCACTTCTCTCCTACACCGACACGTGAAAACACGACAACTATCCCTCTCCCGACTGTTAGATTCAATATTCATCGCGCCAAGAATCCCTTCCCATTCCCATTAATAAACTACCCATTTTCCTCGTTAATTAAACAAAATTCCCATTGACATTTACTCTCCTCGCTCCTAATAACGACATAATTAACGGTTTGGCGTGACAAAAACCATAAAATCCTAAATCTTGTAGCTTCAAAAGTTTCGTTTGTCCAGAAATTTTCACTGATTAACACCCCAGAGTATGATAGTCGGAGAAGATCTTCAAGAAACCATCCAATCCTTTCAGAAATTCATGCAATTAATTTTCCTAATACCAGGTAATTACAACCATTTTTCCCTTAATTTTCCTTATGAATTATGTCTTCTCGAAAGAAGAATGTTTCTGTAGAGAACCCCATGCTTCCTCCAACAGTAGATGTTGACCACCAACCCTTAGTCGACCAATTATATCAGATTACTAAAACCAATTGTGATTTTGATCTATACGAAATTCACAATTGGCTTAAGTAAAAATACCTTGACCTCAGTGATGATTTAGGACTATGGGATTCTTCCCTACCCCAATTTTTTTTCCCTTAGACCTACTGATTCCCTGATTTTGTAACTTGATGTCAATACAAATATCTTCCCAATCAAATAACCATTGTGGCCCAAAATGGTGAAGTCCTTTTTGCCATTAATCATGATTATATTTCACAAATGCTCAAGTTTCAAAATTCAGATTCTATGCTGCCTTTTCACCCAAACATACTCATGGAAATATACAACAAGCTCAACTTTCCTAAAAGAAAAAAAAATATTTGAAACCTTTCTACCAGAGAATGCTCAATTACCCAAAACCAACCCTCCTTATCCCTCTTCCATGTTCCTTGAGATTACCAAGAAGATAATTTCAATGGTTGCATGCCTCTTGGGATACCATTTATACCAGTGGGTTTATGAAATCATCCTAGCCTTCCTCTTTGTGTTTTCCTCAAATGAAAAACCTCATGCCCTTTTTTGTTACAGTGAATTATTGGCATAAATCATTCATGACCATTTCATGAAATTATTAAATGAAAGAGTTTTTAAGTATGCATCCGTCTTGGTGTATTTTTTTCTTTATTATCAGCCATGCAGGTTTCATTTTCAACTAAAAAATCTAGACAATCAAGGAAACACCTAGTTAGTTATTCACTGGACTAACTGGTCAGGCAGAAAAACACTGATTTCACCTTCAGTGGTTTTGTAGATCAATTTTTACATGTGGCTGCCAGTTTGTTAAATAGTGATGCAGAGCCCAGGATACATCCTAAAATAAAAAAATTCTTGCAATTAAATGACTAGACTAGAAGAGGGGATTGGTATTTATACCAATATTATACAAAGATTAGAATATATGGTTGTGAATCACCACCTTACAAAATTCCCAAGTTTGTACCAGTTCGACTCTTTGCTTTATAATACATCAGACAAATGATCAATATGGTTCAATTATATTTTTTGGCAACAAAGAAGAAAGCACAGTTCAAAATAAAGACACAACTTGCCCCATTCATCTGCAATACCATATCAGCAGGACATCATGCAAATGATATTTTGAAATAGATTAACTTCAAACACAACTTTACATGGTCCTATGATCCTCTGGGGGTAATTTTAAAGTTAAGAGTGGGACAACAATATGCTCCTTATGCAAATATCCCCAGACCAGAAATAGAGTAGTTCATGAATCAAGAACACTGGCAGGAAAATACCTTACAAGAAGTTGAAGAACAGATATTGTCAACAAGCCATACTCCAGTACAACAAGAAAGGTATGAGAAGAGATAAAGGGAAAACATCTCCCCTATAGTGAAAAATATTTTAGCAAAAGGATTTCAAGTATATAATAAGAGACAAAAGATCATATATACAATGGAGACACAACAAGAAAGCACAAAGAAAACATAGTCAATTTTTCTCACAGGTGCATGCACCCCATCAATGTCATGGAGATAAGATATTATTGCTTCAAATCTAATGACGCCCATGACAGTAGACACGCCAATTCATCACCAAAAAGAGAGCTGGAGCAGAATAAGAAGGAACCAAGTATTTTTGTTGCTTACCAAGAGATTAAAAGGAAGAACTTAGCACTAAAGGCTTCTACATTCACACAATTCTGGAAACAGACAACTACTTCCCAAGACAGGCTCCTCTTAGATTTTGATTCAGAGAAGGGAAGAATGTAGTTTTCCTTCTTGGAGCCCAAGGTTTCTAAACCTTAGACAACTGATGATTATAAACAGTTTATTTTCTCTTTTGACACATGTAAAAGGAAAATTTGTTCAAAATTATTATTGAACAAAATGATCATATTGCTAATATGGAGAAAGAAATAGATAAAATTTTAAAAGAAAAAGAGTAGCAGACCACTCCAGTACAAGCCATCCCTTTGGCTACTATTCCAACAATAGGAGAAGCATCAACTTCAACTGTATAAGCATAGTCCAACACTACACCAAAATATTTAGCTAAAGAAATAAAGGACTTGTCCATTAAAGATCAAGAGTCTATTGAAAAACTGACTGAAAAGTTAAACAAATTACAAGAACATAAACTTAAAGTGGACAATTCCCATGTGGCAGAGCTACAAAAATCATACAAACTTGCAACAAGGATAAAATATTTGGAGAACCATAATGTCATGGAAGATACTATTACACAAGCCAAAGAGAAAATCTGGGTGGAAATTAATGAAACCATTACAAAAATATGGCCATCTATTGAGATCATCTTTGAACAAGATGAATTGGTGTTGAAATCAAGAACTTTAATAGATGACGTGAACAGGGAACTTGGCACCAAACCCGGTGATGCCAATGCTCTTATCAAGATATTAAATTCAAAATCCAGATAAGAATTAGAAGCATTAGATGTAGAAGACATAAGAGACACCTTTTTGGAAGTGAGAAATATTCTCACCAAGAAAAATATGATGGTACAATTGCAGAACAAATGTGGCAGTTTGTAGACTCACAAATGTTTCACAAGAAGTTTAATATTTTACATCAAAAAGGTCTCCCTATACTACAAGGAATGGGAGATAAATTGACAAAACTTGAAGACTATCATCAGAGATTATACAATATTTCCATAGACAAATCAAAATTTTCAAAAGTTAAAGGCACCATTACAGTGAAGTAAATCATTTATTTCTTGTTAAGCCTGCCTTTGAAAAATGCACAGAGGTAGATGAAACATATCGAAAGTTGATCATATTTCGACTACGAGGTGAAAAAAAGATGGGAAAAGTTGTGTGAATTACTAAAGTAAAAGTCATCAAGCATTCATAATAAAGTCAACAACAGAAAACTATTTTGCAGGTCCAGTCATCTCCATCCATTCTCGATAATAGTGCCAGCAACTACAATAGTTTTAAATTTTCTATATTTTTGTCCCATCTTCGTAAAACAATTTTTGATATTCTATAAAAGATTTTGAAGTTTTCAATCAAGGTATTTTTTTGATAAGTTTTTATAAAAACTTCCAAATTCGAAGTATTATGGCTTGGGATTTGTATGAAGAAATAAAAATCTGAAGTAAAGTTGTTCCTTGAGCTCAAGAGGACAAATTTTCAGTAACACACAAAGCTTTTCAATATTCCTGTGTCAGACTTATTGGTGAAATTATCTTCTCTTGTTAATGTTTTATTCTTTGTCAAATCATATGTTTCTCTTATCTATTTTGTTCAAAGAAAAATAAGAATCTGAATTTGTTTAAGTACACTAAATTCTAGCTTCTGAAAAAACTAAATGTTTTCAACTAAAATTAAACAATAGAATTATTAATTGCTCCATGTTTAATGGATCCTTAATCTCTTCTTCTTTACCATCTCAGAAAGCTCATAATATCTAATAAGTCTACATACCTTGCCTTATTAAACTTATATGTCACTACTACAATTGATCAACTTGAAACTTAAGTGACTCCATTGCCCAATGGATTTCCCTTGTTGTTCCAACCAAACTCTGAACTTTCACATCTATCCTAAAATCCTACAAAGCAAACAAAGCTAAATCTGACAGAGAGATCCCTCTCTAAGTTTAGGAGGGCTAGATTCTAAACTTAAAAGTGATTATGTGGTTACCTCTGGGTTTCTTTCACAACCCCAGATATTGCACCTAGGTGATGCCAAAAATGCATTTCTCCAAATTGGCACACAACTTGTGTTGTTGCACGATTTGGAGGACTTGTCGAATATGGAGGAGGTGCTCTTCCTAACTCTGGATGAAGATTAGGATGTCATTCAAATACACCACCAAAAATGAGTTGGTGACGTGTCACAAGATGTCGTCCATCAACCTCATGAAGGTTACAAGGGCATTCGTCAACCTGAAAGGCATGACCAACCATTCGAAAAGGCCCTTCTTGGATTTCAACGCTTCCACACATTAGAGGGTTCGATTGGTACTTGGTGAAACTCGGACTTCAAGTCAATATTGCTGAAATATTTTCCCCCTTGAGTTGGTCTAGAAGGTAATCAATCTCTGGGATTGGATACCTATTCTAGACAGTGATCTTGTTCAACACCCGATATTATATACAGAGTCTCGAGGTCCCTTTCTTCTTTTGTACCAACATGGTCGGGCTCCCATGGGGTGATGAACTTGGCATGATGTGCCCTTTCTGCAACAACTCCTGAATTTGCTTATTTATTTCCTCGTTCTCCATAATAGAGCTTTGATATATCGGCCCATTTGGAAATGACACACCTGGTCTTAGATCAATGGAGTGTTTAACCTGATAGTGCAGAGGTGCCCCTGTGCATGAGGTGAATATGTCCCTATAATCCTCCACAATCATGTTCATCTACTGCTGCCATGTGGAGGAGCCCTGTCTGGAGGCCATGGCTACAATATTATTTTTTTGTTGAGGGTGAATCGTAAGGAAAACAAATTTCCTGGTCTGGGAAATGATCTTATTGTATTGCTTCGTAGTGATCAAAGAGAAGGTGGTATGCGATTCTACCTCTAGTATCATGTACAACGTATTGCCCAAAGTAATAATAACAGTGTGGGGCCTAGAATCATATGAAACATGTTGCTTCTACAAGTATGGTTGTCCTAATAATTGATCTGAATATGGGCAAACTAGTTATTGCAATGCGAGCTCCTTCATTAGTATTAAAAATGTGTGATTAGGATCGTCTCATGTTAATCATTTGTGAAGGGGTTAAAGTGTCAAGCTTCATGCATCTTTAATGATCAAATTATGAGTTAATAAATTTTTTAAAAACTAATGAACAACAAATGAAATGCATAAACATAACTCACAACAATCACATAACACAATGGATGGTAATGGAGTTCACCCCTCCTGGGCTACATCTCCATGGACCTGCTTTAACTAGCTAGGCCCTCTTGGGATTATGAGTAAAATTTCTGATTACAAGCATCTGTGATGATCCAATTGACTTTCTTACTGCTCCATTGGCTTCAGAAGACATGAAAACCCCAAAAATAACTATTCAATCTCTGAATTTGGTTACCATCTCCTCTAGGCTTGACCTCCCATCTTGGTGGCCATGGGCTTGTTTAATCTACAAAGTGACAAAATCACCTTCAAATGTGCTCCAACGCCTCTAAAAACTATAACAATATGTTTATAACATCAAATACATCTAAAAATGACTATTCGTTCACTCCATTTGGCCTTCAGTTGATTTGGGCATGGCCTTCCATCCTGGTGGCCCTGGGCTTCAAATTTATTCAAGTGACCAAAATCACATTTAGATTTGCTCCATTGCCTTTGAAAGATGTTCTGATGGAATTTAGAGCATGCCAGTATTCTAATAATGACTATTCCTGAGCCAAAATTGGTCGAAAATTGCTCAATATAGGCCTCATTAAATTTTCCCCTAGATTCTACCTCTAAATCTGGAAAACTGCCAGTTAGCCCCACCAATTTTGCGAACCCACCGAATTTGGGGGAACTGCTAAAACTGCCACCAACTATTAAGAATAGTTAATTAATGTCTAAGTGCGCTTAATACGCACTAATCCGTGTTTAGTGATGAGTGCTGGAGTGTGGTCATGTGGTAGGGTCATGTGGAGGAGGGTTGGCCTGCGAGGCTGGCCCCCTCCTTTCTTCCGCCATCAAATCCACTGAAAATTAAATACAAAGTTGGTGCATTTCTTAACAAGTCCTGAGGGCACGACCCATTGGTGAATGTGAAGAAGTGGTAGGGGGAGATCACAGGGTCGAACCCCGACCTCGCTCCTCGATACATATGTTTTTGCATATTATAAAACCTGCCATTTAAATACACCCAAAAACTTTGAATATGTTCGAACTTTGGCATATAAATTGAAATACACCATATATATTAAATCCAAGATGCGATTTTTCTAACCATATTTGGACTTTGATTAACATTTAAAATTTCAATGGACTTTAGGTTAGAACCTTTGTAATCTCAGACTTTGGTTAATCAGAATTATATCCTCCAATAATCAGTGCGCTCCAATAATTAATCAAACCTGTGAATATGCGCTCCGCTCCAAATATTTGTGTAAGCAGACTTTAGATTATGGTTAACATTGCAATTTCCATCGTAATATACGTTTTCATATAAAATATGTGTCGCTGAACTATTGGTTAAGGACTTTGGTTTGAATTATATATATGCAGAATTTGATATTAAAGTTTGGATCTAATAATAATAAAAATTTAATATATATATATATATATATATATATATATATACATATATATATATATATATATATATAATAATTCGACCTTTAAAAACAAAAATAATTCCAACACATGAATTCATCATGAACCCACATTCAACCTTGGAGGACATTGGGAAAATTTCACCTTCACAAACCAAACTGGCGAATCCAATAGTGACACTTGTCACAATCGCACTGGAAAAAAAATGAAGAAGATTCCCTGCATGCTGACTGGGATGTCATGTCATCACCCTGTACTTGTTCTACAATTTTTTAAAATTTTTGCACATTCTAAACAACACTCTGTAGACTATAACTTATTCTTCCGAACTCGGTTTTCGACGAAACGAGTTGCTTTGGATTCCCTGGTGATAGACCAGACGCTGCCATTCTAGTTTGGTGCAATTTTGAGCACTTTTATTTTTGAGCAAATTTTTGCCCCTGATCCAAATATCGATCACACCTTCCCACTGACATGCTTTTGGACCCACAAAAGTTGGTTATCTCATAAGAGCTGAATACTCTTCTGTTTCCCAAGTTCTATCATCTTGATTCTACTTGGAGAAATCACTACGACAACCACTTGTTCACTGACATGCCTTACCTTGCAAATTTCTTGGCTCTTCAACTATTGTTCTCCTTTTTCTTCTGACCCAATCCAAAACTTGTTGGCTGATATAACACTTTTCTATACCAATCAATTCCTCGGTGCTTGGAAAACTAACTGATTGCTTTCCCACTGAGAATCATGTTCCTCCTTTGCACAATGAGCGAACTACAACAATGAGTTCCAACATCAGTAATAATAATAATAGAAATGAACATTCTTTTACCTCCACGGTTCCAAATTCCAAATATGGAAGAATGCATTGGTCATCTCCTTCTCTTCTTGGCGTCAACACATAAAATGGTCTACAATGGCTGTAAACGTTTTTGACATCTTGTCACAAACACAACATGCTTGAAATATAAATATGTTGTTTGTATCTGAAAAAAGCATCATGCAAGAAACAACTTGAAAACATATCATCTTGCTCCTTCAAAGAAACACATTTTACATCATGTGAACATGGCCATGTACTCTCACATCTTGGTGTCTAAACTTATCGACCAAACACAAGTCGACAAAAACATGCCTCTTCAAACAACTGACTCTCAAGTCAAGCATAAGCATGTGTAAAAACTTGATGGTTCTTTTCCCAAAACAAAAATAATTTCACATCTCATGAAACACTTCGTCAAAATATCCTTTACATATTTGGAGACAAAATCAACTCTTCCAAGTCGATATGACATGCATGTAACATGTTGGGTGTGAAGCCTGATTATCTTATTTATTTTGTATCACAATGTTGGACCCCTATACCTTAATGGGGAGGCAATGCTGCCCATAGTTAAACGCTGCCTAGGGGGTCTGGGGGGGTGGCTACGACTTTATGGAGCCCCCCCCCCCCCTGGCAGGGGGTTTCAAGAGCAGCGTTCCCGAAGCTAAAAGTAGATGTAAAATTTCCTTGTAAAAGTATATTAATTTCTAGTCAATCTCGGTCTTTCATTAGGTGGATGATCTAACAGTAGAAGTTATGTTTAGTTTAGGGTTTTTGGCCCTAGAAGGCAACCCCTTGCTTGTATGAGGGTATTGTATTGCGGCTGTGTATTGTATGTGTATTCTCTGAGGGAGAAACTGATAGGGAGATTGTGAGAGAGAACAAAGGATATTACAGTGGATCTATTGTAGTTTGTGTCTCTTCATTTTGCTGGATAATAGAAAGGAAGGACTGGTTGTTCGGGGTGGACGTAGGCCAAACTGGGTGAACCACGTATATCTGTGTCTCTATGGTTTTATATGTTTTGTGTGCTTGTGTTTTCCGCATATTTTATGTGTTGCATTGCTCTACAATATATAATTTTCTAACAACTAGTATCAGAGCCGAAGGTCTATTTGGCTGATAAAATCATAGGAAAGAAGGGTTCCTGGTTCGAGTGGGAGCAATGGTAGAAGATGGTAAATTTAGGGTCGAGAAATTTAACAGCCAAAACTTCCTGCTGTGGAAGATGCAAATGGAAGATTATCTGTATCAGAAAGATCTGTACCTACCATTGAGCGGAAAAACAAAGAAGTCGATGGCTATGATAGATGCAGAATGGGAGATTCTCGATAGAAAGGCACTCAGAACAGTACGTTTGTGCCTCGCGGCGTCAGTAGCCTTAAATATTTCGAAGGAAATAACAACAGAGGGTTTGATTAAGGCATTGGTGAAACTATATGAAAAACCCTCGGCCTCAAACAAGGTATTTCTTATGAAACATTTATTTAATATGAAGATGTCAAAAGGTGGATCTGTTGCAGACCATTTAAATGATTTTAATACAGTTACTAGTCAATTAAGTTCTTTAGGGGTAAAATTTGATGATGAAGTTAGAGCTCTGTTATTTTTGTGCTCATTGCCAGAAAGTTGGAATGGTTTAGTTATGGCCATTAGTAACTTTGTCTCTGGATCTAACACTTTAAAGTTTGATGATGTTGTCGGTGCTATCCTTAGCGAGGAAATGCGACGGAAAAGCTTCGGTGAGACATCAAGTAATGCTTTGAGTGCAAAGTCTAGGGGAAGAAGAATGGAAAGAGGAAAGAGCTCAAGATATCACAGTAAATCGAGGAAAGGAGGATCCAAGTCCAGATCAGGGATAGTGTGCTAGAAATGCGGAAAGAAATGACACCTAAAGAAAGACTGTAGGTATCGGAAGGGAAAAGAAGGAGATGCACAAAAAGAAAACAATCACGAAGCAAATGTGACAGGTGATGTGTTACAATATGATTTGATTCTTTCTTTCAAAAATGTTACTGATTCCTGGGTAGTAGATTCAGGGGCCTCATTCCATGCCACACCTGATAAGAAATATTTTCATGACTATGTTCAGGGAGATTTTGGACAAGTTTGTTTGGGTGATGATAAACCTCATAAAATTTTTGGAATGGGTAAGGTTCTTGTAAAACAAAAGAATGGAAACCAATTGCTATTAAAGGAGTTAATGCATGTTCCAGATCTGAAGAAAAAATTGATTTCAACAGGGTAGTTAGGCAGTGAAGGTTGTGTGACAAATTTCATAGATAAAACTTGGAAGGTCACCAAAGGAGCCCTGGTAATAGCAAAAGGTGAAAAGGTTGGTACATTGTATTTATGCAATGGTATTTCTAACTCTGTTAATGCTTTAACTTCAAAGGAGCATATGTAGCATTATGGCATCATAGGCTCGGACACATGAGTGAGAAGGGGATGAAGATTTTTCACTCAAGGAATTTGTTGCTAGGTTTGAAGAATATTGATTTGGATTTCCATGAGAATTGCATTTATGGAAAACAGAAGAGAGTAAAATTTCTTAGAGTTGGGAAAGAAAAGAAAAGAAAAAAATTAGAGCTTGTGCATACAGATGTATGGGGACCTTCTTAGGTATCATCTCTCGGTGGCTCTCGTTATTATGTTACTTTTATTGATGATGCAACTAGAAAAACTTGGATTTATTGTATTCAGAATAAATCTGATGCATTTGATACATTCAAGAAATGGAAAGATTTGGTTGAGATTGAGACAGGAAAGAAGTTGAAGTGTCTCAGATCAGACAATGGAGGTGAATATTGCAGCAAAGAGTTTGATAGGTACTGTTTAGAGCATGGAATTCACAGAGAGAAGACAGTTCCAATAACACCACAAGAAAATAGTGTGTCAGAAAGGATGAACAGAACAATCATGGAGCATGCAAAGTGCATGAGATTGCATGCAGGATTTCCTTTACAATTTTGGGCAGATGCTATAGATATTGTTGTTTATCTAATAAATAGAGGGCCTTCAAGTTCCTTGGATGGTGGTATTCCAGAGGAAGCATGGACAGGTAAAAAGGTAAACTACTCTTTTTTAAAGCCTTTTGGCTGTGAGGCCTTTGTCCATATTAATAAAGAAAATAAAACAAAGCTTGAGGCAAAATCAAAGAAATGTACCTTTATTGGATATGGTGTTAATGATTTTGGTTATCGCTTATATGATTATGAAAATCACAAAATCATTAGGAGCATAGATGTAATATTCAATGAAAAGGTCTTGTATAAGAATCAGTTGCAGGAAAAGAAATAGGAAAAAGAAAGCAAGGAATACACAGTTCTTGATGAGATAACTGAAAAAGTAAAGGTGCCTGAAAATAATAATAATCAACAACCACAACAACAACAACCACCACAATAGCAACAGGCACCTCAAACACCTGAAAGTGGTGTTAGAAGATCTACCAGGATAAGTAGACCCCCTGAACGATACTCTCCTTCATTATATTATTTATTGTTGACTGATTCTGGTGAACCTGAATGTTATGAAGAAGAAATGCAGGTTGAAAGCAGGAAGAAGTGGGAGTTAGCCATGGAAGAAGAGATGGACTCCTTAATACATAACCAAACTTGGGACTTAGTCAAGTTGCCTGCAGGTAAAACTACATTGCAGAATAAATGGGTTTACAGGCTGAAGGAAGAAGATGGAGGAAAACAGAGGTACAAAGCTAGACTTGTGGTGAAGGGGTTTGCACAAAAGAAAGGTATTTATTTTGATGAAATATTTTCTCCTGTTGTTAAGATGAATTCAATCAGAACTATCTTAAGTCTTGTAGCAGTGGAAGATTTACATCTTGAACAGTTAGATGTAAAGATAACATTTCTCCATGGAGATTTGGAGGAAGAGATATACATGCAGCAACCAGAAGGATATGAGGTAAAAGGGAAAGAAAAATTGGTGTGCAAGTTAAAGAAGAGTTTGTATGGCTTAAAACAGGCTCCAAGGCAGTGGTATCTAAAATTTGACAAGTTTATGTCTGAACAAGGTTATACTAGATGTCACTTTGATCATTGTGTTTATCTGAAAAGGAAAAATGATGGAAGCTATATTATATTGTTATTGTATGTAGATGACATGCTTGTTGCAGGGTCTAACATGCAGGAAATAAATGTGCTCAAAATAAAATTGGTAAATTCATTTGCAATGAAGGATTTGGGAGCTGCAAAACAAATCCTTGGTATGAGAATAACTAGAGACAGGAAAAATCGCAAATTAACACTGTCTCAGAATGAGTACATACAAAAGGTGTTGAAAAGATTTAATATGCAGAATGCAAAACCAGTTAGTACACCTTTTGCTAGCCATTTCCAACTTAGTAAGGAGATGTGCCCCAAGACCCAAGAAGAAATGGATTATATGTCTAAAGTTACATATGCATCAGTAGTTGGAAGCTTAATGTATGCAATGGTCTGCACAAGGCCTAATATTGCACATGCAATGAGAGTTGTAAGCAGGTACATGAACAATCCAGGAAAAGAACATTGGATGGCAGTAAAATGGATTCTCAGATATTTGAGAGGTACCATAAATCAAGAATTATGTTTTGGTGGTTCAAACATTGCTCTACAGGGATATGTTGATGCAGATATGTTAGGTGATAGAGATAACAGGAGGAGAACTACAAGATATGTATTTACTGTAGGTGGAACAGTTGTCAGTTGGGTTTCAAAAATCCAAAGTGTTGTTGCACTTTCAACAATAGGAGCAGAGTATGTTGCTGCTAAAGAGGCTAGTAAAGAAATTATTTAGTTATAAAGGTTTATGGATGAATTGGGTAAGAAGCATGATATGGGCACATTATACAGTGATAGATAAA
This sequence comes from Pinus albicaulis, assembly GCA_034641835.2. NCBI lineage: Eukaryota > Viridiplantae > Streptophyta > Pinopsida > Pinales > Pinaceae > Pinus > Pinus albicaulis. Next base: position 604,750,058 of record CM076577.1, read on the forward strand.
TTTCCATTCATCTTGCAATAAGTCAACATTTCATTCCAGAACTAAACACATACAGCTTAGGTACCATTTCATACGGTCAGTATTGGAAGATTGACAGTTGAAGCTAGAAAAGATACACAGTAGCAAGAATCCTGCAAACATGCTAACAATATGAGAAACAATTGGTCTTCAAGGATGACAATGAATATGAGAAAAAACCAGGTCCAAAGAGGAGTCATTGTCCAGCAAATGAAGCAGCGGGGGAGTTGCCACAATCAGTCTCCAAGTGGGAGATTGTTGGGTGTGGAGCCTGATTATCTTGTTTATTTTGTATCACGGTGTTGGACCCTTGTACCTTAATGGGGTAGCAACGCCGCTCGTAATTTAATGCTGCTTGGGGGGTCCACGGGGATAGCTGCGACTTTATGGATCCCCCCCTTGGCGGGGGGTTTCGGGGGCAGTGCCCCCGAAGCTAAAAACATATGTATAATTGCCTTGTAAAAGTATATTAATTTCTAGTCAATCTGGGCTATTCATTAGGCAGATGATCTGACGGTAGAAGTTATGTTTAGTTTATGGTTTTTTGCCCTAGAAGGCAACCCCTCACTTGTATGAGGGTATTTTATTGCGCCTGTGTATTGTATGTGTATTCTCTAAGCAAGAAACTGATAGGGAGACAGTGAGATAGAACAGAGGATATTACAACGGATCTATTGTAGGTTGTGTCTCTTCATTTTGCAGGATAATAGAAAGGAAGGACTGGCTATTCGAGGTGGATGTAGCCCAAACTGAGTGAACCACGTATATATGTGTCTGGTTTTATATGTTTTGTGTTCTTGTGTTTTCCGCATATTTTATGTGTTGCATTGCTCTGTAATATATAATTTTCTAACATAACACACAATCAAACAACACAAGTCAACACTCATGCATGTGCAAATGATCAACACTGTCAAGTTGACAACATACATGTTTAAACAAAGCAATCGACCAACACTTTTCAATTACTCATGAATGTTCAAACACAACGAAACCATCAAAATTCCACTGTTCATACACACAAACTCTCATGCATGTATACAATTCTTCAACTCTCTCACAAGTACAATCATAAGTATAATAACTCCATTCATATGTACATGCACTTAAAGCTGAAATGAAAAAAATTTGTTGCAATAAAGTGAGTCAACATAACTCCACTTCCAAACACCTTCTTGGTGTAAACATGCAACATGCATTCCATTGTCAAAGAAATGCATCAACATCAAAAGACATGCAAATCCTTAATTGGATAATAAATCTAACCATTTCTTACTAAACCATTTCAATGGCGCTTCTTTCAACTGCACATCATCAGCATGTGAATCATCTTGACCCACATCATTATGAAATCTTCTTTTCCATTCTTGCCATTCTCTTTCTCCACCTTCTTCAAATGTCGTGGATGAATTGTTGGATACAAAGTTCAACACTTGTCTACAAGATGACCTTACTTATGGCAATGAGTGCAAAACAATTGCATCTTCTTTTCAACATGGTTTTCTTTGTCTTTGGCTTTCTGCATCCTTTGCTTTAAAAGTTTCCTATGCATGGTTATCTTCTTCCAACATCTTGGAAAATTATGGTTATCCAAACCACAAAAGGAAAATGAAACTTTTCTCCAAATCTTATGTGATAATTTTCCATGTTTATAATAATAAAAAGCAACTTGATTAAAAGCAAATTTATAACTTGAACATTCACCTTTGTCTCCTTCTTGAGGAGGTGAATTTGATGAGGTAGTGGCTCTCTTTGAAATTCAACAATGCATTCAATGAATTTAGAGCTTTCAACATCCTCTTGTTCGTCATTCTTAGTATATGCATGCTTATGAGCACCTTCTTGCAAAGTGGGTGTAAAAATTTTGCATTCCTCATGAACACAATCTTCACAAGCTTGAGGTAATGAACATGAAATGAAAGTCCTTCTTGGAACACCTTCATGTGCCTTCTTGGCTTTAGATATTTCTCCGTCATGTTGTCCATAACCAAGACCCAAATACTTAGTCCTTTCCTCAACAAAAATTGGCTCAAATATGCCTTGTGCATGTTTTCCCAATCCTTTACCTTCATAACCCATATTCATCAATAATTTGGACCCTATTCCTCTATGTGTCTTTCAAAATCACCTACACATTCATCTTGAGAGGAAATTGAAGATAAACATGAGTTTCACACCTCTTTCTCATGCTCATACATGGCTAAGGCTTCCTTGGCATCATGGAGTTGAGTCTCCATCTCATTCATCTTTTTAATAAGGTCTTGCTTCTCATACTTCATGGCAATCAACTGCTCTTGAATTTTAATGCTCTCCCTCTTATCTTCATACTTCTCTTGCATCCTATCAATCATAATGTAGAGTTTATGCAACAACTCTTTATCAAAGAGTTTTGTTAAGGAATATTGACTAGAAACAGTGCTTAATGAAGCTTCCATCACACATGCAATGCACAAAAAGCTTATTTTCTTTGATTTTGAGAATTCAATTCTCAATTTTGATCTTCTTCTTCACACATAAACTTACAAGTTCACTTAAAACTTCCAGTTAGCCCCACCAATTTAGCAAACCTACCAAATTGAGGGGAACCGTCGAAACTACCACCAATTATTAAGCATAGTTAATTAATGGCTCAACGTGCTTAATGCACACTAATCCGCACTTAGTGATGAGCGCTAGAGTGTGGTCATGTGGTAGGGTCATGTGGAGGAGGGCTGGCCCACTCGGCCAGCCCCCCCGTTCCTCCGCCATTGGATCTAATGAAAATTAAATATAAATTCGCCACGTTTCTTAACAAGTCCTGAGGGCATGGCCCATTTTTTAAGGTGGAGAAGTGGTTGAGGGGAGGTCACGGGGTCGAACCCCAGCCTCACCCCTCAATACACATGTTTTTGCACAGATATAAAACGCGTCATTTAAATACACCCCAAACCTTCGAATATGATCGGGCTTTGGCATATAAATTGAAATATTCCATATATATTAAACCCAAAATGTGCTCCATCTAACCTTATTCTAACTTTGATTAACATTTAAAATGTCAACGGACTTTAGTTTAGAACCTTTGTAATCTCAAACTTTGGTTAATCCGAATTATATGCTCCAATAATTAATCAAACCTTTGAATATGCACTCTGCTCCATATATTTGTGTAAACGGACTTTGGATTATGGTTAAAACTGCAATTGCCACCATAACATACGTTTGCATATAAAATATGTGCCATGGAACTATGGGTTAAGGACTTTGGTTTGAATTATATATATGTGGAATTTGATATAAAGTTTAGATTTAATAATAATAAATATTTAATATATATACAATATAATATATAATATTCAACCATATATATATATATAATCCAGCCTTTAAAAATAAAAATAATTCCAACACATGAATTCATCATGAACCCACATTCAACTTTGGAGGACATTGGGAAAATTTCACCTTCACAAACAAAACTGGCGAATATAGCCATGACACTTGTCACAGTCCCATTGGTCAAAAATTGAAGAAGATTCCTTGCATGCTGACTAGGCTGCTATGTCATCACCGTGTACCTGTTTTGCAAATTAAAAAAAAAATTCTTGTTATGAACGACGATCAACAGACTATAACTTCTTCATTCTAACTCAGTTTTCGACGAAACGAGTTGCATTAGAATCCTGGCAACGGGCTGGTCTCTGTCGCTCTATTTTGGTGCAATTATGAGAACTTTGATTTTTGAGCAAATTTTTGCCTCTGATCCAGATTCTGATCAATAATACATCATAAAATTCAAGAGGAGAAACATCACCCATAACCTCATCTACGAAGGGCTTGATTCTATAGGGCAGGCGACACTATTGGCTGACGCGAATATCTCGTCCTTGGTGAAGCCACTCGTTGGTGTACAATTGTGAGTGTTATGTGGTCGGTAGGCCCAACCGCTTCAAGACCTCTGCTAAAATGAGTTTCTTTTGGCTCTCGCTATCGACAATGAACTGTAGTGAAGCACCTTTCACCTACATCTGTGAGTGGAAGAAGTGATCCCCCTCCTCTAGATCTTCGAGCTCTTTCTTCTGGATCTTTTTGGTGGAAACGGTGGCACTCGGCTCCACGTCAATAATAGTATTCCATTTTTCATTCCCCTTGTCGAGTTCTGACTCAAAGTCGGAACATGCATCTGATTCAGAAGCCTTCAACTCGGCCACCAGTGACTGCTTGGCCCGACACTCACTAGCGTTGTGAGCCTAGAATCTTATGGAATTCACTATTGAAAATACAACAAGAAAATGTGTGTCTAATTTATTTTTCCCTTAAATAAATTGGACAATAAATTGTAATCTTATCTCATAAAAATTTGTATTAGTTAAATAAGTCAGAAAGACTGAGTTAGCTCAAGAATTTCGAGTTAAGGGTCAAAAGTGAGGCATGTAGAGTGATTCTATTATTTGGGGGTCCAGTTGCAATTAATGCACTAGTGTGGTGTGAGTGTAATCAATTAACTAAAATTAATTGATTTAAAATCAGTTTAACTAGTTCTAACTGAGTGATGAGCTAGTGAGAGGTCCAGTGAATTAAAATAGTTTTAATTCACAAGTAATGATTAATCAGAAAACTGATGATTTTCTATTAATCGCTGCATGCATGTCAATTCTGATGAAGATCCAGTTGAGACAAAGGCTAAAGGGAAGATAACTATTAGTTTTATTATTAGAAAAATTCCCAGGTGCAGTTATAAATCCACAGGATGCCCATGATGGATTGCGTAGTCAAGGAAGGTTGGAATTCCTATTTAATAGGGATTTATTTGCTTAGGGAATTGTGTGAGCAAGCCAGGTTGGAGGAAGGCAAGGAATTGTCTATGTGTTTGTCCAATTTTTCCTAGATCAGTGTGAGATGATTGGTAGAATGCATGAGATTCTTGTGAGTAGGAATGCATTGTATTCTTTCATTATTCCTTGACTTATTATAGAATAGAGATAGAGGAGTTTTGAGCAGTTTCTTTCCCCGTGGAAATATTGTGTTGTGCAATTGATTTAATTCTTTCTCTTACTTGCATGTGATTGAGCGATTGTGCTTTATATTCCAAAAATATTGTAGAAGGATTCAATATCTTGTTTTAGTACATTACATGATTGGATTGAATCCCTTGGTATAATTTCTACATGGTATCAGAGCACCAAGAATCACAATAGTGGAGAAGAAATTGAGTTTGTGTTGAAAAATATTCAAATTTGCAGATACATTCTTTGGAGCTAACAACTGACCAGGATGTCTTTCACTGGCTTGAGACTCGAATATGCACTCGAGTGAAATTAAAACTATATTGCATGGAAGGAGAGGATGGAGGCAGTATTGTAAGATAATGGGTTGAAGGAGTTTATTGACACTGATATTTCTGAACCCAATTAGGAAAATGATGCGCAAAATGAAGCATGGAGGAAGTCTGTCGCAAAGGCAAGTTGGATATTATTAGAGGGAGTTCAAGATCATATTTTCTCGGGTCTCTATGGAAAGGAATCTCCATATAATATGTGGAAGGCCTTGACAGATCTGTTTCAAAGCAGCAGTGACCACAAAAAAATTGCACTCAAGGACAAGCTCAGGAAAATCAAAATGGAGAAGGGCAGCACAATCCAGAAATACTTGACCAAGTTCATTCAATGTTGAGATGAGCTTGGAAGTTTTGGAATTACTGTGGTTGATGATGACATGGTGAGCCTAGAACTTCTAGGCCTTCCCAAGAGCTGGCATAGTTACCGGGACTCTGTGAATGGGAGGGAGCAGTTACCAAAGTGGGAGCGACTATGGTTGGATTCGGTGCAAGAAGAGTTTCGGCAGAATACCAGGGATGGATCCTCATCCAAGACTAGTGATGAGGAAAATTGTGCCTTGGATGGTAAGGAAAATAAGGGGAAAGGGAAGAATTCCTATTCCAAATCCGAGATCGACAAACAAGGCAAGAAGCGAGACATGTCAAAGGTGAAATTTTTAAACTGTCATGATCATGGACACTATGCCACAAATTATCCACAAAAGAAGAACAACAATAAGAAGGCTCTGGGAGCTGCAGTGGGTGAATATTTGGCCTCATAGTTTGAGTTTGAATTATCTCTCATCACATGCATGGTGTCAAATGTGATGGGATCTATGTGGTACTTGGATAGTGGAGCATATTTCCACCTGACTGAAAATAAAAACTCTTTAGTAGCTTGTAGGAGAAGGATATTCAGATGCACATCGAGATGGATGATGACGAGAGGTATAGCACTACCGGAATTGGTACAGTTAATTTCCAGAGAGAGTCAGATAAAAATTTCATATTAAAATATTCCATGCTGGTTTGAAAAATAATTTAGTTTTAGTTGCTATGTTGGAGGATCTTGGATATGATGTGGCTTTCAATGAAGGAAGGGTGTTCCTTCGTCACAAAGCCACAGGAAAGGTAAAGAAGATTGGGGTTCATGTGAAGAACCTCTACAAACTTGATGTAGATGGCTGCGTAGAATTGTGTAGTAAAGTAGATGAGGGGGTGAGCCGGGATACTGGTGAGTTATGGCATATGAGATTGGGTCATCTACACCACAATGCTTTGAGGATCATGCAGCGTATTTATATAGATCTTCCAAAGGTTACACTTGCACAGAGAGATATATGCAAGGGATGTAATATGAGGAAGTATACAAAGGCCACCTTTCATGAGAAGGAGAACTGATCAACGACAATCCTTGAGAGATCACTCAGATGTGTGTGGACCATTCTCAACAGCTACCACAAAAAAACACAGGTATTATGTTATTTTTGTGGATGATTTTTCTAGAAAGTGTTGGATTTTATTCATGCAAAAGAAAGATAAGATCTTCTCCAAGTTTTGTGAGTTCAAAGCACTAGTAGAGAAAGATACAGGGAATAAGGTACAGGCTCAAAGGAGCGATAATGGTGGTGAGTATATCCATAAATAATTCAAGAAATTTTGTGCCAAAGAAGGAATTCAGAGAGAATCTATTTCACCTCATAACCCAGAACATAATGGGGTTGCAGAAAGAAAGAACAGAACAATTGTGGGAGGAACACGTGCTATGTTACATGATCAAGGCCTACCGTTGCATCTGTGGGCAGAGGCATGCAACACAATGATATTTGTGCAGAACCATAGTCCTCATCGGATACTTGGCATGAGTACACCAGAGGATGCATTTTCAGGTAAGAAACCTGATGTTTCATATTTTAAATTTTTTGGCTCATATGTCTATTTCAATGTGACCAAAGATGCCAAGAAGAAGCTAGAACCAACAAAAGAGGTTGGGATATTTGTGGGGTACACTAATACTCCCTACAATTATCGGGTGTATTTATCGGCAAACAAGATGACAGTTTTCAAGAGAGATGTTAAATTTTATGAGGAGAAAGCCATGCGATTGTCCCTTGAGAGGGAGCTTAACTTGCATACAGAACAGGAACTCTTAGTTCCAAAGGATGAACATCAGGATGTGGAGCAGCCACATGCAGAGGAACAGAGAGTGGCAAAAACCACTCATGCAGATCCATCCACTAGAAATGGTAGGAAGCGCACCAGAGAGGCTAACATATCGATGCTAGATGTGACAAAGAATGTAGGTGCACCTACATCACAACACAGGAAAAGAAGGTCCCCAAACAGGTATACTGGATACATGGATCTTATGAGCGAGTGTATTGTGACAAAACCATCCTCTTTTGAGGAAGCAGTGTAGCAGTCGGTATGGGTTGATGTCATGGTTGAGGAGCATGACTCCATTATCAGAAACAATGCAGGGGAAGTGGTCCCAAGACGAGTGGGGAATTTAGTGGTTGGATCCAGGCAGATCTAAAAGGTGAATCAAGAAGCAAATGGGATTGTGGAGAAATACAAGACTAGATTTGTGGCCAGAGGATTCTCACAGGTGGAGGGGATTGACTATGAGGAGACTTTTGCACCGTTTGCAAGGTACTCCTCTATTAGATCCATCCTTGCATTCTCAGTGCAAATGGGGTTGTAGATACATCAGATGGATGTAAAGACAACCTTTCTCAATGGATTTATTGAGGAAGAAGTGTACATTGAGCAACCCGAAGGTTTTGAGACCTTTGACAGGGAGTCGCATGTGTGCAGACTCAAGAGAGTATTGTATGTGCTAAAGCAAGCACCTCGTGCTTGGTACACCAGGATCGACAGTTATTTCACCGGGTTGAGCTTCACAAAGAGTGAAGCAGATGCGAACCTATATCATATTGTGGTTGATGGTAAGATTTTGATTATTGTAATTTATGTTGATGATATGATACTAGCAGGTGATGAGCAACTCATAACTTCTTGAAAAGAGGATCTTGCAAGAGAGTTTGAGATGAAGGACATGGGGCTATTTCACCATTTCCTTAGTTTAGAAATATGGCAAAGAGATGGGGAGCTATTTGTATCTCAGGGAAAGTATGCCAAGGAGATTCTAAGGAAGTTCGACATGGAGGGCAGCAAACCCATGGAGACTCCTCTTGTAGGAAACTAGAGGAAGGAGGATGCTACTTCAAGTGAGGTAGTGGATGCTACTATTTACAGACAACTTGTGGGTTCACTTATGTATGTGGTGAACACACGAACAGACATATGCTATGCAGTTAACCAACTTATTCAAGCTATGGTTAAGCATATTAAGCTCTTTTGGAAGGCGGGGAAACACGTTTTGAGATATCTTAGGGGTACTATAGAGTATGGATTATGGTACAGACAGAAAGAGGGACTGAAGCTTCAAGGATTCACTGATGCAGATTGGTTAGGCTGTCCATCAGACAGGAAGAGCACATCAGGGGGCATCTTCAGCATAGGATCAGCATCAGTTTATTAGTACAACATGGAGGAGAGATTAGTTGCACTCAGTTCAGCCGAAGCAGAGTACATGGAAGCTAGTCAGGCTACATTCGAGGCCACTGGATGAGGAAGATACTTGTTGGTTTTTTTGTTCAACAGATGGATCCGACAGTGATACATTGTGATAACGAGAGTTGCATAAAATTGTCGGTTAAATTGGTATTCCATGACAGGTCCAAGCATATTGATATCTGGTACCACCATCTCAAAGATTGTGTTATGAGGCGCATTATGTTGTTGCAACACATTCCCACAGAGGATCAGGATGCAGACATCTTTATGAAGGCACTGGAAAATATCAAATTCAAATACTAGGGGCAGGATCGAGGTAGTTGATAATCCCTTTCTTGTTGAGAGGGAGTGTTTAAAATTCAACAAGAAAATGTGTGTTTAATTTATTTTTCCCTTAAATAAATTGTAATCTTATCTCATAACAACTCGTATTAGTTAACTAAGTCAGAAAGACTGAGTTAGCTCAAGAATTTCAAGTTGAGGGTCAAAGGTGAGGCATGTAGAGTGAATTTATTATTTTATGGGTCCGGTTGTAATTAACGCACTAGTGTGGTGTGAGTGTAATCAATTAACTCAAATTAATTGAGTTAAAATCAGTTTAACTATTTCTAACTCAGTGATGATCTAGTGAGAGGTCCACTGAATTAAATTAGATTTAATTCACAAGTAGTATAATCAATCAGATAACTGATGATTCACTATTAATATCTGCATGCATGTCAATTTTGATGAAGACTTGATTGAGATAAAGGTTAAAGGGAAGATAACTATCAGTTGTATTATTAGCAAACTAACCAGGTGCAGTTATAAAGCCACACGATTCCCATGATGGATTGCACAGTCAAGGAAGGTTGGAATTTCTATTTAATAGTGATTTATTTTCCTAGGAATTTCTTGAGCAAGGTAGGCTAGAGGAAGGCAAGTAATTGGCTATGTGTTTGTCCAATTTTTCCTAGATCAGTGCAAGACGATTGGTAGAGTGCATGAGATTCTTGTGAGAAATAATGCATTTTATTATTTCCTCATTCCTTGACTTATTATACAATAAAGATAGAGGGGTTTTGAGAAGTTGCTTTCCCCACGAAAATCTTGTTTTGCATGATTGATTTACTTCTTTCTGTTACTTGCATGTGATTGAGCAATCGTGTTTTATATTCCGCAAATATTGTATAAGGATTCAATATCTTGTTTTAGTACATTACATGATCAGATTGAATCCCTTGGTATAGTTTCTACACTCACACCATTTCCCCATGTCCTTATTTGTCTTCATGGTGTTGTTCTTTGCTTTCGAATTCAACAGGTTGCCCTAGGTCACCCCGCCTTAGCTTTTTCCTTTTTTCTACAGCTTGGTGGTGCCTTTCCCTCGTTTCAGATTCGCATATCCAAAGTCTCGCTTATTCTATCTAAATTTCTACTCGATCTTAATGACACATCGAGAGGCACCACCAAGTGAGGAGATGTCCAAGAAATCCATCTCGTCTTGGATGTACTTGTGTATGAAAATATGGAAATTGAGTACCAAATTCTGCGTAGAATCCTTGATACCCAAATTCGTGCGAAGGGTATGAAAAATATTTATGAACTCCGGCACATCTTGGTCCCTTCCATGCTGCAATGTGGTCCACTTTTTGTATTTATCTTCATAGATCCCTAAGGGGTAATATTGCTTCTTGATGGTGTCTCGAAAATAATTCCAAATGGGTGCAGCTGAGAATAATGAGGGTTCACTCTTCTCCCTCTTCTCACAGTAGGTTTCCCACCAGTCTTTGACATAGGGGGCAACTTTAAAGGGTGTAAAAGTATTCTTTTCCCGGTTGGAAAATTCATGAACCGAGAAATATCCTTCTAGAAGATTTAACCATTTATCTAGGACATATGCATTTGTATGACCTTAAAATATGGGTATGTAAAAGTTAAATTTTACCTTAAAGGGAGTGGTGCTCCCAGAGTGGCTACCGGAAGAAGATGCATCGCCTGTGGGTAGTCGCCGAAGGATTTGGGAAAAGTTGTCCATCATCACATTCCTTTGTCGCTCAAGGACTTCCTCGAGCAATATTTTGAAAGGATATCCTTCTCCCTCATCTTTCTTTTCTTTTGTAATGGGAGGCCATCGGGGTATACAAGGTTGGTCTTGCAAGGGTTCAACTAGTTCAAGCCCTAACTCCTTATACCCTGACCTCATTGGGGACATATAAATAAAAATAGAGAAAGAGCATACCACTATAATATCACTGATTCAAACTTAAACATGAATGAAACAAAATAAAGATATAGCCACAAATACAAAGATGCAACAGAAATAACACTTCATTTCATTATTATCAAAGAACTGAAATATGCTTACAAACATAATGTAAATAAACTAGCTCAGACGATGGTAGCTTATCTCTGAGAAGAGTTGTGGTGGCTAAATGCCTATGAACTGTGTTATAATGAGGCTCAAGGGAATTTTTATTATTTAAAAACAAGGGAAAACCATAAACAACCAAAAACCTAACCCCAGGAGATGGAACACCAAGAGTTTATGGGCCTCGTTGGGGTTAGTTGGGTATCCAACTTCCCGGGGTCGTAACTTAGTCATATTATCTCAGTTTGGCGTGTATGATACCTCGTTGGAAATATCTCTTTGGCTACTACAGGATTTATGAAAGGCCCCTACCTGTGACTGTATGTCTATTGTAAACCCCAAAAAAACGTCGTTTAGGGGGTCAAAACTGCTCCAGAAGTTCATGACCCGAAAATCTGCTAAAAATAGTAAATGTCACTATAAACAAGGAAACTGATGAAACCGACTAGGGGTATAGGTGGAATAAGTGAGTGGCCACCAATATCCACCTGGATCAATAGGTAACTTTCCATTCAAGAGCATATCAACATTATAGGGATCCACGTCTCTTTCAACCATGAGAATCATTCACAAAGCATCACATTGCAATATACAAGAATACATATCATCATTAATAGTGTTGATAAACCCATTATCATGCAGTCACATTATTCATCGTTCAATTTTCACTAACATGAAAAATATACAAGTAAAAAACTTGTCTTATTAGTTAAATGACGGAAACTAAGCAAAGGACTTCAACTCTCCACCCAATCGTAGGCCAATTTCACTGCAATATTTCTTGCAATCGACCACCCCCAAGCTGGATTCAGGGTCTAAGGAGGTAATTTCTTAGGAATACTCTCACCATCAACTAGTCAATAGATGCTAAAATGCAGAGTCCATTTCTTTGGTGATTTCCCAACAAGCCTAAATTGTAACACCACATTTACTCTCTATTCGGTAGAGCACCAACCACAAGGGTTCATCCAAGGCTTAGTGAATTCCATCTCATTTGTAAGAGAAGGAATATATATGTATAAAGGTAAGTTTATCAACTGGATTAGCTCTACATGAGTAAAGAGTCCACTTCCAGGTGATTTATCATCTTACTAAGAAAGTACCTAAGTGGTTTATCAGTTTCAAGTAAATTCACTTAGGGGTTTATCAAACCTTTCAAACAATTCATGTGTGTATCCCAGTGGTTTATCAAGTCCAAGGATAGCCACTAACGAGGTTTTTAGCAACTCTCTCTTCAAGCACTAGATTGACTTATCAGCATTGGCCAACACATAAGTGTCACAACTCCACTAAAATATCTTTTTCCAATCAATTCATGTGCCATAGTGAAGATAGGGAATACCATCTGAAAGCATAACATAGGTTGTAATCAGTTATATCTTCATAGCAGATTCACATGAGTTGTCCATTTGTTACACAACATTTTTTCACTGTCCCTGCAATCCCCATCTCGCCCATTAGAGGGTCATTTCTATGATCAATAAGCAGGAGAGCCTCAACATCAAGGCTTGGTTGTAAACTCCCCTTGTCTTTATCATAACAAAATGCATCTAATGTTTATCTTCCACTCTTGTTTACATTTATAATGAGATTTCTAGCATTCCTTGATCAGTTAGATAGGTTGTAATTGTTTTATGCTTGTCGTGGTTTTACGTTTGTCATGGTGTCTTGACTGAAATAGAGGATCAAGGAATGTACAAACTGCAGAAGGATTTTCTCTTGAACATATCGGTGACACGACTCTAGAATTTGGAAGCATTTGACTCACACTCATATTACCTTCTCTGTTTCGTGTCGATGATGTGGGATTCATTATGACCCTCCTTCGATGGATCGCTTCCTGTCGACTTCAACTCATTATCCAGGAAGTTGATCTAGAGACTCCTTTCTGGTACCTTAGAGCATGCATGCCCTAATGGCAAGTTCTTCGCATTCGATGACAAGTTCACATCATCAGCCTTCGATTGGGTGATTTCACTGGTGTTCGACTTTAGCTCACTATTCACATTCCATGGATTGTACTAGTAGTACCTTGAGAGCCATTGACATTATGGATGGTTTCTCTCGCACTTGTTAACGATTCACATCATTGACCAGTAATCAAGTGATTTTCTAGCATGTTCAACTTCAACACGTCTATTCACATGTTGGAATTTGTACTTTGATCATGTGGTGTTGGAGCGCAAGACCCTGGGCTTCGATCACAAAAGTCCAGGTTGCGAGGAGTGATGATTCATTCATGATTATATACATGATTCTTTAGATGGATGGCTGCGACCATACTGTGTGTTCTCTTGTTTTGATCCTCTCTATACGAATGGTTGTGCCCATACCGTGGATCTATTTCATATGATCCCTTCATTCGGATGGATGCGTCCATGCCGAGGATCCATTCACATGATCCTCTTCTTGATGGATAGTTGTACCTATACCATGAATTCATGTATTTTCAACGGAGATTTCAGTTCTGTATATGTATCTATGCTTTATTTGTAGGTCTCCCGACAACAGCGTCTGGTTCCTTTCACGTACTTGTAAAGCATTTCACCCCTCACTCATGTTCGAACTTCATACTTTAGGGGGCATCTATTACACAACATTTTTTCACTGTCCCTGCAATCCCCATGTCGCCCATTGGAGGGTCATTTTTGCGATCAATAAGCAGTGTCATGGCTTGCAAATACCATCATTACATCCCTTTCCATGAGCACAACATTCCTTTTGTTGACCATTTCCTGCGCAGACCACTAAAAACACCTGTTTTTGCCTTGGCGCGAGTAGCCAGTTACACTCCCGCTCCGAGCTGGAAAATTAACACTGAGCCCGCGCCAGTTGGTGCTCTGTCCCAGTTAAGCACCCGTGCCAAGATGTTTATGGAATTTTTTTTAAAAATAGAGGCGGAGGTTCTATTCCAACCACCTCAAGGATGATTCATTGGGAGTGATTGAATTGAAACAACCACAGACTCCCTCCTTTAGTTAGTATTTTCCACCTCCCTTGGAACTCTCCTACAGGATAGAAATCTCTCCCACCTTTGTAGGGATACCAAACTCCTCCTCTCCTCTATAAATATAGCCATCTTCCATTGATGAGCTAGTGGAACAGATAGGTGAAAAAGTTAGCAATCATAGAGAAGAAGCAATCATAGCTTCGGGAGAATAGTGTAGAGTGTGATTGTTTGTGTGTGTTGAGAACATATTGAGATCTTGGAACTTTGTTCATGAGGGTGTGGAAAACGTGCTTGGATACAGACCTGCCAAAGGAGAGCCTCAACATCAAGGCTTGGTTGTAAAATCCCCTTGTCTTTATCATAATAAAATGCATCTGATGTTTATCTTCCACTCTTGTTTACATTTATAATGAGATTTATAGCATTCCTTGATCAGTTAGATCGGTTGTAATTGTTTTATGTTTTTCATGGTTTTATGCTTGCCATGGTGTCTTGACTGTCTGTACAGGTAATCGAACGTTGGTAACAGCGTGTATCGAGCTTGAGAAGAGCGACGGACCAAGAAGCTTCGATGAAAGACGACAACATAGCATCAGAACGAGGTAGGTCATATTCCTTGCTCTGAATTTCATTTAAAATCTAGGAAGGTAGATGTTATTATTTTCCCATAGTTGCTAGACCCACCCTAGGGCTAGAGGGATCGCCTCTGTCCGTAGAGAGGATTTACCTGGACAACGCCATTCATGCTTTGCATTATATTTTCTAGCGATCTCTCTCTCTTACTCGACTACTGCATAGCGTGTTCGCTTCTTTAGATGAATCCATAATACATGAATGTCTATGTCTTTCCCCTTTTCTCCCCGTTGTGATTCTCCTCTCATACATTTCGATGAGTGTTGACCATTCCCACATCTCTATTAGAACCAAGATTGCATGCATGTATTTTACTTAGGGAGCCCATTCTCTCAATTTAATGTTGCACCAGTAGTGCCATAAATCCATCAGGGAGAAAGGTGGTGAAATAAATACAATGGTCTGGGTTTACAAACAACTCCTTATTCCTTTGAATCCATTCCCACTTCCCTTGGCCAATCAATGTGTTGCATTTCCACATTATTTACATGAATTATAATTCATAGCAATATTTACAAGAGGGAATAGCAAAAATGGTTGTCACAAAAGACATCAAATTGGTGTATGAAACCTTGTATGTGACACTCTTTGATGTATGAGACCCTCTTGTCTGTGGGATAAGGGAGCCATCAAATTGGTGTATGAGACCTTCTTGTCTATGGGACAAGGGAGCCACCTTCCACACAATGATTTCAATACTAAATTCTATGGATGTGTACATGGTATATGAAACCTTGTGTATGAGACCCTCTCTTATTTGTGGGACAAGGGAGCCATCAAAATGGTGTATGATACCCTCTTGTATGTGGAACAATGGAATGGCATTCAATAGTGATTTCACTGCTAAATTCTATGGAGGTGAACATAGTTGGTATATGAAACCCTTTGTATAAGACCCTCTTATCTGTGGAACAAGGGAGTCACCTTCTACATAATGATTTGACTACTAATGTCTATAAAGATGTACATAGTATACCCACCTCTAAATTTAAATTGTGACCCCTTACATGAAAACATATGTTCTTTACCATTTCACCCACTCAACAATATATTATATGTATTGATTGTCTTATTAAACTCTTCAACAACATTTTGGTTTTTTTTATCTCTTTATGTTTTGTATCCAACATTACAACGACTTTATTTAGTCCTTTTGAAATGTCTTTCCCTAATCTTCTTAAATACAATTTTATTCATAATCTTCTTAAATACAAATTTTAATATATATATATATATATATATATATATATATATATATAGTATGAGTAGAGTAGATGGTGCAACCAAAAAAAGCAGTTGTAATTCCAACGTCATCATTTTTCAGATATTATACCAGACCTTTATTTATATATATTTTTGGGTTGGTCTCATTGTAACTGATGAGTAATGGTTATTTGTAACTGATGAGTAATGGTTATTTGTTTAGACATTGCATATTTATTATGCCACGATGTATTTAATTTCATATAATCTTGAATTTTATCCCGTTTATTTACTAATGTTTATTGGATTTCATTATTTGTGTTTTTTTGTTTTTTAATTGAAATAATTGTTTTTATTAATATATTTTTTAATTTCTTTTATATCTACATTTCTAAATATAGCTTCTGAATTCTTTTTTATGGTCATATTATTTTTTTACCAGTCATTAAATTAAAATTTACTTTCTACATCTTCTGAATTCTGCTTTAAAACTTTCATTGTTCATTAAAATCATTGTCTACCTATCTAAAATAGTTATATAAAAGGCTCCAACTTTATTTATCAAATTAATGAACAATTTACTCTCTATTTTATGATTGCAAAGGAAAATAAAAACATGTATTTTATTTTAGCTACTTTGTGCATCTTTCTTTTACGTTGTGTAATACGAGGATGTGTAATTGTTGTCTTAATTTTTTATATTTTTCTTTATTTTAACTTAATTAATAAATGGTTGTTTTTAGCTTAATTAATAAATTGTTGTTTTTATTAATATTATTTATATTGCATTTTTTTATTTGGTTTAAGATATTTTTTTTTTAATTGGAATTGTTATTACTTTACCCAACTTTCCAAGGCTGTGAATGGAATTGAAGGAAGATAATTATAGACCAGGCTTTACGTCAGGTAGCTAGCCTTACCAGGACCAAAGAGGGCTCTCTCAATGTCACTTTGTAGTCAATGAAATGACTAAATATCTAATATAAGCTCAGTAAATAGAGTTTTTTGTTTGATGTTTCTTGTGCTGGATAGGAAATGATAGTTAGTAGACTAGGTCTAGGGTTTAAGTCAAAATTCAAGGTCAAGTTGCAGAGATATGGATGAGGCCAAGTAGGTAGCTTGAAATCATGCTTAGTTTGTTCATTGTGTATAGGATTAAATGAAGGATAATCTTAATGGGCATTTAGGTGAGTTCATTCATTTAGAAGAACAAAGACATATAATGTAAACCTTATTAAAAAAGAACATGGAAAGGCATGATTTATGCTTATAAAATAACAATATAAACACATAGAAGCATATATGTGAAATAGGGTATTATATCATTCAACTTGATAAGATAAACATTGAGAGAAAGAACAAATGCTCCAAGGCATACCACAGGAGTCTCAATAAAAATTTTGCAACGTTGTCTTTGATTTCATTCCATAATCTTGTACAATAGCTCCACTGCAAAAAACAACTATCTAGCCAACAAAATACTAAAGTGGGTCTACTTATAGAAAATATGAACAATGCCACCTCATAGGTTCGAAATATCATCCAAAATGCATCATAATTACATGAGATGAGTCACTTCCTAGAATCTAGGGAAGTTAGAAACCATTCCCTCAAATTCAACTAAAGACTAGGAGTGTGTGTCTCCCACATTAAATTACATGTCTCCTCATGATAAGAAGCAAAAAAAAACTCACTCACTCCAATGACAGCTCAAAGGACAACTAAACCTTGAAATTTTGACTTTTTCTAGCTTGACAAGTGTCCTGAGGGAATCAAATGTAGAAACATAGCGTTTGTTGACAGAAACGTAGCACCATTTTGCAAAAGCGTAGTGCCACTTTGGAGGTGATTTTGAGGGACTTTAAGGGCTCCAAATCCAAATCTGAAAGATTGGTCAACTAGCCCTGTGTGTCTATTTTCCAGAGCATCTTGAATTTTGAGAAAACACCCACAGTAAGGCCTCCAAAGGTTGATTCTCCCAACATCTCTCCAGAAGTGTAGCGCTTGGTCAAAAACACTGGTAGAAGCATAGAAAAATGGTGGTTTTTTGGATTTTTATTCAAAATTAGAGATTTTCATGAAAAACCAGTTCCATATATGGAATGTACTAATCAAAATGCATCCAAACATATAATTCAATCTTCATTTAGGTGTCCTGAGAAAAAGTGTAGTGCCTTGGCTCTACGTTTCTGAGAAGGCAAAATTTCTAGATTAGTGAAAAAATCACCAAAAATACCCAAGTTGCTCAAAAATTCTCAAAATTTGTTTTATGACACCTGTAAATGATATGTTAAAAAGGCAAGGAAGCATCAACCAACAAATCCAATCTATCCTTCTCTTTTATCTTCATTTTAGTTTCCTTAAGCCTTTTCTTCAGCTGCTTAAGCCTAATTTAGGAAATTATGTTTCTGGCGCAATAATATTTTCCATGTGTCTCTAGAGGTTGTTGTCTCTTTTGGATCTCTTCAAGATCTTCTCTAAATATTATTTCACCCTTCCTAACCAGTGTTATTTGTCTTGATTGATATCCATAGCTATTAACTCATCAAAGATCAACATTTTAGATGGATGAGATGATTGTATTTCCAGCTCCAACACCCTCTTAAGGCCTCTTGTCTTTGGAATTCTTGGTTTTGGTTTAGTCTCTATGTCATGATTGATCATCATCCATTAATTCTTTCACTTTACCCCTATCTACCTCTAAGTATGCCTTAGGTTTACTTTGGAGGAGATGCTTCAACTTCAATTGCCAATTTTCTTGTTGTAGTAGGGTTACCATGACATTAGCCTTGGAGAGATTGACTTTAAGCTCTTCTATCTCTTCATCATTTTCCTCCATGATTTCTTCAATTGGCTTATCTTTCATCTTCTTTGTCACCTCAACCTCCAAGGGTGCTTGTTCATCAAGTTGGTGCAATGGTGATTCAATCTGATGCATGAGTGGTTTCTCCTCTATTTCTCTTTTCTCAGCTATAGCATCAAGTGTAGATACACTTTTGATGGATTTGGAAGAAAAAACATGTCTCTTTCCCTTCTCATAGGTGTAAATGACCTCAACATCCCTAGGAGCCTTTGAAATCTAAGCTTGCTTGCTGGAAGAGCCAACCTCCATTGGTTGTACTAATACTGATGGTGATGGTATGTTATGAAGGACAGGAGGAATAGTAGAGGGTGTTGCTGCTAATTTCTCCATTAAGGTTTCCCAAGTCATGTTGATGGTTGAGAGATGATGCAAAAAAATGAGTTTGACTAGGCCATGGTGGAATAGACTTGGATAGTGATCTTTGTTTTGCTCTAAACCTTTTTAGCCATTTTAAGCAGACTTATGTACAAATAATTTGGAAATTAAAGTGGTTTAGTAGATGTGAAGTGCATCAACAATCTGAAATGGTACCTGTACAACCTAGAGAATCTCTCTTCACATGTGAAATATCTCATAATTAACCTCACCAAAGGAGCATATTTGTCAAGTAGGTGTCTGAAAGGGAAAATTTACTTGGGGTTTTCTTTGGCATGGGGTTTGAGGAGAAATTTCTAATCTTAAAGGTCTAATTCCATTCCCTTGAACCACTTTTCTCCATGACTAGGAATACTTTTTGCTGAAGAAATCACCTCTGTTGATATGTTGAACTCTACACCTACAATGATGGCCTTTCCCATGCTGAAACTATTGGAAAATAGGCTTGTCAATTGGATATGACAACCTTCTTCCATAATTCTTTCACAGAACCTCAAACATCCATTCCTTTCAAGGCATCTGTTGGAAAAAGGTGAGGCATTGAATTCTTGCAAGGTGGATGGCTCAAATCTCAAGGGGCAACCTCCTTTGTGGATTTTCTTTTCACTTTCCATAATTTCTATCAAAAGGATGAAACCCTAGGTGTTTAGATGTAATGGGTATGGGAAGTGAATTTGGAAAAACAGAGGACAGGGTATGGTAAGTTTGGAGGGTGAGATGAAGGGTAAAGAAGCCAAGAAAAATTCCCAAAAAAATTCAGGAGGTAGGGTTATCTGTTGACTTCAAAGTACAGGTGAAATTTGGTGAAATGGATGTAAGGAAGGTGATCAAATTAGGAAAACACATGGATTTCCTAGTTTTCCAATAAAAAAAATAGTAGGAATTTAGGGTTTTGATGGGAATGATGTTTAGGGAAGATGTGAATGGTAGGGAATGATAGAGTATGGTCTGGGGAAGGTGTCTGAGGGTATTAGATGATAGGGTTAGGGTTTAGTCCACTGAAATCATTCAATGATAGGAAAAAGTGAAAATTTAGTGGGAGAGGATGTAAGCAATAAAATCAATACCCTACGTGATAAATTGAGTTAAGGAGGATTTGAGGTGTTGACTTACTATTGAACAAGCTTTAGAAACTTATTGTAGTGATCCTGGAGTTTGGATGAGTGATTTAGGAGCCAAATGCCAAAAGCATAGCATACTTCCAGATGCATAACGCAGGTGTCCAGATGCATAGCAGAGCATTCCAGAAGCATAACACAACCTTCCATATGTGTAGCAAAGGTATCTTTAGTGAAAATTTCTTGATTTTATTCCAACCCTTGACGATTATGGAGAAATCTGAAGGTAAGAGAGGAGCTCTAAAAAACATGAAAAGATAAAATGAGTTGAATAAGCCTTCTTTTCTCTTTATAACATCATGAAATGACCCTTTTTGTCTTTTAGTGAAACCAAAAACTTTGAGAAAAGTTTTTCCTTTTTGAAACAATTTGACAATGTAACAAGCTTTTAAATAAGACAAATTATCTAACTTTATTTCCCTACATATGTTAACTCCCTTTAAATGACTTGTATGATGAAAGTGAAGTCTTGTTTTGCCCTGTTTGATGACATAATTGGAATTTTTAGTGGTGAAACAAGGACACTTAGACATAGACTTAGATGGAGATGGAGCAACTGATCTATGACCCTAGATGACAATGAATGACATGACCTTGAAATAATGATGACCATGAATGGAGTGAAGGGAGTAGCATTTCAAACCTAGACAACATTCAGTGAACAAAATTTTATTTGAAAACTGACTTGAAACATGAAATTTTGACCTAAGACCACTACCAAGTAAATATGAAAGAGTACATTTGATCACTGAACATTTGGACACTAACAAGAATTATGGTAATGATAATTTTTATTCATTTAAAAAAAAATTAATTAAAGAAATATAATATTTCAATTTGGATTTGTTTAAGTATTTTTGATTTAATTATGGGAAACAATTTATATAAATCACTTTGGATGAAAATGATGTAATTATATTAGTATACATTTTAGTGCAAAATATTCTTAACTAATGAATGTTTGTATATGTATTTTTTATTAATATATTTTCAAAGCACCAAAAATTGTAGAAGAATATCATTTAAAAAAATAAATTCTAGTATCAATAGTATGCAATTGATCAAACCAGGGGTTGTTGACTCATCACATGCATGTGCATCCAAATTTTTTCCTGCCACACTCAATTAACCATCAATAAAATCTTCTCATAAGGTTATTCATTACATATTTACAGATGGTAGAAGATCATAATCGAAATCATCATGACTGCGCATAACATAATGCTAATTGGAATCAAGCATATAGTCATTAGAATATATAAATGTGGCAACATATAATGAAATCATCCTCATGAATACACATAATCATCAAATAGGCACATCACAGACATCATCACAACCAATACTAACATCAATTTGATCCATCACAATCATCATCATGTCCCTAATAATAATAGTAAAAATAATAGGATCCTCGACTTGAGGTCTTTAAAGAATAACGTGTGACAACTCATGCAATGTAAACATTTTGATAAAAAGAAAAATGGGTTGAGTAATGAGATACAAATTCCATAGGGTTGTGGTGATTACTTGTTGTGAATAATATTAGTGTATATAAAATTTAAAATGAAGAAGGGCGGGTTTCTAGCTAGCAAGAAAAGTTTTCCACTCACTACAGTAAATAAAAAGTGCATTTAAACAATCTTGGGAATAGTTGGACAAGTGGAAAATCTTGCATTTGCTAACAAGATCTTGCTTGAAGGAGTTACTGTCAGCAGGAGGCAAGAGAAAGAGAAAAATCAAACTGTTAGAAATAAGGCAGCTCAACAAGGAATTTGAACAGTCAAGGGACAGTGTAGCAGGGAAGAGAAATTTGAATTACTGGAGGAATTGGAACAATAAGAGGAAGAGAGTTGGAAAATATGAGAGTGTAGACAACAAGAAAGAGCTAGAAAAAAAGGGAAGATTGAAGGAAGCTATGGAGGAGAGAGAAAATTGAATGCCAAGAAAATATTAAACAACAAAAGGAATGAGGTTTTTTGGTTGGCAAGGGAGTAAGAAGAAATCTCCAATTGAGAAATTAATTGCCTCTCGATTTCCCACTGGCCAGGAGGGTGGAGATGGTGTTTCTCAAAAAATACCAGAGGGCTAGGGTGGAGGAATTAATCCTGGAAAATTCCTAGAGGATTTTTGGATGTTTCCTTGCTATAACTTGATTTTATTGAGAGTTAAAGAATCCCTAAAATTGGGTGGAACCACAATGTTGAGTTTTGCAGAGTGGAGGCAGCTAGTCTCTACAATCCCTATGTTTTTTGTTGATTTACATTTGATTGGTGTGTGGAGGTGGATGAATCTTTGAATTCCCCGGTTCAATTGATGGATGTGTTTAATCCCAGAAGAAAAATATCCCTCAACCTCTGGAATCAAGCTTAGGGGTGACAGTTGCCAGTGATACTTGGTTGCAATTGTTTATGATTGGGTGGAGAGTAATAGTCCTAGATCAAGTTTCCCATTAGTTTTTAGATAAGTATCTCTCGTGTTATCATGATATATATATATATATATATATATATATATATATATATATATATATATAGCTGGTATGAAGATGTCATTATTGATGCCATGGTTTATGATTTCATTATATATATGATTGACCAATGTGTTGTTTTCACTGTTGTTGTCATTGTTTTAAATGTATTGGAACAACATGTGGCAATATTGATCATGTACTTGTAGTAACTAGCATGGATATCTTTCTTATTGTAGTGATATGATTTTGTCTAATTGAAGGATAGTGCATGTTTACTATGTGTAAAATTGTGCATTACAAGCTACATGAAGATGTGAATGAGAAATTTCATGAGATGCATGGTCTTACACTAACATCTTGGATGCGGGGATTATTTCATTATGATGGTGTTGGGTCGCACTGGTAAAAGTGATTGCTCAGTAGTGTCAATGGAAATTGTGGAATGATTGGTAATATTGTGTTGATTGTATGTTTAAACTACTGTATAAGTTTTAGAAGACTTGTTGCATGCAATTCGGTACATTCATGATTGAACGAGAGTCTTGATGTCATATCTTCTAGTTGAATTTTTTAATTTAATTAAGTACGCATGAGATGATGAGTTTGGTTCACTTAATTACTCAGCTGGTAGGGTTATTGATCCAAAGAGAGAAATTTTTATGTTTTATTAATAAGTTGCTACAACTCCCTATATTTTTGGAATAAATACACTTAAAATGCTATTGATTTTCTATTATTATTATGACTAATTATTTCTCAATTTTTTGCATAAATTTATTATGATTTTAATGGTCACAATGTCCTGGAAGCAATGCTTGAAAATCCTGCTAAGTTAGAAAAATGATAGCTCTGTTGAAGTGTTGGAAACTGATAAAAATTTATGTGAAAATTGAATATTTTTATAGCAGGTCGGCTAGGACAGTGATCGAATGGTCAGGAAAAAGGCCAGACCTTTGGCAATATATCGTCCTGACCCACAGTGGTCTGACCTGGCTCTCCGCGACCCACGAGTCAAGAGGTCGAAGGAGTCGCAGATTCAAGAGGTTAGTCAGGTTGGGAGTTGGGCTGACATTGACCAAACTCAATACAACACGGGGAAATAGGGCTAACCCTGACCTGGGTCGGAGATTAGGGGTTGGGCCCAAAATTTTCAAATTAAAAACATGTCACCGATGGGAAAGGGTCGATCCTGACTTCCGTTGGGACGCGTTCATGCCACATGGACCTGTACATGGTGGCCATGCGTTAGGTGCCACATGGTTTTACCATAATGGGGTATGGACTCATCGCCTACCACGTGGGCCTTTATGAGGTTGCCACATGGAGGTCATAATGACGTGACAAAGTGGATATGGTCTATATTTAATGGGCCATAACTTTTGATTCGTAAGTCGTTTTGAGATTAAATTTATATCATCGGAATTGTTTCAACGAGACGAATCCAGCAATATTGTTTATTTGAAATTATGGAAAAGTTGAAAAAATCTAAAATTTTTAGATATCATTCCCATAGTTGTACCTTAGGATATGTGTTAATGGATTAACCACCTCTTTTAACTCTGGTTGGTTTTAAGGGTTAGGAGGGGTGTGTTTAGTGGCATTAGAGCATCCAAGTTCAACACTTGGACTGGATGGTATTTATCATTAGCAAGTAATAAGACAAAAATTTAGGTATTAATAGTTAGTTTGTATTTAATTGATGGAATGCATGACTGATATGCTCATTTTGTGATTAATGTAGCATGGGCTAATAACTAACATGTTTTAATTTCTATTGATGGCTAACCATTTGTATTGTTAGATATAAGTTGTTGATGATGCGGGCATGTATATTGATGCTAACGATTTTTTGATCAATTGATATTATGGTGCTAACATGGATTGTTGTTACAACTGCCCTTGTTATAAAAAATCTACAAAATACAAACTCATGGCATGATTTATTTTCATTTATTTACTTGATCATGTATCTAAACATTTCATGTGAATGAAATCACATCAAAACCAACAAAAGACAGGGAAAGACAAAGAAATGAAGACAAGAATGCTACAATGTAGTTTTGATCAGTCACAACATGGGTATGAAGAAGTAGGGGTAGATGAAGAAGAGAGACTAGTTGGCCAAGGGGGAGAGAAAAACTCTCCTAACTATACGGATACCTTGAGAATCCTAAAGGTTGAGTTCAAAAGCTTCAAAGAAAATAATTAAAGGTTGATAAAGGCCTAGTAGTGGCAAGTTGAGGTGAATGCAGTCATACTGCAAAGCCTCTCAAAATTGTAGAGGAAAAGGCATCATGAGTTTGGGACTAACAATACATACAAACATAGCTCTTTGGGGTCAGAAGAGAAAAAAAATGGAGTAGATGGTGGCAGGTCTAGGAAGAGGCACAAAAGAAAATGTTAGGACACTGTGAGAGAAGATGCATCATTCTGGTAGACATTCTAGCTCTGTTACCAAGAGGTATCATCACCATTCTCGCCACCATTAGAAGAGGAAAATAGAAAGGGATTATATGCCTGAATAATTTAAGAAGGAAAAACCACCCATATTTGATGGAGAGATGAAGAAATATGAAGATTCAGAAGCATGATTTATCGACATAAAGAAATTCTTCAGAATTCATGACTACTCCGAAAATATGAAAGCCAAAGTGGGCACCTATAGTTTGAAAGGAAAAACAAAAATATGGTGGGAATATTTGAATAATTTCAAAAGCATAAATGAAGAAAGGTTGATATGGAGTGAGTTTGAAGGCTTCTTCAGAGACAAATATTTATCAAAAACATATTATGACAACAAGGCAAAGAATTTTATGGGTTGAAAATGAGACAACTACCAAATGAAGAATACATTATCAAATTTCTAGAATTGTTGAGGTATATTGCATATCTCAAGGAGGAGAAGAGAAAATTTCAACGATTTATTAGTGGAATTTCCTTGCCATTTAAATATTTAATTAATTTTTATGAACCTCAAAATTTAGACGATGCCATAAAGAAATTAAAACACTGTTATGAACAAGAAAAAAGTAGGCTAGAATTTAAAATTGATTGGAAATCAAGGAGAAACATTAAGAATAAGAAGAAATAACCCAAGAAAATTATGAGAAAAAGGAAGGAATGCACACAACTAGTGCAAATCGATCTCAACAAAAATTTAGTCCAGTTTCCATGGGTAGTGTGCATAAAACAGAATGGGAGCAACACATATTGGAGAATAAAGAGACATCGAAATGTTGGAATGGTCAGGAAAATCACCGAAAGAGGGATTTCCCACACAAAAATATGCAAGTCCAAAAATTTATAGTACCCAATAAGCTCGTACTATGGGGTATGTGGCACAAAATCTTCCCAAAATTTACGCAGTTGTGGATAACAACCAGGCACATCACCAATCGTCCATAATGATATGAAAAGTAAGTTGTGTAATCATATTATTTCTATTTTAATTTCTTTCAATTCTAATTATAGTTATATCAGTCCAGATCTTGTAGAAAAATGCAAAATGGCCAAAGAATTGCCTGCAAAAGCATGATTTGTTCAGTTGGAAACAAGAACAAAGAGAAAAAATAGTTATTGGGTGAAATCATGTGTGTTTGAGCCCAACGACATGCCAACAAAAACGCATTTAAATTTTTTGTCATTGGGTGTGTACAACATGTTAACAGGCATGGACTAGATGTACACACATAAAACTAAAGTTGACTATTTTGAAAAGCTAATTGAAGCCTAAATGATGTTGGAGAAAGAAAAATTTTGCACAGTAAGAAAAAGCCAACTCTAGTGAGACTCATTACATCCATGCAATCCAAGCATAGTTTCTGAAAAGGCTACAAATTATCTGTAAAAAATTTCAGTGATGGAAAATCCAATGAAATCACTAGATAAGAGGAAATCAAATAGCTAGAGAAGTATCTCATGTTGCATAAATACAAAGACATGTTTCCAACTAATATTTGGGGACTACCTCCACATAGAGAAGCTTATTTCTCTATCAAATTAGTGCTCGAGCTGGTTGAGTTAAAGATATAGTTAAAGGAAATGCTTGATCAAAGGTTACATATGTCCAAGTGTATCACTCTGGGGAGCTCCAATATTATTTGTGAATAAAAAATATGGGACACTTAGGCTCTGCATTGATTACAAGTAGTTAAACAAAGTGGCAATCAAGAACCAATATTTGTTGCCATGGATTGATGATCTATTTGACAAGTTTAGGGGAGAAAAAATCTTATCCAGGATAGATTTGAGATCTAGGTATCATCAAGTGCACATCAAAGAAGAAGATATCCATAAGATTGATTTTCGCACAATATATGGGCACTATTAATTTGTAGTGGTACCCTTTAATATTACAAATGCCTCGTACCACTTTCATGTGTTTAATGAATAATGTGTTGCATCCTTGGACAAGTTTGTGATTGTCTTAGTTGATCATATATTGGTATACCCAAATATTGAAAGCTGCAATACTACAACTATTGAGGGAACACAAGCTTTATGCAAAGCTAAAAAAATTTGATTTCGTCTAGTCACGGATACATTATTTGGGGCACATTGTCTCCAACGAGGGGATATCAGTTGATCTGGAAAAGTTCAAGGCCATCATGGAATGACCAACACCAAAAAATGTGAATGAGATTAAATAATTCATGGGATTGGCAGGTTGCTACAGGAGGTTCGTCCGAAACTTCTCCAAGATAGGCCATCCTATCACATCCTTGCAAAAGAAAGGAAATAAATTTGAATGAACAACTGAATGTGAAACAAGCTTTAAGCAATTGTAGCAGTTACTCACTAATGCACCCATGTTGAGGATTTCAGATTTATACAAATGTTTCGTGATTTTTACAGATTACTACAAAGAAGGGCTCAATGGGGTCTTGATGCAAGAAGGGAAGGTAATTTTCTATGAGTCATGGAAATTAAATGAGCATGCGACAAAATATGTGAATCATGACCTAAAATTATATACCATTATTCATGCATTGAAGATGTGGAGGCATTACCTTAGCAGAAATTTCATGCTCATGATAGATCGGGTGGACCCAAATATTTGTTTGGTTAACCAAAGTTGAATGTATGACAAGGTAGGTGGTTAGCTATACTTAGAAAATTTGACTTTGAGATCAAGTACATCAAACACAAGGAGAACAAGGTTGTTGATGCGCTCAATAGAAAAAATCAATTGAATCACATGGAAAGCATAATTTCTTATGGAATGGAACTAGTAAAATGGATCAAGCATGCTAGACAACATGATTAGAAATATCAACAAGTGAAGGAGAAGCTGCAACAAGATGGTGAGGATGATGGATATCATCTCACAAATGAGGGTCTTAATAGATTCAAGAACGAAATACATGTACCAAATAATGATGATTTTAAGAGGCTTATAGTGAGAGAGCTCCATGCAAAACTATATTTCAGCCACTCGGGATACCAAAATATTGCCATGGCCATGAAGAAGTTTTATCATTGGCCTAGTTTGAAAAAGGAGATGGATGATTTTGTTTCCAAATGCATATAATTCCAACAGGTGACGGTCGAATGTAAACATACAATAGGTTTATTACAACCCATTCCAATTCTAGAATGGAAGTGGGAAGTGATATCCATGAACTTCATCATTGAATTTCCAAGAACCTCTAGGTAGCATGATGCAATTATGGTCATGATTGAAAATTTGAGCAAGGTAGCTCACTTTGTAGCAGTTAAATCCACCAGTTTCGTTAGTGAGGCAGCTCAAATATCCATAAATGATATTTTGAGGTTGCATGGAGTTCCCAATAAAATTATTTCAGATAGAGATGCCAAGTTAGCTTCCAATTTTTAAAAGGATTTGTTTGCAGGATTGGGGACAAAGTTGGCCTTCAATACAAATTATCATCCACAAACAGATGGGAAAACAAAGAGGAAAAATAGAATCCTCGAAGACATGTTGATGATGTATGTGATGCATTAGAAAAATAAGTGGGAAGATTTTTTTCCACTTGTAGAGTTTGCATACAACAATAGGTACTATGAGTCTCTAAATATGAGTCCATTTGATGCATTGTAATACTCATATCATTTGGAGTGATTTAGTGAATAGGGTCCTTATTGGGCATGATGTGCTAAAAGAGATGGAGCAAGAAATGCAAATCATTAGGTAGAATTTAAAGGTGGCATAAGAAAAGCAAAAGAGGTATGCATATCAACATAGGGTGCATAAGGAATTCCAAGTTGGGGAAATATGTTTACTTGAGAGTTAAACCCAAGAAAAGTTTCTTGAATATTGGGCCATGTGCCAATTTTGCACTGTAGTTTTGTGGGTCTTTTGAGATACTTGAAAGGATAGGACCGGTGACCTATAGGTTGGTTTTTACAAGCCATTTTGTCACATCAACCTAAAAGGCATGAAAACTGGATCAATCAACATCCTTGAACACTTTTTCATAATCCATTTGCATATCCCTAAGTATCATTTCTCTTAAAAGTCTGAGTTTATGGGTCTATCTGCTAAAAAACCATGTTTTTAGCCCTAATGCACCTTATATGATTTTCCACTTGTGTTGGTTGCAGGTTGCATAACTGAGAGTTTGCATTGATCAATGCAGGTTTCTCCATTATGCAGGTGCACCGATTCTAAAATTTCGGGAAAATTAAAAAATAATTTTGAATCTTCTCCTTCCAGAAGATTCTAAGGTGGTTTTAACCATTTACCATGGATAGAGATCTTGAATTCCTATCTGATCATATTCTAGTGATATTAACTCTTATCCCTTGAGTTTATCATCCCTCATAAATGGATCTCAAACCTAGATTGGTAAATCCTAAACTACCATGTTTACCCTATAAATTTACTACCTCCCATGGAGTATGGGTTGGCTTTTGGATATTTCTAGTTCCCTCATAATATTGCTTTGAGCTTAAGGAATCATCTTCCATTTTCATTATGGTTGAGTGTGAAGGCTTGATTTGTGGAAGGACAAGACATTTGGGGAGATATTTACAAAGTTAGCTTCTAAATATGGTTGTAACTCTCTCCTTTTTTTATTAATACAAAAATAATCTTGTTTTCCTATACTTGTGTTATGTTTGTGCTTACGCATTTTGATGCCATGTTGACTCATTAAATAGAGATATTGGACTACGCTAAATAGATATTGCAGTTCCTTTACTTGTTTTATTCATTGTTGCAGGTTCCATTAATAGCTATGTGGAGCTAGGAGCTTACAAGCGAAGAGAAGAAGAGGACTTGCTACGAATTCCAAGTAGGTCTTTTTTCTGTATTCCAATCTCTCTAAGGAAAGAATTGATATTTTTTCCCTCTTTTGTTCTAGATCAGACCATTAGATCTAGGGAGTTAATTTTTTTCCATAGAATTGAATTTTCTGTATAAAAAATTGGCGACTCCACTAGGGATACGATATTTCCCTTAGTGGTTTCCTTGGCCTTAGCATATTTTCACCTTTCAAAGTGACCTTAATTGACCTTAATTGAATTATTCAGATAGTGATTGACCTCAGGAAAACACATTTTTGAGCTTGGTTGGGTTTCTTATGTCGTGTTTTGACCAAACATTCCTTAACATAGTCTTTGTTCTGATATAGAGTGCTACAACACATCCCCTCCTTTCTATAACTGCGATGATCCACACTGGTGTATGTTCTGCACCTGTGTTTGATCTTGTAGGATCCAAAAATTTGCATTCCTTTGCCTTTCTCTTCATTATTCTTTGGTCCGACAAGTTTTGCTTGAGTCCATGAGTTTGTCTATGTCTCTAAAAATCCAACATAATGTTTGCATTTGATTTCATTAGCCTTTGATGAGAATTTATTTGGTTTTTTCTTCCTTATTATCAATTAGGTCTTTTTGGCTTGATTATTGATTGGATTGATGAAATTTAAATTCTAGTCATATTCTATGTGATTTTGTATCAATGATATAACTGCATCTTAGTCTTCGTTACATTTGAAAATTAAGAGGAATGAAAAGAAGAAATTTCATTATTTACATCATATAGGGTTTTGAACTTGAATTGGAGTAGTTGCATTAAAATATATAATTATGAAACTTTGCTTGTTGCATTATTGTTTGTTTCTTCCCTCTCGTAGATATATTTTCATTGAAAATGAAAGAGTCCTTGTTATCATACTAGATAGAATTATAGGGAATTTAGGTGAACTTATCTGGTGAGCCTTGAAACTGAAACATAATTAAATATTAACTCTAAAATTTACTCAATCAATCTAAGGAGCATTTGGAACATTTAACGACACACATAGAGGTATAGGCTAGAGACGTGTTCTGACGTCTTTAAATGTAAGAGTTTTCATTCCTTTTTTGCATTTCATTCTAGGGGTAGTTATTATTCCAGATACATATGTATATCAGATCGTTCTCCATGTACCCTTGGGTATATTTAATGGTGATCCACGTATGAAAAGTATATCAGAATACTTCCTATCATTCAAGACACCTTAGACATCACTACCACAGACTGTGCTTTCACATACCTTCGAGTATATTTTGGAAGTCCCCTATAGGTTTCTATTCCGCCATAGGTAACCGATTCGGCCGCCTTGTCCACTATGATACACCAAACACAACATTCAGGGAGATTTCCTACACGTAATTGAAACAGTATTTGGAAGTTCACATTGACTTGGTAGTCCTTTTTTTCCTAGTTAACCATTTTTTTGTGTTTTAAATTTATGAAATTTTTAAACCATCATGGAAGAATAACCTCAACAACCTCGTTGTTCACGTAGAATGGAAATATTTTGACCTTTACCTCCATAGGAAACACTTGGTCATAGAAAGAATAAAAAGACACAAACTACCGAATTCAATACTTCGGAAGCTACACCTTTTGGAACTACATCCGAAATTAACCAACCAAAATTGTCACTTCCCATAAGTACTGAACCCAATATACCCTCTTTACCAGCTGGCGAGTTTGACGCAGTCGAAACTGAAGCCCTTGAAACTTCATTACATGTGGTCATTGAACCTGAATCTCCTTATTCTAACACATTGCAACATGAGGTTATACAACCTAAGGAACCTCAGTTAATTGAGCATGTTACTTCTTCCTCTCTTCCTTTTCCTTTGACTTAACCAAAACCTGTATATCTCGTTCCTGACAGAGAACCACTTCCACCTGGCATTTATAGTATTGAGTAGATTACTAAAGAAGAGTCTCTACCTTTCTCTCATGTCCATTTAAGAGGGACTCATATTTATCAATCCCATCCTTTCCCTACTCTTTGTACTCTGATACAAGCTCCTTTGCATACTACTCGTTTAAAATCACCTTTGAGTTTCCCTCAGAAAATTTCTTTGGGAATTTTAACAATGTCTGATTCATTGATAGTTTCTCAACATGTATCTGCTATCATGAGCGATTCAAACAAAGTTGCAACTAATTCCATGTTTTTTACTTCACCAGAAGCACATTTGTATGGTGGTCCTTTAGTACCACCTAACTACCAATCATTATCTAGAACCTTTTCTGGTGTTTCAACTAGTCCATGGACCTCTCCTTTTTCATCCTCATCTAAAATGTTATTTGGTACTTCTCTAATTAACACCTCACAATATATTCAACATGCAACCTTCTTTAGAGCAACAATATGGTTCATTTTTTAGTGGATTGGGACATTTACATTAGTCTACTATGCCCTATGTTGGGTATCCTCCTCTTGGGGGTCATGTACCTCCATATTCTCCTTATCCCATAATAGGGGGGAAAACTGTTGTTTCTATGTCTCCATATTCTGATCAAATGTCACAATTTGGTGTTCCTTCCTA
The DNA here is from genome assembly GCA_034641835.2 of Pinus albicaulis. NCBI lineage: Eukaryota > Viridiplantae > Streptophyta > Pinopsida > Pinales > Pinaceae > Pinus > Pinus albicaulis. The sequence continues at coordinate 604,782,714 of CM076577.1, forward strand.
TTTTAGTCCTCCATTTCTGAGAATTGTTTCTAATCCTTGGAACCCTACGTTGATTTTTCAACTTGGTTTGATTTTGAATCATCTTCCCATTTCTCAACCTACCTTGGTCACACCCCAGCTTCCCACTTGTCAACCTATTCAAAATATTCCTCTATCTACCCAAGTTTTATCTCAAATAAGTTAACATGTCTAGGTTGCACATCAAACATAACCTATTCCACTGGTGTCTAGGATCTCTCAAATCTCGCTTACCCAGCATCTTCAGGGTTCCTTGCAAACTCCACCACTTGGCCAATCTATTCCTCAAATGCAATCGGGTCAACCTATATATGGTACGAACCAGGTGTTCATTAGTCAACCTAATGTAGGGATGATGTAAAATCCCTCTGGGAAACCTTTCCAAAGCATTCCTTAAATTCCTATTGGTTAATCTATCATTCCAAAATTGTCTTATCCAGGCCAAAAAAATCAAACACATCCATTCAAACCTTTTCAAGGTTATCCCGAAACTAGACAATATGGGTATGTTTATCATGGTTACCAAAATCCTCCTTATCCTAGAATGCAAATACCTGTTGCTCAACTCATTATGTCATACACAGGATACCCTCCCCCTGACTTTAATCAACAGTTTCCATTTGCATAAACTCTTGAATTTATAGATTTAACCTGGCTGATGAATGATCCTATTTGTCATTCTCCTTACTGGCCGATGATTCCTACCAAATGGTCGAGCGATATCCCGAAATTTAATGGAAATGTTGGAAAAGACCAGTCTACTCATGTTATGACCTATCATTTATGTTCTTTATCCAATTCCTTAAATGATAATTTGATTTGTTTATGTCATTTCCAGAGAATTATTATTGATATGAAAACTAAGTGGTATGTCAAATTTCCACAAGCTTCATTTAACAATTTCAATTCCTTAGCAACTACACTCCTTACCCATTTTTAACTACCTATCTGATATAAAACTGGGACCAAAATTTTGACCTCATTGAAACAGTCTAACTCCACTCACATTTCTAATCATATTCATGAGTGGTGATATTGATGTTGTTTGGTCAAAACCTTCATTCTCGATCAATTATTGGCTGAATGATTTATCAAATCTTTGTTACCATCCATAACTGAAGACGTGGCTAAAGGAAAATTTATTACCGAAGAGAAAGTCATTACTCGTGCCCAATATCTTGATCTCATTTATACTCAATCTAGCACGCTCTATGATAAAATACACAATGATCTAAGACCTCAACACAATGTTCCACCACCTCGCACTAAAGAATCACATGCCACAGATGGTGTGATTGGTTCTGCTAGTCAATAGACATTGAGTAAACTATTTGTTTTTTCTCCTATTGTGACTACTCAAAACACGTCCTCTACTACTCCTACGACTACTTTTGAGATTATTTTCATTCAATCTATGAAAGGTAAATATCAAAAACCACGAAGTAAGAATAAAGGAAAAGGAAAGAAGAAGAAAGATAATTATTTGCAAAAAAATAAAATTAATCAATCTCCTGAAGACAAACATAAGCCTCGTTATCCTTGCCTAATTTGTAATAAGGAAAAATTTACTTGGGACTATCCACATCAGCCGGAATTTAATCAATTCCTAAACACATCATATAACGCACTTTTTATGTTAACAGATCCCTTTCCCAACCTGGAGACGAATTTGGTTTCACGATATCCAACTTCCTCTTCCCAGGTTATGATGTTATCTTCCACCAAATAGAAAAAATAAATTATGGTGGCTACGAGAAATAAAAACTATGGTAACATGAATCCCTCAACTAGTAAGGCTATTTATAAGCCTACCGATTACACCTCGTCATCTACCTTGGATCCTTCTCCAGATGTAGTACCTACTGAATTGACTATTAAACCTCCCAAGGTTGTTATTCACAAATTATCATTCAACCCTCGTGCGAGAGTTTCACAGAACTATAACATAGTTGAGGATTTGTCTCAAGCTCCCTCTGCTATGTAAACTCTCGAGGTTTTGTAGAGTTGTCCTGACGAAAACAAGGATTTACTTTCCGCAATTAGAGGCATAGATTATTCAAATATGAGTGTTGTGGTATTTAATCATGAGAATCATACCCCAAAAATTCCACCACAAAAGGCATTTATGATCGACGTTGTTGTTCGCAATTAGACTATCCATCAGACAAAAGTGGATGAAGGTGCTTCGACCTGTATCATGCCACTTTCTTTTTGGAAGGTTATTAGTTCTCCTCAACTTACTCAGTCGCCCACTACAGTTAAATATTTTGATGGAATAGGTTTCAAACCTTACAAAATTTTAATACATTGCAAGTATAATTAGCTAGCAAAACAGTTTCAGTAGAAGTTTAAGTAATTGATGGACCGTTGGATTACAACCTTTTTACTAGAATTTTTTGTTTTGACCTATTTTAGGATGATCTCTTTCTCTCACCAGCGGGGCATTTTGGTTATCGACCAATGTACCTTTTTTTCCAATAATTCTCAAACTACTAGAAGCATCCCTCTTGTGGGCGAATCCCCACAATCTTGTCAACATGTCGGAGTAGGATTACTTAAGGATTCCTATTTTATGGGAACTTTTTCCCTCCCTCCTCCTGACATTCCAAATATGGTTGTCTCTGTAAAGATGATTTATTTTTATACCATTCCATCTGATCCCTATATAGTGCCAAATGTTTCTAATGTTGATACATTTGGTGACTGCATGCCACTCAACCTTGTTGAGTTTGAATATGAAGCTATATTTTATTTGGCTTGTTACACACATTCCAATTTCTCGTCCTCAATAGAATGGGTTGATCACTCCAAAGAATTTGGTTCACCTTATGATCCTTTCTTTGGTACATTATCTATTGATCAAAGCATCATGGAATCACGATGTCAGACGATGTGCCATGGGACGATAATCATCGTTGTTCCGCATTACATGAAAATTTTGAGAATATTCTTGGAGATATTTAGTCACCCAATGTTACTGAGATATCTACAGATTCTATATCCATTCACAACGTCGATTTTGAGAAAAAATAACAAATATTGAAGAGATTGTTCCTCTTTACATTTCGATTAAACCCAGAATTTTTGAAAATGTACACATTGGTGCATCTTGTTCTCCTAATGAGGTCAAGATCTATAAATCCCTTTTTCAAAAATTTCAAGACATTTTTTCCTGAATCTATGAAGAGATGTTAGGTATTGATCCAAATATCACAGTACATGAGATCAAAATGTATCCAGATGTTAAGCCAGTTAGAGAATTCTTGCATCAGTTGCATCCTAAGAAATTTGTTGTGATTAAAGAGAAGGTTTAAAATCTTCTATGTGCAAGTTTTATTTACCCGTTTCCTCTCACTGATTGGATCTCGAACATTGTTCCTATAATGAAGAGAAAAGGAACGATATGAGTATGTGTTGATTATCGTGATATAATTCATGTTATAGCATCATTTATCACCATCATATGCTTGATGACTTATACATTGGCCTTGGCCAACCCTTCCATTCAGACTTGGTCATATTTCTCTAAAAAACAGTTTCTCAAAACCCATATGCAACTCTAGCTAGACTTTTCTACGTATACACGCGAGTCCATACATAGAGAACCATGTATGCCTTTTAAAATATTAAAAAATATATAATTTCCCTACTTTTGAGGCGAGGTTTACGGTTGTTCCTGTAACTTAACTACCCCATCCCTTGGCCTAACTTCCCCCCAACTGAAAAAATTAATTTGAGGGAGTATAAAAACCCTTCAAGGGAATGGCCTAAGAGAGGAAGAGAGAGAATTATAGATATTATACTCTGTTATAGCCCTAACCAAGTCTGATATATCCCCTGTGCCTCCTGCACTTCCTAGATTTTCAGGAAACCCTTGTTTCCTTGAGATGTTCACTCATCCTATGTGACATCCATTGTGCACTATTCTTGGAAGAAGTTTTGCGAGGCTAGGGCTGGACAGATCCAGAGAACAGTATACTCGAGACCGTGGTAGATTTCAGGTGATCTCTCCACATTTGTTTACTGTACATGTCATTAATAAAAGTAGTGCCATCTTGTTCCTGATGTTCACATGTCATTTATCTCTTATACATTTGTAATGATCTTAAATAGTTCATTTATTTTTATTTTTATGAGATTATGCATGCTTTTTGCTAACATATAGAACTTATATATGTTGTACAACTAGGTTTTTGTGCTTGTTCTTTGCTGGTTTGCAGGTTATGGAGTACAAGGTGTTGTTGGGGGTTTGAAACCCATGAGATGTACTACAACCAAAGGATTAATGGGTAAGGTCTGCAACCCTTAGTTTCTAGTTTAGAGCATATAATTTGGTTAATTGAGTCCTTCTTGTGATGACATGCCACTGATAGGTGAAGGTTTATCAACCCAAGACCTTAGGGTGACATTGCCCATAAAAGAACTAGCGACTCCACTGGGGATTACATTCTTGTAATTCCTATTTTGTGTTGTTTTATCTGTCTTGTAGGTTCCCTGACATGTTTATCACTTTTTACAGTCTAGTAAGTCTTTTTTCAATCAGACAGAAGACCTGGTCCCTTGATCAGGCTTGACTTTTTCTTTTTCCTTATTTTTGTTTTCATACGCAACTTCGTCTTTTCATAGTCGCGTATACCTCCTGTATTTTCCAAGGGAACCCGCGTAAATGCGACTTTCCTTGGTTACAGTCACGTATACACGCTTGTTGAATACTGAAAAACCGCGTATGCTTGGAAAAATTTAAAATTTTGAGTTTTTAGCCTCTGTTGTCTTTTCTGTCTATGGAGAACCATTCCCGTGGTGTCTTTAAGGTGTTTAGACTGTGTTTATTGTGGTTACATATCTATTTCTCTCTTGTTCTTGTGAAAACCTATCCATTTGGTAAAATTTCCTATTTTGTGTGTTTGCAATTGTGCCTGTAGCACCAAGATCTCTTCCTGGAGTTATTGGTTGTTCTGACCATTCATAACAATGAGCCTCAACTTGTTTTCTCTTCTTGGCCTTATGCATTGCTTCGATTTTGGTTTTTTCCCTTTTGGACTATCTTGGTTTTCTTGATTTCTTGGACTATATTTGTAGCGAATCTTGAAGAATCCCCTTTTGGTTTTTTGAGTTTTGTTCGTTGAAATATTGTGCTACTGTAATGAATCAGTTGTTTGATTTTTTGCTTCTTCTTGCTCATTTGGGTCCTCCTATGAAAGTAGCATAGTTGGCTTGAGCACTTTGAAGCCTTGTTGAGACTCATTTTGCTTGATTCCAGTTCTTGGGTAGTTTTATGCTTGTCTTCTTGAATTCTTTTTTCCTTTCATTATAAGTGAAAAGCCCAAAAAAATTTCTTGTTTTCTGTAGCTTTTTCTTTGAGTTCATTTTTACAGTTTCTTCATATCTTTTGAAGCTTTTTGTTGGTTTCTAGTCTTTGTTTCCTGGCTTGGTTTTGAAGGAAGAATTTTCTTGATTTCTCTCTTTTGCATCAAGTAAATTTTGACATTTTTATGCATAGGAGTTATGTTTGGAACTAGACTTGCTTTTTTGTCAAAAGTGATTGAACCATTTTATTTCTAGACTCTCTTTTCGCTTCTTCAAATTTAGCATCTTAGAATTTGCATGTCATTGGTATTTTGCATTAAGTGCATTGAAGCATTTCAGTATTTTTCATAGTTTTCTGGATTATGTGAAGTGTGAGTGATTGAAAGGAAAAACAAATTTTTTGCTTAGTTTCGTAGAACCCATATAGAGATATCTTTTCATCGAAAGGAAATCATTGCATTTGCATGCAGTTAGGTTTTCATTGATTTTTTTTGCGTCGAAAAATGCCATCAGTTTCACTTCTGTGTACCTTTGACTTAAGTAACAGCCTATTTAAAATCAAGCGCTATAATTAAAATAAAGTAGAAGTTTTTTTATCATTGTCATTAATCATACACCAACTAGCTAGTTTGTAGGGCCTTGGAATAGGTGAGTGGAGAGTTAACTCTCCAAGGCTACTCAGACTATTAAACATAGAAATTTTATTAAAGAGAGAAATTCAACACTGTTAAGTGGACCAAGAAAGCTCTCCTCCAGAGATTCAAGCACGAGGGATAGTGCAGGTAGAGAAGAGATATACACCCTCTCCTATTTGCTGAATCTTGACCTAATACCATTCCAGCCGGCTGCTGATACAAATCGGTGCCCTTAGTTGCCTCTCCTAGGGACCACACAAGTGACTACGAGGGGGAATACTCGTGGTACCTGAGACAGTCGTTGCATCACTTCTATCAGGTCTTCTGGAGGGTGCCCTTGCAAATCTTGGGGACTTGCACTGGAAAAGGTTGTTGTCAGGAGGTCAGCGTAACTGTTTCTATTACCTTCACTAGTAGGCCTAGGGCATAATTAACCCGACTATTTTCGGAAGGTCCTATTATTTCACTTTCTTGTAATTTGGTGTCTAATCCTCATCACCCGGAGTGGAAATAACTGAGAGCTGCTTGTTTGGCTGTATCTTAAGAACTTTTTAGAGTGTGCTCTTTTCTCCTAGATTGCTTAGCTTCTTATATTTTTTGAGTCTAAAATTAATCTCTTAAAGTGGCTGACCGATCACCCCGTCGGTCGAGGAGGCTTCACGGGCTTTCTTCTGCAAGTGTCGAGCCTTCTTCAAGAAGGCGTATGAGTAATTAAGAGGGTGATTTTCACCTGGTAGTTTCGAACGCAGCAGAGAGTGATCCTCCGTCTGGGCTTGTTGTTTCTGTGGGTGGTTCTGGTGTCAGTATCAGTTTAGAGAGGAGTGTTCCACTCATCTCTAGAGTCTTATTTCCAGCAGAAGAAGTTGGAGTAGAGGAAGTCCCTCAGCCTACTGAGTCTCTTCCATTTCCTCTTCTTTCTAGTTGTCATGAAATCCTTCAATACATCGGGCTCGAGTCTTAGAGACCTGCTAGTCCTTTTCTGTCATATCCCTTTCTTTCGATGGCCACGACTGGGAACACAATTTCAACTTTGAGCACTGCAAGTGTTCAAACTCCTCTTTCAGTTGAGGGAGGAGGAACTATTGCCATATCGACAATCACTTATAGTGTTTTTGTGCTTGGCTCTGGAAAAACCCAGGCACATGCTTCTCAATCTGGTCCCTTTTCTTATGGAATGCCCACTAGTGGAATTCCTTCTCTCTCCTTTTCTGTTGCTTCAGATGTCTCTGCACCCATACCTTCTATGGCTAGTGGATCAACTTCATTTCAAGGGTTCCCCTTTGGAAGCGGGCATATCCCTCATTCAAACCCTTCCTTAGGATCCATGCCTTTCACCTCCCATAATCAAGGTTTTAACTTTTTCTAGATGTCAAAGCTCTAATGTCTTTTCGGGATGGAATCCTGCTTTTACAGCATTGGGAGCAGGGAGTCATTTTTTTTCTAGTCAGCAAGGGAATGTTCCTTTCCCTTCATCAGGTACTTCTCAGGATTTTTCTCCATTTTCAAATGCTTGGAACCCTTACCAAGGGGTTTCCTCTTCATTCAATACCTCGGTTTGAGGGAATGTTCCTGTGTATAGTAACTCTATGTTGGGTCGCAAGGATTTTCTTATGGCCCAACATTTTCTACGAACAACATCTAGCAACCTAGTGCCTCAAAAAATCCAGGTTATTCTTTTCATAATGTGGGGAATCCTTCCTGTGGGGGATGGAATTCCCAGGCTCCTTCAAGCTTACCATTTCTGGCAACGTTAAACTTACCAGGTCTATCGAAATTGACTAACGATCCTATTCTATATAGTTTGGGTTGGCCCCTGGTCCCTACCAAACTCCCCTCAGACATTCCAAAGTTTGAAGGGAAGACTAGCGAGGATCTGATGGATCATGTCACCACTTTCCATTTGTGGTGTAAGTCAAACTCCCTTATTGACGATTCGATTAGGTTGATATTATTTCAGCAAAACTTAATTGGAAATGCGACCAAATGGTACATCGAGCTAACTAGGGGCAGTTTTGCTAATTATGGAGAGTTGGCTACCATGTTCTTGAATCATTTTCAGTTACTTGTCCATTATGACTTCGGTACTAACCTCTTGGCCAATTTTCAGCAGGATAAGGCAACTCACATTTCTGATCATATTCAGGAATGGTGAAGAAGGAAGAGGCTCATTAAAGCCCAAATCCTAAATGAATTCCTTCTTGAATGGTTTTTAAAATCTTTATAGCCATAAATTTATAAGGATGTATCCCTATCAGGGGTATTTTCTGAAGAGCAAGCTATTTTAAGGGCTCAGCAACTAGAACTGATTTATTCTCAGTCTGGAGTCCTTAATAAAAATTTTCAAGATGCTCCTCACTGCAAATTATATTTATCAAAAACTAAACCCGGTCCTGATGGTACGGGCTTATCGGTTCGATTGATAGTGGTACGGCTAACCTGCTAAGTAAATTGCAGCAGTTGTTTATACAATCTTCTCCTTCTGGTCAGGTTGTGCCTTCAGTGCCAACTCCTTCTCAACCCTTGACAATTAATGTTGTTCAAAATTCTAACAACAAAGGAAATCAACAATATGATGGGAAGAAGAAGGGACGGAATAACAAGAAAAAGGACAAGTATGGGAAGGGGAATGCGAAAAAATCCAATGATAATGTTGGAGAGGGTAAGAAGGATAATAAAAATAAAGTTAAGTTTCCATGCAAGTTGTGCACTAGAGACCATCTTACGCACCTTTTCCCTAAAATTCAAGATGCACAGCGCTTGTTAGATCAACAAGGTTCTTCTAGTTCCCAGGCTATGCTGACAAACCCTTTTCCCCAAGGGCAGCAATTACTTGCTGGCGCGAATGCAAATACTGGGGCTCCCTCTAGGGGCATCTAGGAAGGGGAAAATACATCAAAAATATACATGATGAGTTCTCACACAGATATTACTACGAGATCTCGTGATTATGGTGAAGTTGAGTCTTCGAAAGCTCAGGGTGCTCCTAATAGTGTTGAGCCACTCCATATAGAGAGGCAGGTAGTTGAGCCTATACCTTAGATGTCGAAAGGGTCTACAAAGCATATGATGATCAATCTTAATGCCAAGGCTACCCAAAATTACTCGATTGTATAAGATCTGGCTCAAATTCCTTATGCCATGTCTGCGTTAGAGGTACTCTAGTCGTGTCCTGAACAAAGGAGTGCATTGCTCATTACCATTAGGGTTGTTGATTCGAAGAATTATCTGATGATCACATTTGACATGTCGACTTTTAAAAAGAGACTTCCTCATCATATGGCTTTCCATATTAGGTCAACATATCATAAATTTAATATTTTTCGAACAATTTTTGATGAGGGCGCTTCCACGTGTGTAATGTCTCTTGCATGCTGGAAGGCTATTGGATCTCCCTCATTTGTCCCTTTAGCCACTCTTCTAACTGTGTTTGATGGTCATTCTCACAGGCTACATGGTATTGTTTTGGATTTTCCCATCTACATTGGGGGTAAAACTGGTAATATCAAATTTGAGATAGTTGATGCAAGATTAGAATATAACCTTCTGTTGGGGATTTCTCTTTCACCGGATGAATTGGATGGAGATGTGTCTCTGACTTGGAATCAATCTTCATCTTCTGCTTAGGATTACCTTGATACCACTCTTCCATCTGAAGAGGCCATCCTCAAATAAATGACTAGTTTAGAGAGATTGTGGGATGATTTGCATCATCGATTTTACTTTATTCCAGACTTGCAATAATTTGAATCAAGTTTCCCCAGTCTTCAAAATTTTGGTCTTGTTCACCCAATGATGAACCCTTTAGCACCAACACAGGTATTCGTTGAAGGGAACATGGTTGTTATTTCTGCTACTACCCTGGTGAACATCTCCAGAGATCCCAACATTATAGAGAATGTCTTCATTGGAGACGAATGTTCCCCTAAAGAGATTCAGATTCACATCGATCTCTTTCGATAATTTTGGGATGTGTTTTCTTGGTCTTATGAGGAAATTCCTAGTATAGATCCATCTATTGTCCAGCATGAGATCAAGACATACGAAAATGCTAGGCCTATCAGGAAGAAGCTTCGTCTGGTCAACCCTAGGAAGGCAACAACTATCAAAGCTGAGGTGGAGAAGCTACTTAAGGCAGGTTTCATTTACCCCATTCCATTAACTGAGTGGGTTTCAAATCCAATTCCCGTGGACAAGAAATAAGGAACGATTCGAGTTTACATTGATTTCAGGGACCTAAATAAGGCATGTCCTAAAGATAATTACCCCACACCATTTATAGATCAAATTATCGATGAGTGTGCGAGCAATGAGATTTTCTCCTTCATGGACGATTTCTCAGGATATAATCAGATCACTATCTGTCCTGAAGATCAACATAAGGTTGTGTTTGTTTTTCCTTGGGGTACCTTTGCTTACAAGAAGATTCCTTTTGGCCTTAAAAATGATGGAGCTTATACCTTTCAGCGGGCCATGTCTTACGCCTTCCATGACATCGAACATATTATCGAGGCATATTTTGATGATTTAGCTGCTCATTCTCACAAGATAATTGATCATCCTTCTCACCTCTGTCAAGTTTTTAAACAATGTTGGTATTACAAAATATGGTTGAACCCTAATAAGTGTTTTTTCGCTGTCACGTCCAGTTGTTTTTTGGGATTCATCGTGTCTACGAAAGCAATTCAAATCCCTTCAAGGTTGAGGCAATACTTCATTTTCCTCCCCCGTCTTCAATTCATCAACTTCAAAGTCTACAAGGAAAAGTTAATTTCCTACGGATATTCATCGTAAATTATGTTTAGATTACAAAGGGATTTATGAGATTATTAAAGAAAGGAGTTCCATTCTTTTGGGATGACTTTGCTCAATGCTCATTCGATGCTTTGAAAAAAGCATTGACCTCTACTCCTTTACTGAGTCCACCCGATTATAGTATGGATTTCCTCTTGTATCTCACTGCAGCAGAATCTACCATTGGTATGGTTCTAGTTTAGGAAGATTATTCTCTTTCCGAGCATGTTATATACTACCTTAGTCGAGGCTTGGTAGGTCCTAAACTCTGGTATTCTCCGATAGAGAAACTTGCTTTAGCAGCTGTTCATGTTGTTCAGCGGCTCAGACACTATATTATCCTTCGCAAAACTTATTTTTTGGCAGCAGTCAATCCATTTCAATTTTTTCTCAGTAGGCGAGTGATTGGGAGCAAATACAATCAATGGATTGTTATTTCACAGGAATTTGATCTTGACTATTTTTTTGCCAACTCCAAAAAATCGTTAGTCTTTACAGAGCTAATTTCTGATTTTCCCTATGGAGAAGAGAGTGTTTATGAAGAATCATTTCCAGATGAACATATTTTTCTCATTTCTTCACAAGATCCTTGGTATGGGGATCTCATAGTTTATCTCCAAACTGCGAAGTTTCCCTTAGCTTTTTCGAAATATGAGCGCCATAAGTTACATCACTTAGCCAAAAGTTATTTGATTATTGGTGACACTTTATATCGTCGTGGGGTCGATTCGATCCTTAGACATTGCTTAACTCTTGAAGAAGCTGAGGTTGTGCTGAATGATTTCCATAGTGGAGCTTGTGGTGGTCATTTATCTGGGCTTGCTACAACCCAAAGAATCTTGCATGCAGGATACTTTTGGCCTTCGATTTTCAAAGATTGTATTGAATCAGTCAAAAAGTTTCATCTGTGTTAGGTTTATACTCAAAAGACGTGCACTCATCTAGCTTTTCTCTTTCCTGTCATCACTATCGGTCCCTTGACAAAGTGGGGTATTGATTATACTACTTATAACCCGCCTTCGGCTAAAGGTCACAAGTACATTATTGTAGTTGTAGACTACTTCACGAAGTGGGTTGAGGCTATGCCTACTTTTGGGAATGACAGTGAGACAACAACTCTGTTCATCTTTAATCAAGTCATTTCTCGCTTTGGTATCCCCAAAGAGATTGTCACTGACCATGGCAGTCATTTTCAAAACAACATGATGGCTGAATTGGCTCTGAAATTAGGTTTTCGGCAGGAGCATTCATCTCCTTATTATCCTCGAGCCAATGGGAAAGTTGAAGCCATTAACAAACCCTTGAAGAAAATTCTTCAACAGACGATTGATACAGTGAGATCCAATTGGCATATCATCCTATATCCTGCACTTTGGGCATATCGGATGTCAGTCAAAACTACAACAGGTTTTACTCCGTTTCAACTGGCTTATGATTTGGAATCTATTTTTCCTATTGAATGTGAAATCCCTTCCCATAAGTTAGCTGTTGAGCTTATCCCTGACACCTCCAGTCTCGAAGAACACCTTCTCCATCTAGAACATCTCGATGAGTAGCGTCGAGATGCAGCTACGATGAATGAGGCGCATAAGAAACAAGTAAAGGTTCAGTACGATAAGGTGGTCAAACCTAGGGTTTTCTATGAAGGTGACCTTGTCTTGGTTTATGCCCAAGAGAAGGATGTGTTGGGTACAGGAAAGTTCAAATCTATGTGGTATGGCCCCTTTATAGTCAAAAAGGTCCTAAAGAAAGGAGCCTATGCCTTGGTTGACTTTGATAGGAACGAGTTGGCAGAGCCTAGAAATGGGCTCTATTTGAAAAAGTATTATTCTTAGGCGTAGGCCTAGCATCGACTTTGTTGTATATATTTTATTTTTTTACATATATTTGTTTCGATTTTTGGTGTGGTTTTGATGGGTTTGATCTGCTTTCGCAGGTAATATTGGATGAAATGAGCCACTTTGGTTTCACCGATGGTGCTAGTAGGCATACCTAAAACTTGGCTTCCACGGCTTGGGTAATTCATTATCCATCCAATCAGTTGTTAGTTTCAAGAGATGTCTGCATTGGTCCTGCTTCGAACAATGTAGCAGAATACACTGCAGTGATTAACCTACTCTCGGAGGCAACATCTTTGGGTGTGTATTCGTTAGTAGTTTACCTAGATTCACAGCTGGTGGTTTCGCAGTTGAACAACACCTATCGTGTCAGAGACCCATTTTTGCATCAATTTTTTTTTAGGGTACGTTTGTTACAACGATCATTTCAATTTATTATGTTCATTCATATTCCTCGATATGATAATTGGTGGGTATAATCATTAGCTAATCAAGCCCTTGATTGGCATATTAATCATTCAATACTTTAAAAAAATATATCAAAAAATCATTCACTATTGTATATTTGATACATCACATCATATAAAATCGCTATATATATATATATATATATATATATATATATATATATATATATATATATATATATATATATTAGAGTGTTCAATAATATTCAAAATCTAGACCATCATGTCCTACAAAATTGGGGCTTATGCTCGATCATGTCTATCATAAAAAAATATTACAATCATCCGATCATATCTATAATCTACTCCTGAGATCCCTTCCCAACATTTGTGTTCCTATAGAACACAATGGTAGTCGCTGCATGGTGGAATAAATGCACCCAGTCTCGTGGTAATCCTACCACCCGCCTTTGGATAACCTTTGGTAGGTCCTCTATAGAGGCCATAGGCACTTGGTGGGTCAAACTCTCCAAGTTTCTCTGTACTGCATGGAGGGTCCTACCAGAGTCGTCAGCATCTGCCTCGCCTATGTGGCACCTGTGCCTTGGGTACCCCTCTGGCCTTACTGGCCCCATGTCTGCATCATGATCATTATAATTTTGTAAGTCATTTTTCCGATAAAAACATTTTTTCATTTTCCATATAATTTGAAAAAATAAAAAAAAAAATCATATAATCAACATCATTAAATTCAATCTTACCGATTGCACTCCATGTTGCACCGGTTGGAGGGACTAGATCAAGATCTGAACGAAATTCCATCCCAGAATAGGGATAATCCTCCACTGCGGTAATTTGTTCTTCCCACCATTGGAAGAACTCATCATCCCAGGTGGTTCAAGGAACCTCACTTCCCCCCAATCTCTTCATCAGATCTACCCATCGAGCTATTCTTGGATATCTCGGGCTGCTGATAGTTGATATGACCTTAGGCCGAAGCCCTGAGACCCTCTCAAAGAAGAATGTCAGCAAGATTGTACCATATCCAAAGTGTTTATTATTTGCTTTCTGGATTTAAGTCAAATGTTTTTTCATATTACTCAATAAGGCTGTAGACCAATCAAAAAGGTGAATCAAGCATTCGACTGTTATGCTCATGTGTGTACATGATGCCTGATGCAGAGAAGTTGATCCTGCTACGCTACCAATGGTAAAGAGAAGGAGCTTCATGTATAAATCCTTCATATCTCTAATGGGAATCTGAGTTCCCACCTTCTTTGCATCATCCATGCAGTAGACTTGGACATAATCTTCCACGTTAAGCCTTCCAACAGGCTTTCAATGCAAATATATTGGATCTCCCCTTCGAGAGAGTCTAGTAATGAAGTATATGTCTTCCACTTCTATTCATAGTGGCATATGATCAATTATGAAACAATATTCTTCCAGTTCCCAATGATCGACAAGCATTTGAAGAAAACGAACATTGCTTTTCATATTCGGCGTTTTGAAAATTTTGAGCAAACTGCAATTCTAGAGAATATCTAAGGATGTTTGGTCCTCCATCACCTCATTATCAATTGCACTATACTCACGCTCTCTCCAACTGATCGACATCCTGGGAAAAATCATCAATTGACTGATTAGATACATGTTTTTAATTTTTACTCTACGCATACACAACCTCGCTTGTACATAGTAGTGTACCATACGCAGGTTCCTCCACAGGAACCTGCATATGCGCAAAGGGTTTCAATGAAAATCTCTTTCCTACGGTCAAAAATCCAAAAATTTTCTTCAAACATGAATGAAATTTATGAATAGGATGAGTTTAAGGCTTACCTGACTAATTTGGCGTGATTTGGTGGCCATTTGCTCCGTATTTGAGAAGAGGAATTTTTTCCCTAGAGCTCTTTATCCACTTTTGCAATGTAAAAATGATCAAAATGTGACTCAAACTGTCTATTTATGCCCAGAATTTGAAATTTTTTCACAAATTTAGTTTGTGCTTATTTTTTGAATTTGATCAAGGCTGTTTAACCATTTGGCTTGTAAGCATTGGGAAAATTATTTTCCAAGTACATTTTGCTGAATTTGAGATCTTCCTAGATTTCCTTCGGATCCATGACCGTTAACCTGTCATGGCAGGTATTTGAATTTGAACTGGCATATACGTTAGGGAATTCACTTTCCATTGCATTTTTGCATACTAGCCTCCATTCTGATCACTTGTCGTAGGGTGGATCCCATCGTGTCATGAGTACTTAACCCATTTCACTCACCGATTTTTTAATAATGACTTGGTGGTAGAGCCATCCTTTACATGGGCTTCCTAATTAGTTCCTCGCTAGCATTTGTCACCCATGCTGCAATTTATGTAGGCTCGAGAGTCCTCTTTAGTCCCGCCATGACTTGTGCGTTGAAGCTTCATTATTCTTCTTCTTTGCTATCTTTATTCTGACCATTTACCCTAGAGGCTCCCATATGTTGCCGAGTTGTATTACTGCATTGTGTATTGACTACTTGTTTATCTTGGCCTTTAGCCGACTTCATTTGGACTCATGTTAAGCCCTCTTTTTACCATGTCTTTCTATACAAGTTAACCATGTAATCACTTAGCTTCTACGACTTGACACCTTTACCCATGGATGGAAAATTCCTTTGAGTGTCACTTACGATCTTTTGCCACCTTGCATTGAGCATAGGATTGTTCCTATCCCAGGAAATAATGCATTTGTTTTTTGACACTCGTTCTGTCCATTTTACTATAGGAATTATTTTATTCTTTTTCAGGCTTTGAAATATGAAAAATACAAAAATATATATATATTTGAAAGAGCGGGAATGAGATATTACTTGCATACTTGATGGCAGCTACAGTGTCAGTTGTGTCGCCCTTGAACAAAGCACAAAAAATCTAAGTCGTTTCTCCATTTGGGATGGTTTTAGTTTTTGACTTAGGAGAAGCCATAACCTTGTTTTTGAGTCAATACTCCCCCGGTTTGTTATCTCTTCCACTCATATGGAGGGTTTGTTTATGCCTCCTGCATTACAAAATTTTACAAAGTTATCATTTGCTGCCATAGTCAACATGAGTCGTGCTTTTGTTCAAGGGAAGTTAACCTGAGTTGGCCTTTCTGTGGTGTCTTTTGACTCATTTTTCAGTCGGCCTTCCCAGTCTTATCAGCATATTGTTCTATCACATCAGATATTTAGTCCTTTGCTCGTGTCGGTTTGAGAAGGTCTCCACTGACTTCTTGCTGGCGGGTTTGTCTCTTATCAACTACGACATATTACTCTAAGAGTAAACCTAGAGCCACAACCTGGCCTTATTTACATCATTTATAGGTGACCTTGTGCTCAACATTTGATCAACACCATGGGTTTTGGCTGAGTGGTTGCCCTTGTGTTCGACTTCAGCTTACATTATCACACCTGGGATTCGTGCAGCACCTTGATTTGCATTTGACCATATCGATGGATATCTCACCTCTTTGTCAGCATTCATTATTGGTTGGTTTAGATGGTTTCTGCCGTGTTCTAGTTTCATCTTATGCATGCTGGAAACGTACTTCGGGTAGGCTACTTCACTTTACTTCGTCTGATTCCTTCCAAATCTTGGCCTACGGGTTACACTCACGTTGGAATGATGTGGGATTCTTTAATGCCTTCCTTCCAGCAAATCTTTTCCCATCAACTCCGACTCATTGCTCTGGGAATAAGGTCTAGAGTCTTTTTTTCAGTACCTTAGGGTTTGCAGTCATCAGTGGAAGACTCTTCGCTATTGACAATGAGGATACATCATTGTCTCTTGATTTATAGATTCTTTCAAGTGTTCGACTTCAACTGATTCATTCTCACTTGCTAGATTGTACTGGGGCACCTTGACATTCATTATCATTATCAGTGGGTTGTGTCACGTTTGTTAACAGTATACATCAATGACCGGTAATCAAATGATTTCTCACATGGTTGACTTCAGCTCACTTATTCCCATTGTGTAGAATTGTGCCATGGTGATCGGTGAATACCTCGAGTTTGCATCAAGATGCTTTGGTTCACTTTGACAACTCCTTCAGTTTTCTACCAGTGACACCATCCACCCTTATATGTTGTAGTTTCATCACAGCAGCAACCTATATGTTGGCTCCCAAGTTGCATGTTGTACCATTTGTTCCACCACTTATGATTTGGTACTTGGAGATTCAATTGTGACTTTCATGATCAGATATTTGTTACAGCATCATTGATCAGTCTTCTATATGTGATACTTGGACCTGATTTGACTTATACTTTCGGGCAGTAATCAGATGATTCATTATGTACTTTACATTTCAACTATATTTTTATACATATTGGATCCGCTCCATACTTCATATGCAGACATGCTTTTATTTCACTGAGCATGGGTATGCCCGCCTCAGACATGAGCTATCTTTCTGATCTCTCTCACTGGTTTTTTGGCAGGCTGAAATTTGGTGAAGTCCTCTCTATTCCTCGCAAGGTTCTTTCTATGCATTATGTGCATTTTGGCCATCATGTACCCCTTCTGACCTCATATGTTAGGAGGAATTTTTTATAGTATAATTTATCACCATCATATAACTGATTATTTATACATTAGCCTTGGGCAACCCTTCCATTCAGACTTGGTCATATTTCTCTAAAAAAACAGTTTCTCAAAACCCATACGTGACTCTGCCCAGACTTTTCCACGTATACATACAGTTTTTCCTGTAAATTAACTACCCCAGCCCGTGGCCTAACTGTTCCCCAACTTGAAAAACTAATTTGAGGGAGTATAAAAACCCCTCAAGGGAATGGCCTAAGAGAGGAAGAGATAATTATAGATATTATACTCTGTTATAGCCCTATCCAAGTCTAATATATCTCCTGTGCCTCCTGCACTTTCCAGATTTTCGGGAAACCCTTGTTTCCTTGAGATGTTCACTCATCCTATGTGACATCCATTGTGCACTATTCTTGGAAGAAGTTTTGCGAGGCTAGGGATGGATGGATCCAGAGGATGGTATGCTCGAGACTGTGGAAAATTTCAGGTGATCTCTCCACATTTTTTTAATTTACATGTCATTAATAAAAGAAGTGCCATCTTGTTCCTAATGTTCACATGTCATTTATCTCTTATACATGTGTAATGATCTTAAATAGTTCATTTATTGTTATTTTTATGAGATTATGCATGCTTTTTGCTAACATCTACAACTTATATATGTTGTACACCTAGGTTTTTTTTCTTGTTCTTGGCTGGTTTGCAGGCTCTGGAGCACAAGGTGTTGTTGGGGGTTTAAACCCCACAAGATCTACTACAACCGAAGGATTAATGGGTAAGGTCTACAACCCTTAGTTTCTATTTTAGAGCATAGAAGTTGGTTAATTGAGTCCTTTTGATGACATGCCCCTGATCTGTGAAGGTTTATCAACCCAAGACATTAAGGTGACATTGCCCATAACACCAACCCCATTTATTGACCAAATTGTTAATGACTGTGCTAGAAGAGAAGTTTTTTCGTTTATGGATTTTTTTGTCCATCCATAACCAAATCAACATGCTCCCATTGGACCAACATAAAACTTCATTTGTTTGTCCATGGGGCACATTTTGCTATCGTAAGATCCCCTTCGGTTTGAAGAACATTGGTGCAACTTTCCAGAGGGATATGAATTATGCCTTCCATGATATTAAGCACATTGTACAACCCTATTTATATTATTTACCTTTCCACTCCTAAGAACATGAGGATCATCTGGTGCATCTTAGGGATATTTTCTTACATTGTCATCATTAATATAATATCAAGCTAAATCCACACAAATGTGTGTTTTGTGTCTAATCCGAT